>QRDG01001694.1:637187-1214569 GCA_012064385.1 Puccinellia tenuiflora | reverse complement strand
CAGCTTTTGTTCTATACTTAAACAATGAGTTTTAGTATAAAGGAGAGAATGGGAATTTCATGCTCCTGAATGTATCCCACAAACGTGCAAAAAATCAACTTTAAATACTTTGTATTCCGAGCTACACAAAAATGACAAAAGTGTGGATCTTAGTATGCATATTTTCAAATCTTTTTATCAGATTTTCTCATTTTTTTGTAGCTCAAAACATAAAATATTTGAATTTGATATTTTACATGCCTGCGGGATACTTGGCTACATCCGGGTTGTTTCAATTTGCAATTTTCATTATTTTAAAATTATCAGGAATCACTAGAGCCCGGAAGCCAAAGACACTTGTCGTAAAGAGGAATGCTATAGTGTGCTATTAAAGATTACGTAGAAATGCAAAGAAGAAAGAGAAAGACTGCAATGCACTGTATGCAGAGTAATAAATACTCATCCTTTCAAGATGTCTTAGCTTCTCAAAAATCAAACTTTTCCATTTTTAATTTTTTGGTAGAAACTCTGTCAATATTTACTATACTGATTGAGCATCATTAGATCCATCATAAGTACAGATATACTCCTTTGTTCATATTATAAGATGTTTTATATATTTTCAATAGCATACGGATTAAAATAATTAAATTTGCATACTAAAGCGTGTCTATATACATTCGATGTAAAGAAAAGCTAAAACATATTATATTTTGAAATGAAAAGAGTAATTTTTTATATACTACTGTAGATGTAAGACCCATATTACTGACGTCGATTGACCTAGCTCTTTGTCATAGATTGAGATAACATAGCAGCTGATAATTGATGTGGATCTTACAACGGCATCGTCAGCACCAGCTGCTCAGCTTGCGTGCTCGTGCATCCACCTGATATACCCAATTCGATCACGGTACCCGTACCCTATCTACGACTCTACGTGTACCTCCGTGTGCTTCTCTTTTGCTACCGCTAGAAACAATTCCTGAATCAGGAGACAAATCAGTGAATCAAGCTAGAAACCAAGCCAGATAAACCAAAACAAAGATCATACGTATAGCACCAACGCTGGCCCCTTGCCGGAGCTCGCTGCGCGCACGGTGCCCATGACGTCCACGTTCGCTGGCCGTATCAGGACCTGCCTCGCTCCACGTCGGGCTCGATCGATTCACGGCTGGGGATCGTCGCCGGCCACCAGCCACCTCCATCGTCATGGGCTAGCTCGCTCAATGGTCACTGCTCACCCCACTACCCCAGCAGCAGCCTATATAAACGGCGCCCGCTTCTGCGAACTCAGTACAACACATCAGCAGGGCCGGCACCTCATCTCGACACACATCTGTTTTGTTCTGATTCCTAGCTAGCTTCCTGCACTTTCGCGCTTGATTCCTATAGCTCCTTATCAATGGCGACCATGATGGCCACGACCTCATTCGCCGGTGCCGCCGTCGTTGTGCCTCAGCCAGCAGGCGGCCGCTTTGCTGCCGCCCGCTCTGCACCTCTAGCCCTGCGCCGAAGCGCCGGCGCCGGGGTCGTCAGGGCCCAAGCCGACGCCGAGCGGCCACCGCCCAACAAGCCCAAGGCGGCGGGGACCTCGATCTGGGACGCGCTGGCGTTCAGCGGCCCCGCGCCGGAGCGCATCAACGGGAGGCTCGCCATGGTGGCTTCGTCACGGCGCTGGCCGTCGAGGCGGGGCGCGGCGCGACGGGCTCCTGTCGCAGCTGGGCAGCGGCACCGGACAGGCCTGGTTCGCGTACTCCGTGGCGGTGCTCTCCGTGGCGTCGCTCGTGCCGCTGCTCCAGGGTGAGAGCGCCGAGAGGCAGGGCCGGGGCCATCATGAACGCCAACGCCGAGCTCTGGAACGGCCGGTTCGCCATGCTTGGCCTCGTCGCGCTCGCCGCCACCGAGCTCGTCACGGGCGCGCCCTTTATTAACGTGTAAAACTAATTTGTTGTCCACCGGATCGATAACACAACTTGTGTACCTTAGCTGACATGTAAGACGTGTCACTGATCCTCATATACACTAATCAAACTATCAAAGACAGTTCGTACTATCGGGAGCGGCTTTGTTTCTCCGTCGACGACTTCTGTCGTTTTTTCTTTTGGTTGTATATGAAGTCTTCTATATGTTGACACAAATTCATTTCTATACCATACTATTCTGTTTATGTTTGCATACTTCTTTAAAGATTGATATTTACATCTTCTGAACAACACATCAGTTCTTATTTATAAGTGTCTCGGGGATTTAGACATCTACAACGGGGCGCCAACACGGTACGCCAGTCGTGAATGTTTTGCCCGATCCTGTCCAGTCCCAAGATTCTTGGGCTGCCGCAAACCAAGGCACAAGTGCTCAGCAACAAGTACGACTGCTTGGTGGGCGAGGCTTCAGCGACATTTGCTGATTGTATTGACCTTGCATCACTAATTGGAACCAGTTCCTTAAGATATTGTCCGAAAAGAAGCAAATGAAGTTTGCTTAAAAGTTTGCTGCCTCTCTGGGTTGCCGTGGGACTAGTTGTGGTTCGTCGCTTGTTTGACTTGTTTTACCTAGTTTGTTCTAGGGCCTGGCTGTGCTATTTTGTACAAAAGCCTGGGAGCTTTAACTTGGTGTCTTGTTGGTTGATTTCAATGAAATCGGGGGGAGCCTTTGTATAAAAAAAAAAAGAAGCAAATGAAGTTGCCCACGAAATAGCTAGGTCTTGCTTTAATGATAAATTTCTTGTAATTGGGTCGATGAATCCCCTAGTTTTATTCTTAGCAAACTTAAATGATTTGTAACTAGTATGGATGCTTAAAGCAGCAAGTTTCAGACGCATTTTTTTCCTTACCAAGATACCTGAGGAGACTGTAAGATTTTTAATGAGACGGCTTGCTAGCTTAATATATTGATATCTCAAAAAAAAACACCAAGTGCTCCATAGTCCATACAGACACATGTACAGAGAGATAGACTCGGAAGCGAGGGCCAGAATTGAGTGCCCCGGGAGGCACAGACACTAGTAGAAAAGGGGGCAACAGTGCGCCCCCTTTAGTACCGGTTGTCCAAAAACCGGTACTAAAGGGGGCATTAGCACCGGTTGTATATCTGTGCCAGCCGTGCCCCAAGCCTCAACCCTTTAGTACCGGTTGGTATTAACAACCGGTACTACAGAGCAGCCTTTAGTACCGGTTGTGTATAACCAACCGGTACTAAAGGGTTGGAGGCCCCGCGGAACATGCGGCCGTGGTTGGTGGCCCCACGGCAAGCCCTTTAGTACCGGTTGTTATATCAACCGGTACTAAAGAGTAGCCCTTTAGTACCGGTTGGTCAAACAACCGGTACTAAAAAGGTTCTGCCTATATATTCTCCCCCCCCCCCCCCCCCCCCCCCCCCCCCCCCCCCCCCCCCCCCCCCCCCCCCCCCCCGCGGCCAGCTCCATTTTTGAAGCAACCCGAGCCCAAAACTCCATTTTTCCTCTCTCCCAAGCTCTAGTTCACCCCATTTTCTCCAACATTTGTCAAGATTTGTGGCACCCTATACAAGGGTTAGCAACTTCTTCATCTTCTCTTCCCGGCATTTCAAGTTTAGCTCATTTTCTTGCCAAGTTAAACTAGTTTGATTTTTGTAGTGCTTGCAAGGTGTTTGATGAAAGTGCCTAAGTTAGGGATTTCATTTATTTTATATGCATTTGAGCTCAAATTAAAGTATAATTTGTGGTTTCATATAGTGTCGTCCCGTCCCCTCCTCACCGCCGTCGATCGCCCGCGCCGCTCCGTCACCGACACCACCTCGGTGAGCCTCTTTTTTTATCTTTTATTTAAAAAATGTTAGTTATATGATTTAAATGCATAATTATTTCTTGTATAATTTTCTTATAGTTTTTTATACGTATAGTGTCATGGTTTTGATATCCGTCCCCGTCGGCCCTCGTCCGGTCTATGATTCGGATGTGGTATATTTTTATAACTATTTATTTTGTTTCGTGGTTATAACAATCATGCCGACCAACTTGACTATAGATATATTTTTATTTAGGAGGTAGTTGAACCGAAATTCCAGCCGACCCTATTGTCGAGTTTTTAGAAAAAGAAAACAACGATTTGAAAGCAAAATTGAAGATAAGTGAAGATCTTTGTCTCCAATGCCTGGAAGAGAAGATGGTATTGGACTTGAAGATTGCCGACATCGTTGATGCTCACGGGGTCGAGCTTGCCGACGTCGTCGCTGCTCACGAGATGAAGATGGATGCAATGCGCGTCAAGCTTAAAAAGATTAGAAAATATGTCATTAGTCAAGAGGCTTGGTATCATTATGCTGTTGGTTCAATAGTTACCTTGGTTGCGATTCTGATCGCATTTGTATGTTAGTTTGGATTGATGTATGTTTCGTGAGAACAATGTATTACATTTGGGCATTACTCTACTTTGGTTTTAATGTGATGAACTTGTATTAATTAATTTGATCACGTATTAATTATTTAGCTGGTGTAATGGTTTTTGATGTATTTATGTAATGCAGATGACCCGAGAATGGATGTACGGTGATCGACGCGTACCCGAGTTCATTGATGGCATGCATCGTTTTCTCGATGTGGTTAAGTTAAACAAGCTGAAGAATGGTTTTATGATTTGTCCATGTGATGAATGTCGGAATACGAGGAATTACCCGAGCGTAAGAACCATACACTCCCACCTGTTGCGACAAGGCTTCATGCCCAATTATTTTTGTTGGACCAAGCATGGAGAAAGAGGGGTTATAATGGAAGACCCTGAAGAAGAGGATGATGACAACTATCCTGTGTTCTCTGAACACGGTGATACTACAATGGGGGAAGACGAAGTTGAGCATGAGGTCATTGTTGATCAGTCCGATGATGATGATCTTCGTCGGGTCATTCTTGATGAACAGATGAAGTGCGGAAGTGAAAACGAGTGGTCGAAGTTGGAGCGCATGTTAGAGGATCACAAAAAATTGTTGTACCCAAATTGTGAAGATGGCCAGAAAAAGCTGGGTACCACCCTGGAATTGCTGCAGTGGAAGGCAAAGAATGGAATATCTGACAAGGCATTTCAAGAGTTGCTACAAATATTTAAGAAGAGTCTTCCAAGGAATAATGAATTGCCCCACAATACATACGAAGCAAAGAAGATTGTCTGCCCTCTTGGATTAGAGGTGGAGAAGATACATGCATGCATCAATGACTGCATCCTCTACCGCGGTGAGAAGTACGAGAATTTGAATGCATGCCCGATATGCGGTGCATTGCGGTATAAGATCGGGCGAGATGACCCAGGTGATGTTGAGGGCGAGCCGAGCCCCAGGAAGAGGGTTCCCGCGAAGGTGATGTGGTATGCTCCTATAATACCATGGTTGAAACGTTTGTTCCGAAACAAAGAGCATGCCAAGTTGTTGCGATGGCACAAAGAAGACCGTAAGGAAGACGAGATGCTGAGACACCCCGCTGATGGGTCTCAGTGGAGAAACATCGACAGTGCGTTTGGGGATTTTGCAGCTGACGCAAGGAACTTAAGGTTTGGCTAAGTACAGATAGCTTGAATCCTTTTGGGGAGCAGAGCATCAGTCATAGCACCTGGCCCGTGACTCTATGTATTTATAACCTTCCTCCTTGGTGTGCATGAAGCAAAAGTATATTATGATGCAGTGCTTATCCAAGGCCCGAAGCAACCCGGCAACGACATTGATGTGTACCTGAGGCCATTAGTTGACGAACTTTTAAGTTGTGGTCTGACGAAGGCGTACGGTGTGGGATGAGTACAACACAGGAAATTTGGCCTACGAGCGTTGCTGTTTGTAACCATCAACTGATTGGCCTACTCTTAGTAACATTTCAGGACAGTCGAACAAGGGATACAATGCATGCACGGCACTGTTTAGATAAGACTGAAAGTATATATTTAGGTAACAGAATGTGTAGCTGGGCATCAGTCAATTTCTTCCAAACAGGCATCACGTAAGAACAAGGCAAGCATTTCAAAGGTGAGCAGATAGCCGGACGAAGCCTACACGCCCTGATGGTGATGTTATATATGGCATGGTCAAGGATTTAGAAGTAATCTTTGGAAAGGGTCCTGGCAGTCTATCTGTTCCGAAAGACGCAAACAAGCACGTACCCTTGTGGAAAAAGAAATCTATATTTTGGGATTTACCCTATTGGAAAATCCTAGAGGTTCGCTCTGCAATCGACGTGATGCACGTGACGAAAAATCTTTGCGTGAACCTGCTAAACTTCTTAGGCGTGTATGGGAAGACGAAAGATACAGCGGATGCACGGCAGGACAGCAACGTACGCACGAAAGAGACAACCTGAATCCAGAGAAGTATCAAGGTACTGCCAGCTACGCTCTTACCAAAAAGAGAAGGAGATCTTTTTTCAAGTCCTGAGCAGTATCAAGGTCCCGTCTGGCTACTCGTCGAATATAAAGGGAATAATAAACATGGCAGAGAAAAAGTTCCAAAACCTGAAGTCTCATGACTGCCACGTGATTATGACACAATTACTTCCGATTGCATTGAGGGGGCTTCTACCGGAAAATGTTCGAGTACCCATTGTGAAGCTATGTGCATTTGTCAATGCAATTTCTCAGAAGGTGATCAATCCATTGACTCTACCAGGTTTACAGAGGGAGGTGGTCCAATGTCTTGTCAGCTTCGAGTTGGTGTTCACACCATCCTTTTTCAATATTATGACGCACCTCATAGTTCACCTAGTCGAAGAGATTAACGCTCTCGGTCCTGTATTTCTACACAACATGTTCCCCTTTGAGAGGTTCATGGAGTCTTAAAGAAATACGTTCATAACCGTGCTAGGCCAGAGGAAGCATCTCCAAGGGCTATGGAACAGAGGAGGTAATTGAGTTTGTGTGACTTTATTCCTGACTTTAAGCCGATCGGTGTTCCTCAATCGCGCCATGAGGGGAGACTGCGTGGAATAGCACGCTAGGAAAGAAAGCAATAATGTGTAAGGACTGGGATTCTTTCAATCAAGCACACTACACAGTTCTACATAATTCCATCTTGGTGGCTCGTATATCCAGGAACACATGAATATTTACGCTCTAAATGCCCGGAGCAGCCTGGAGAATCGATTGAAGAGAAACACATGAAGACTTTCAGCGGGTGGTGCAAACACCGTCTCATTAATGACAACACTGTTGAAGAACAATTATACTTGTTGGCCAAAGCACCATCGTCGACTATATTGACTTTTCAAGGGTACGAGATAAATGGGAATACATTTTTACACGACCGACCAAGATAAGAAGAGCACCAACCAAAACAGTGGTGTTCGCTTTGATGCAACAAACAACAATGGGAAAAAGGACACATATTATGGTTACATAGAGCAGATATGGGAACTTGACTATGGACCTTCTTTCAAGGTACCTTTGTTCAGGTGCAAATGCTTCAACTGGAAGGCGGGGTAAATGTAGACCCGAAGTACGGAATGACTACGGTGGATGTAAAAAATCTGGGTACGACACCGAACATTCGTCCTAGCCAATGACGTGGACCAGTTTTCTATGTGACGGACATGTCTTCCAGACCGAAAAAAAGAAAAGATAAGCAAGCGAATACATCATACGATGAGCAAAGCGCCACATAGTTCTTTTAGGGAAAAGAAACATCGTGGGAGTGGAGGACAAGACAGACATGTCAGAAGATTACAATAAGTTTAATGAAATTCCGCCCTTCAAAGTGAAAACTGACCCAAGCATCGTGTTAAATGATGAAGATTGTCCATGGCTACGGCGCAATCAGAAGAAAGGGACAAAGAAAAAAGTGAACACTAGATAGGGATGTTGTTGGTGATGTGTAATAATTAATGTATTAAACCTTTTATCAAATGCACACGGTTTCCCCGTCATACAGCCCAACGGTGGCTCGTGAGTGCCTGCATATCAAATGCACCGTTGGGCTGTATGACGGGAATCCGAATGATTTGTATTCGGTCGATGAACTAAAGTATTTTGTAGATAGAACAAAACACACGGTTTCCCCTGCATACAGCCCAACGGTGGGTGGCCGCATATCAAATGCACCGTTGGACGTATGCAGGGAATCCGAATGCTTTGTATATCAAATGAACTACATTGAGTGTCGAACATGTTCGAGAGGGGGGTTTATATAGGGTCATGTGGCTGATCCAACACTGGTTTTGCCCTCAAAAGAAACACATACCCCTGATCCAACGGCTCACAAGTTCTTGAAAGAAACACCCCTGATCCAACGGCTCACAAGCGCTTGAAAGAAACACACGATCCGTGTGTGTTCTTTACTCCCGGTTGGTGTTACCAACCGGGACTAAAGGCGGGCTTTGCGGTCACGACTCGTGTCAGTCACGTGTCCTCCCCTATCGCTGTCCTGGCCATGTGTGTCCTCCCCCAGCGCTGGACATAGATTCTACATGTCCAGGGCTTAAGTTTGATATAAAGTTTGTCAAATTTGGACAATTGAATCAATAGATATAAAACAAATCATAAAAAGATATGATTTTCATAAATATTGAAACAATTAAACTAAGTATAAAAAAAAATAAACTAGAGCAGAAAAAATTCATATTAAAAGCATTTTTAGAAATTCAAATTATATAAAAAACAATCAAACATGCATTTTGTTTCAATTTTTTGATGATATGGATTTAAATCTATGTCAAATTTACTCAAATTATCCATTTGAAATTTGAATACATTCAACATAGTCAAATTTGAAAATAACCAGTAGCAAAAGATTCTACATGTCCAGGGCTTAAGTTTGATATAAAGTTTGTCAAATTTGGACAATTAAATCAATAGAATCAAGAAATCAGGAAAAAGAACAAAGAAAAAAGAAATTCCAAAAAAATACCTTTAGTACCGGTTGCAGCTACCAACCGGTACAAAAGGTTTGTTTCGCGCGCGGGAATTTAAGCGGCCGAAAAAGACCTTTAGTACCGGTTGCAGATACCAACCGGTATTAAAGGGGGTCTTTTGTACCGGTTGGTATGTGCAACCGGTACTAAAGGCGTTTTTGTATATAAACACGGCCGTTTCTTCCACTTAGCAGAAATCGATCGCGTCATCTCCTCCACGAACCTGCTCCGGCCGGCGAAGCCCTGCCAAAATTTTCAGCCGCCGCCACGCTCCGGCCTCCGCCGCGCCCCCCGCCGTCGCGCGCTCCTGCTCCGGCGGCCGTTGCGCGCCCTGCTCCGGGCCCTCCCGTGGTCACGCGCCCCTATCCTCAATCGGCTGAATCGGGCCATCTTCCCGAGCTCCGGCCGCCGGTGTTCGGCAAGTTTCCGTCGCCGTCCGGCCTCCTCCGGACATTCCGACCCCTCCATAGTGATCCTAGTGAGCTGCTTCTCCTCCTGGACCCCTTCCTTCCCTCTCTTCCGCTTTGAATCGCCCTGCCGTCGTTCACCGCCGTCCGCCGCCGCGGAAAGTCTCGCCGTCGGTGGCTCTGGTGACCATATGGTCCCGCGCGCCGCTCGTTCGGCTCCGCGCCGTCCCGCGCATCGACCGCGCCCTCACGGTCTCCTCCTCGCGCTCTTTCGTCGATCCCTTGATCGACAGAGGCTGCTGCCTTGATACGTCTCCAACGTATCTATAATTTCTTATGATCCATGCTTGTTTTCATACCATTTGCTACATGTTTTGTTTACATCTTATAGCATTTTTATGCATTTTCTGGAACTAACCTATTAACAAGATGCCACAGTGCCAGTTCCTGTTTTCTGCTGTTTTCCCGTTTCAGAAAAGTACTTAAGGAAATATTCTCGGAATTGGACGGGACAAAAAGCAGCAGTCTTATAATTCAATGGACTACACGGAGCCCGAAGGAGAGGAGCTGGAGGGCCGTGGGCCGGCCACACCATAGAGTGGCGTGGGACCCATGCCTGCCGCGCCACCAGGTGGTGTGGGGCCCACGGGAGCCCTCCGACGCCGCCCTTTCGCCTATATATTGCCCCCGACGCATAAAACCTAGACGGACCCCGTCATATTCCAAAGAAACATCTGCAGCGCCGCCGCCATCGCCGACAAGTTTCGGGGACAGAAGTCTCTGTTCCGGCATCCTGCCGGGATGGGGAAGTGCCCCCGGAGCCATGTCCATCGACTCCACCACCATCTTCATCGCCGTTGCTGCCTCCCCTGATGAGGGAGGAGTAGTTCTCCCTCGGGGCTGGGCCGTACTGGTAGCCATGTGTCTATATCTCTCTCTCCATGATGTGATCTATATGTGATCATGAGCTTTGCAATCTAGATGTTGTTATGTTACTCAAGTGGGCTTTATTTATGTGATCTCCGGAGACTCCTTGTCCCACGTGTGTAAAGGTGACAGTGTGTGCACCGTGTGGGTCTTTAGGCTATATTTCACAAGATACTTGTTCACTGATTTATTATTTGAGTTGGATGTCTCTATGAAATTGTGGTATTCATTAGTACTTGGGAATATATGTTTGAGGCGTGCTTTTGCATTCCTACACAATGAATTAGTGTTCGTTATCCAGCCGGAGAATACTTCGGAGTAGTATATTGAAGTGCTTATATTTATATTCAATTATGATTGCATTGTTGAGAGTGACCACTGGTGAAAGTATGATCCCTAGGCCTTGTTTCTAAGCATTGAAACACCGTTTACAACAAGTTCTGCTACATGTTTGCTTGCTGCCATTTTTATTTCAGATTGCAATTACTACTTATAATCATCCATATTACTTGTATTTCACTATCTCTTCGCCGAACTAGTGCACCTATACATCTGACAAGTGTATTGGGTGTGTTGGGGACACAAGAGACTTTTTGTATTGTGATTGCAGGGTTGCTTGAGAGGGATACCTTTGACCTCTACCTCCCTGAGTTCGATAAACCTTGGGTGATTCACTTAAGGGAAACTTGCTGCTGTTCTACAAAACCTCTGCTCTTGGAGGCCCAACACTGTCTACAAGAATAGAAGCGTGTGTAGACATCAAGCTATTTTCTGGCGCCGTTGCCGGGGAGGTAAGGTAAGCGGCACTCACACTCCAACAACAAAGCTATCCGGCAACGAAGCTATTTTCTGGCGCCATTGCCGGGGAGGTAAGGTAAAAGGTACTCACATCATCTGGCTACTAAGCTATTTTCTAGTACTGTTGCTGTTGTGTGAGTGCTCAAAGTTATTTCCTTTAGATTCTGCAATTATATCTTTTTGTTTCTTGTTTTTAATTCACTAGTTAGGCTTAATGGAAAACAACAACAAAATTAGTATTAGTTCTTTGGAAATCATTTTTGCTAATGCTATGGAAAAGTCTAAGCTTGGGGAAGCTAGTTTTTATGAAAATGATCTTTTTAGTTCCCCAGCTTTAGAGGAGAAAATTTGCTCTGATAATACTTTGTCTCCCATATGTGATAATTCGAATCATGCTTGTGATATTCTAAATCCACCTACTAAAAGTATTCCTTTTAAAATACCTATGAAAATTGATGAAAAGGTTATGGATGAATGTTATGCAGGGGATGGAACAATCCGTCCAAGTGATCATTTGTTGAAACTTACAGAACTTTGTGAGTTGTTTAAGATTGCAGGTTTATCAAGAGAAAATGTCATGAAGAAATTATTTCCATTGTCACTTAAGGACAGAGCAAGGAGTGGTATGATCTACTTGATGATCCTCATCATTTGGAGTGGAAGGAGCTTGCAATCTCTTTTACTCTAAATTTTATCCTCCTTATGAAATGCATTTGGATAGGAATTACATTTTTAATTTTTGGCCTCATGATGGAGAAAGCATTGCTCAAGCTTGGGGAAGGCTGAAAACATTAATACTTAAATGTCCTAACCATGAGCTTCCTAAGAAAATAATTGTTACTAATTTTTATGCAAGGCTTTCAGGTGATTGCAAGAATTATCTAGATGCCTGTTCAGGGGGTTCTTTTCACAAGTAAGAAGGTTGAAACTAGATGGGATCTTCTTGAGAAAATTCAAGACAATACTGAAGGTTGGGAGAATGACAAAGGTAAAAAATCAGGTATAAACTATGAATATGATTGCATTAAGTCCTTCATTGAAACTGCTGTTTTTCAAGAGCTTAGTGCTAAATATGGTCTTGATTCTCAAATTATTGTTGATTGTTGTAGAGCCTTTGCTTCTCATATTAATGTTCCTAAAGAAAATTGGGACCTATATCATGAACCTCTTAAAGACACTTGCATGAAAAATGATATTGTTGTTAATGATTGTAATAAACGTGCTCAAACTTCTGAAAATACTATCTCTTATAAGCATGTTAATTTTTTGGAGTACTTAGACCTTGTAAAAAGAGCCAAATTGAAGAAGAATATTGTATCCATCATAGGAATGAAAAAACTAGAACTTGGAATAGAGCTCTTGATGATCTTGGTGAAAAAGTTTGTGCCCACTATCCTTTTATTTGTGAACTTTGCTATAAAGTTGGTCATTTCAATTTTCAATGCTCAGGGAAAGATAATAGCCTTTCTAATCCAATGAGTACTGCGAGTCTGTATTGTGATGACATGATCACTCCTAATCAGCATGATGAACTTATATTATTTTTGGGGTGTGAAGAGTTATCAAGAAAAACTTCTTTAATAGATATGAGTGCTTTTGATATAAACAGCGTCCTGCATGGTTGTCATCTTTATTGTGTTGATAATTGCCATACAAATACTTATATACAAAATATTATACAAGATGGGATTTTACCAAAATATGACAGGACTAATATGTGTTTTGATCTTATCAATGAAGAGAAGAATCCTTCCAAGTTTCCTCTGTTGTTTCTAACAATAAACCAGGTTATGTGGAGAAGCTTCCTTTCAAGGCTCTCCCTCCTAAGAAGGGAAAGAAGAAGAAGAAGATGAAGAGTAAAAGGAGAGAGGAAACAGTACCTTTCCCTAAACATGTTGCTCCTATTATAGTTGTTGCTGATGAGTATGAATTCGATGATTTTGAATTAGATGATCTTCCTATGCCTGTTACTTATATTAGTGATCATGATTGGGAAAAGCATAGTACTTTTGATATTGAAAACCTCTTGGGTACTAATTCTAAAAATGATGATGCTAATGATTGCAACACTATTAGTACTATCCATATTCTTTCCAATGATGATATGATAAGCTCTAAGCTTGGGGATGAGGTGTTTGAAAATCCTTTTGCTACTAATGATTACATGTTTGATACATCTCCTTCTAGTAAAAATGATGATATGTTTACAGATGAACACACTTTGGAAGATAAATATTATATTCCTTATGATGATACTATGCCCCCAGTTTTTGATAATTATTATAAAGAATATTATGACATGGGTTATAATTACAATCATCCTCATGAAACTTGTCATAATTATGGAGGGATCACCCAAAACCATCCCTTTAATATACAACCTGTTTATCATGTTCAAGTTCTTTATGATGATCCTGCTCCAGTTGTTATTCATGAGAAGAACTTTGTTTATGTGGAAAATGATGACACTTTTATGCATATGGATCATGATAAGAATTTTACATGTGATGGTTATATTGTGGATTTTATCAATGATGCTACTGAAAGTTTTTATGAAAAAGGGAGACATGGCTTCATATATCACAATAACATTGAATCTCCTCTCCTTTTGTTGAAATTTTTGAAGTTGCACCTATTTTGTCTTCCTATGCTAGTCAATTTATGCTTCATGGATTTATTTACTTACAAGATTCCAATGCATAGGAAGTGGGTTAGACTTAAATGAGTTTTATAGTTTCTTCTTGATGCTCCCTTATTGTGCTCCAACTCTCATTTTTATGTGAGCATCATCAAAATTACCATGCCTAGCTAAAAGGCTTTAAAGAAAAGCGCTTATGGGAGACAACCCATCATTTTATTTTCAGTATCTTTTCTTTTATTTGAGTCAAGAAGTTTGTCTACTTATGTAGCAACTTCTTTGTATCTTTATTTTCTTGCAATGTTGTGCCAAGTAAGGTCTCTAGTAGAAAGTTTTTGCTATATTTGGATTTCTGCACAGGAAACAGATTTCTGTCTGTCACCGTTAAATTCGTCATTTATTCCAGAAGCGACGAAATGCTTTGAGATTTTGTGTGATGAATCTTCATATATGTATGAAACTTTTTCTAGTTCAGTTATTTTCGATTTGAGCAACTCTAGTGCCTCGAAAAAATTCGTCTTTACAGACTGTTCAGATTTTGACAGATTCTGCCTTTTATTGTGCATTGCTTCTTTTGCGATGTTTATTTGGATCTTTTGATTCTTTGAGCATCAGTGGCTGTAGCTAATGTTATAATGCATTAAGATGTGCTTGTGTCACAGTAGAACTTGTGAATTTTTGGTTTATGCACTAACCCTCTAATGAGAATTACTTTGAGTTTGATATGGTGGAAGTTTTCAAGTAAGCAAAAGGGACGATATGATGAGATCAAGAAGAGTGAAAAGCCTAAGCTTGGGGATGACCCACCGTGGCATCCCCAGCAAATTCAAGAAGACTCAAGCATCTAAGCTTGGGGATGCCCAAGGCATCCCCTTCTTCATCGATAAAACTATCAGGTCATCTCTAGTGATACTATATTTTTATTCCACTACATCTTATGTATTTTGCTTGGAGCGTCTGTTTTTATTTTTGAGTGTGTGTTTTAGTTTGCTTAATAAGTTGGATCCTAGCATTCTTGTGTGGGAGAGAGACACGCTCCGCTTTTTCATATGAATACTCTTGTGCTTCGCTTATATTTGTTGAGTATTCTTAGCTACTGTTTGTTTTCTAGTAAGCTCTCGCTTTTAGCATGTTATCTTGTTTAGGGCTGCTAGTTCTTTGTGTTAAGCTCTCTTGTGTTTCACTCTTATTTGTTAGAGAGTTGTTTTAGTTGCTTGGTTGATGTGTTAGATTGGAAAATGCTATGCTTGTGATAGTGGTATGAAATAGAGAAAAGCTGCATAGTCTTGTAGACCTTTGTGTAGATAACTTGCTCCTCTTCAATTGTTTTGATGTATTAAAATAACTAATGGTTAAAATTTGTTGGCTAATATTGTTAAGAGCTGATTAGTGAAGATGTGTTAGTAGAGCGTGGAGCCGTACTTTTCTGAACTAAAAACAACTTAAGTCAATAGTGCTTTAGTGTCGTGATTTCCTCTTAGTTGAAAAGAAGTTTCTAATGGTATAGTTACTGCAACGGTCGGGGAAGCCAACGGGGCACTTGTGTCGCCGCCATGATCCCTCTCGGGGTGTCTCTAACCATTTGTAAAACTTTGATACTGTTAGTGTTTGCAATATACGACATGCTATGTGAGTTTTTGGTTTTTGGCACTTCCACCTCCATATTTTGCTAGCCTCTTCGGTGTTTTGCATTGCCCTTTTTCACATTGAGATTGGTGCATACTTCGCAAGTACATCCAACCCCGTGGGAGATCTTCATCTTGTTCTCCTACACATAAGCCAACTATCTTCCTCAAAACAGCCACCATATCTACCTATCACAGCATTTCCATAGCTATTCCGAGATACATTGCCATGCAACATCCATCATTTACATTACATAACTTTATGTCATTTTTACTTCATTACCATATAGTATTGCTTGACCATTTGAGTTAGTGTGATGCATGGTTTTCCACATAGTTTACATCTTTTCCACACTACGCTCGATCATGCATATCCACCATACACCATGTATTAGTCTTTAAGTTTTGAGTACACCAAAAAAGTGTGATGATCATCTTGTAAAATAGAGTGTTGCCTCTACCTGTGAGCATATTGAAAAGAGTCCAAAGTGGCCAATCAAAAGAGTCCAAAAGAGACCAATGAGAGAAAAATATAAAAGAGCCACAAAGGCCTCAAAAAGCAAAAAGCAAAAAAGAGAAAAAGAAAAAAAGAATATAAAATGAGAGAGGGGGCAACACTACTATCCTTTTATTCCACACTTGTGCTAGTAGCACCTACATAGTTATAGTGAGTTTTCATGCTTCATTAGTATAACTATGTGGGGACCAAACGTTATAGAACTTGGCTTGTATATTCCAATGATGAGCCTCCTCAAGTGAGCTCTAGGTCTTCATGAGCAAGCAAGTTGGATGCACCCCCACTAGTTCCATTGGAGAGATTCCATTCATATAGCTCTATGTGTATCCGTTGCATGGCAATCACTACTCCTCATTCAGTGTCTACTACGGGACTTCCTCTTGTCTTGTGGTTACCTCTTCCACTGTTTGAGACTTTCTTTTTGGCCTTCCAAACCCCCATTATTATTCTCTTTGCCATAACCTCATGGTGTATTAGTTGAGTGGACTACATAACAGTTGATAAGTTAAGTGGATGGATAAAGGACACTTGACTTGAGCTTGGCTATTTCTATTATTGACTGAATTTGATGCTTTGAAGATTGATTGACATTTTACATTGGAGACACAATTTACTATCCTTCTTTCTAAACCTTATGTATGGTTCCTTTTCTCCAACATGCTGATTCATGAAAAGTTCTAGCTTATTTTAGCTAGCATTTGTTAATCATTGTTTGCTTAATGTCAACTATAGACAATTGTTTTGGATCACCTTATTCACATCATATGCTTTGCATTGCTATGTTGATCTAGATTGTGAGTTAGCATGTCTCCTAAGAAATTATTTGTTATCGTTTTACCTACTTGAGGACGAGTAGAACTAAGCTTGGGGATGCTGATACGTCTCCAACGTATCTATAATTTCTTATGATCCATGCTTGTTTTCATACCATTTGCTACATGTTTTGTTTACATCTTATAGCATTTTTATGCATTTTCTGGAACTAACCTATTAACAAGATGCCACAGTGCCAGTTCCTGTTTTCTGCTGTTTTCCCGTTTCAGAAAAGTACTTAAGGAAATATTCTCGGAATTGGACGGGACAAAAAGCAGCAGTCTTATAATTCAATGGACTACACGGAGCCCGAAGGAGAGGACCTGGAGGGCCGTGGGCCGGCCACACCATAGAGTGGCGCGGGACCCATGCCTGCCGCGCCACCAGGTGGTGTGGGGCCCACGGGAGCCCTCCGACGCCGCCCTTTCGCCTATATATTGCCCCCGACGCATAAAACCTAGACGGACCCCGTCATATTCCAAAGAAACATCTGCAGCGCCGCCGCCATCGCCGACAAGTTTCGGGGACAGAAGTCTCTGTTCCGGCATCCTGCCGGGACGGGGAAGTGCCCCCGGAGCCATGTCCATCGACTCCACCACCATCTTCATCGCCGTTGCTGACTCCCATGATGAGGAGGGAGTAGTTCTCCCTCGGGGCTGAGGGCCATACCGGTAGCCATGTGGTCTATATCTCTCTCTTCCATGATGTGATCTATATGTGATCATGAGCTTTGCAATCTAGATGTTGTTATGTTACTCAAGTGGGCTTTATTTATGTGATCTCCGGAGACTCCTTGTCCCACGTGTGTAAAGGTGACAGTGTGTGCACCGTGTGGGTCTTTAGGCTATATTTCACAAGATACTTGTTCACTGATTTATTATTTGAGTTGGATGTCTCTATGAAATTGTGGTATTCATTAGTACTTGGGAATATATGTTTGAGGCGTGCTTTTGCATTCCTACACAATGAATTAGTGTTCGTTATCCAGCCGGAGAATACTTCGGAGTAGTATATTGAAGTGCTTATATTTATATTCAATTATGATTGCATTGTTGAGAGTGACCACTGGTGAAAGTATGATCCCTAGGCCTTGTTTCTAAGCATTGAAACACCGTTTACAACAAGTTCTGCTACAGGTTTGCTTGCTGCCATTTTTATTTCAGATTGCAATTACTACTTATAATCATCCATATTACTTGTATTTAACTATCTCTTCGCCGAACTAGTGCACCTATACATCTGACAAGTGTATTGGGTGTGTTGGGGACACAAGAGACTTTTTGTATTGTGATTGCAGGGTTGCTTGAGAGGGATACCTTTGACCTCTACCTCCCTGAGTTCGATAAACCTTGGGTGATTCACTTAAGGGAAACTTGCTGCTGTTCTACAAACCTCTGCTCTTGGAGGCCCAACACTGTCTACAAGAATAGAAGCGTGTGTAGACATCATGCCTCCAGTGGTGACGTCATGTGATGTCATCCTCACATTTTTCTTTTTCTGAAAAATAATTTCTGTAATTGTTAAAACGAAAATTGTTAGTGTATTGTTAGTGCCCTAAAATATTCCTAAGTTTGAAATATTGCTAAGTTAGAAAATTTTAGTAGCAAAGTTTGAAAATTATTTTAGGTTATTATTAGTGTAGCAATTTTGTTAGAAATATTGCTAAGTCATTTAGATAACATAGTAAAGTTTGAAATATTGCTAAGTTTGAAATATTGCTAAGCTAGAAATAGTGCTAAGTTAGAAATATTCCTAAGTTTGAAATATTGCTAAGTTAGAAAATGTTAGTAGCAAAGTTTGAAAACTATTTTATTAGTGTATAAGAAAATTTAGCAAAGTTTGAAAATTTATCAAAGAAATGTTATTTTTAGTTGCAATGAAATTTAAAGTTGTTTGCTATGAATTAAAATTTGCAGTGACATTGAGCTATGGAGGACGATG
Organism: Puccinellia tenuiflora; assembly: GCA_012064385.1. NCBI lineage: Eukaryota > Viridiplantae > Streptophyta > Magnoliopsida > Poales > Poaceae > Puccinellia > Puccinellia tenuiflora. The sequence goes on along the minus strand of QRDG01001694.1, from coordinate 1,196,067 downwards.
CCCCCATCACCCGAGATGACGCCCCCTTCATCCGAGACGAGGAGAATGAAGACCGGATGCAAGCAATTATATATGATAGGGCTGCAGGACCCAATTCCGATGGAGAAGATTCCGGCAAAGAAGACGACGAAGATTTCAGCGTGAAATGTTTGAACGACTCCGGTGAGGGACTTGAGTTCGAAAATTTCAGAGACGACAACGACGACGACAAAGAAGTGCCGTTAGAAAACTCCGTAGAAAACTCCGGCGAGGTATATATTAGTCTTGTTGATCACTAGCTAGATGCATTAATTGATTTATACTGCACTTATTAACGAAACATTTTTCTTTTAGCCCTCTGGATCTAAGTCAATCCCTAAACGAGGCCCGAACCAAGGGGTAAAGCTGCCGGATGGTGCAAAGTTGTCGATCGACGAAGTTAGTATAAAAGGCAAACCGGAGAAACCCGAAGGAATCTACACTAAATATGTAGCTCAATGCGGTGTTCTTGTTAGGGACATGGTCCCGATCACCGTTGCAGAATGGAATCAGCCGAAGAAAGCCAACATTGGCGCAAAATATCTCGAGGAAAGAATTAAAGATACCCTTTGGGACTCGATATTGGCTTCTTTCATCCTACCGGCAGATCTCCCACAGAAGAGGAAGGATAAAGTCAAGGAATGGACTCTTAGCAAAATGGCCCAGCAATTCAACAACTGGAAGAAAGGATTGTGGAGAAAAGATGGGAAAGAACCTCCAAATTTCACCAGACATCTAGAGAAGCTAAAAGATGACTGGCCTCAATTTGTGGCGTATAAGAAATCAGCCGTCGCTGTGGCTCGATCGACCCAAAATAAGTTGAATGCTAAGAAGAAGAAATGTCACCATCATTTGGGCTCAGGTGGCTACAAGACTGCCTTGCCTAAGTGGGAAGCCTATGAAAACGAGCTGCGTCAAAAAGGGATCACTCCACAGACAAATGACTGGCCCGACAGGTCCAAGTTCTAGTTGTTCGCGCATGGGGCAGTTTTGGACCCAGACACAAGGCTGATTGTTGCACAGGGAAAATGGAAGAAAAGAATTACAAGAGTCATCAAAAAACTAGTTGACGCAATATAACTAGTCCGACAGGTAAAATATGTTCCCGATAGAGAGGACGACGAGCTTTCACTCGCCCTCAGGAATAAAGAACACTGGGGACGATGTCGAGGTAGAGAAGGCGGGGTTGGTTTTCTTGAAGGGTTTTCGGAGGATGCTGCAACTTATAGAAAACATTGCAAAAGTAAGAAGAGGGATGCGGAGAGGTTTGCTGCATTAGAACGCCAGATGCATGATGTGAAGGAGCAACTGGCCTTAATTACCCAGCAAAGGGAATCTCAGCTGCGAGTAGAAGATCATGCAGTCGATGTCTGCCCATCTCAGCGGAAAAGCAGCATGGGTTCCACGCAGCTACAAGATCCTGCAGTTGATGAACCAGTTGATGAACCGTCGGCGGCGCGCTACCCCGTGGATGATATCACGGAGAAGACAAATTGTGAGTTACATGCGCCAATGAATAACCTTAGTTTGCGAATGGCTATGCTTTACCACATCAACTTGGAGCAACCTTCCATTTTGGTGAGATTCCAGCTGGATTTGCTCATGTCGGGGTCACGAAAGTTTTGTCGGGATTCAACTCAATGCATCTTGACATTCCTGGAGCTGAAGGCGAGAAGACATTGGGAGAAGTCGAGCTTGGTATCGTTCTATGGAAGAAGAAATACATCAAGTTTCCAGACTCGGCGCCAAGGCCACCTACTCCTCCGGTTAGAAATTCACCACAGCAAAGTCCACCCTCCTCCCCCGATGATTGGGAGCCCACCGCGAGTCCATCGCCCGCGCCGTCCTGTCAGCCGACTGCTGCGCCCACTAGTAACTTGACAAAGCGAAGGTGTTCACGTCGTCCCCTGTCAAGAAACGTGCAAGAAAACCCAAGGAAGTCAAGGCTCCTGAGAAGTTAGCTGGCGAGATGACTATGGAGGAATTACAGCTGAGCACACAAGGCAAGGCTAAAGCCTTTTTTGAACAGAAAAAAAGGAAAGACTGGAGGCAAGACTTGACCCCATAAAGGAACTTCTGAAGACTATACCAACCGAGGTAAAAGATCGCACCGTTGACAACCTATATAACCCTCCACCGCCGCCCCTTTCAGACTATGAGCGAGGTATTGACAAGGTACTTTCCTCACAGATGGAGAAAGATAAAGCGTGCGGAAAAAGAGTTGCCCAGCTCGGAGAACAAGAAGCACAATCGATCGCCCCGCTCAATGTGCCTTCTGAAGCTCGGGAAATCGAGCATGGAGAAGTTGTCATTGGCGACACAGGTTACCAAATAGCACAGATAACAATTCAATATAAATTTGAACTCGGGCTGCCTCTGGTCGAAAATCCGAGTGCTCTAACAACACAGTTATATAAATTGAATAACTGGTACATGGCCGCCGCAAAACAAGGGAGAGAATATCTCATGGCGGGAGTTAAGGAACAACACTACTTCCGAGAATATGGTGTGCAGGTTAAGTTCTCCAAAAAATTTCAGATGTACAATCAACTTGCTCTCGACAAATCTATCATCAGCTGCTATTGTCTGTAAGTAATTTATTCGTGTAATTTAATTATTTATAGTTAAGCTCGTTTCATTGCTTGTAATTATCCTCACAACATTCTTTTGTACGCTATTATGCAGAATGAAGATTCGTGAATGCCGAATGGGAGGAATCTGGGACATTGGGTTCATTGACCCGGATAAAGTTAATGAAGTCACCGTAGAAAGTCCTCTGTATGTCCAGGACACAGAGGACCTTTTGCTAATCTTTTTTAAGCGACAAAGTACCAAAAAGGAAATACTTTTTCCTTACAACTTCGGGTGAGTGTTACTGTCTTGTACACATTCTATTTTGCTTTCCCGATATTAAGTGTAATTGATGAGTTATGAATACTTGCGTATATAAATGTGCGCAGGTTCCACTTCATTCTGCTAATCATTAGACTCGAGGAAGGAGAAGTTGAAGTCTGGGACTCATTAAGTAGAGATCAAGATGATTACAAAAGTGTGCGTCTAATGCTCAAGAGGTAATTTCCATCGCACTATACCGGCCTCTTTCGTTCATTTCCGGATATCAATTCATTTTCTTTTCCGGGCAGGGTTTGGAAAAAGTTCATCGCGGAAGAACGCGGTGAATGGAAAGATAAGCTGGAGTTCAAGGCTAACAAAGTAAGTACTACAACATATCTAGGTCTGTGTATCTTTCTAATACCATTATCATTCTCTTGATTATTATTTGATTAAATTATATTCTTCTATAGTGGTGTCTGCGACAACCACAGGGGACAGAACTATGTGGATACTACGTTTGCGAGTATATTCACATGAGGATCAATGAGAGAGTCAATAGTATAAGAAATCGAGAGGTACGTAAACATCATACACAACTTTTATTTTGCTACCATCAATTGTGTTTAGTTTCGATCATAACTGATTTGATCTCCTTCTTTTAAAGATGTCAAGGAAGCGGAACCAGCTCCTACCACAAAACCGCGTAAAAGCTATTGCGGAGAAATTGGCGGGATTCATGCTGACGCATGTCATAGATGAATTCGGTGAATTCCACTATGTCGAAAAATAGACTCCCTCCATGCATGTACTAGCTAGTGGTGATCTCCATTGTAATTATGACTTTATATGTAATTAAAGAGAGTACTTTATATGTGTAATGAGTACTTTATATGTGTAGTGAGTAATTTATACGTGATCTTCTCCGAAACCCTGAAAAATGAGCGAAAAGGAAAAAAACAGAAACCCTAAACCCCGAAAAATAAGCGAAAAGAAATAAAACCGAAAACCTAAACCCCTGAAAAAAATAAGCGGTGATGCATGTAAAATGCATACACGAACTTTGCATTATAATTCTCATATTTCAATCATATTTGCATCATATAAGGGTTATATCATTGTTTTATAAAGATTTTGGGGATAATTCACAGTTTCCCCATTTATTTGGAATTAATCCTGCACTGGCAGAAAACCCTATTTTCTATATTTTGATGTTTCAGGGACCCAAACGACTTCCAAATAAGCTGAAAATTTACGGGGATCATTATTTTGGAAGGAGGAAGACCTAGGAGCGAAAGAAGCAAACGAACGGAGGCCGGAGGGCCAAAATAGGGAGCCCCATGCGGCTACAGTACCAGGCCGCGTGGGCCCACCTATTTTAGCCCTCGTGGCCCCGTTTGCATCGATCCTTCGCCCAGAAGCTTCCTCGTGACCTAAAAACGACTATAAAAATAGTCCCCCGACGTTTTCCAGAGAGAGGCGGCAGAGAAACACAAAACCAGAAACAGAGAGACAGAAGGCTGCCGCCGGAGAAGATCGGAGGGGGGAAACGCCGCCGGAATCACCTCCGGAGGTCTTCTCCATCCCCCCTCCGGAGTCTCCATCAACACCACCGCCAAGACCAGCACCATCTCCATCACCATCTTCATGATCCACTTCATCCCCCTCATAGTTTGAGATTGGTTGATCCCTAGCTATTGTCTAAGTGCTATTTTACATGTTTGTGAATTGCTACTTGTCATTGTTTTGTGGGGAGATCATAGTTTCAGATTGTGTTGTATCACTTGTACCACTGAATCATATCATGTCTTGGCGTTGTGAGTAGTTCTCTCATGTTCCTGGGGGTATAGGATGAATTGGCAATGATTTATATATGACATGTGTTGGTATTTTGTCTAGTTTTTATCTTTGATGTGATTCTATGATGGTGTTGTGCGAACGTCGACTGCATATCACTTCACCTATATGGGCTCATAGGAGAACACCATAATGTGATGAATTGAGGAGGACTTAGGGGGACAAGTAAACCTGAGACCGAATCATGAAGTTACTTTATGGGGTATTAGTATCGGGGACCTTAGAGTGTAATGCTATGGTGGGACTTTATGTCTTAATAACTCTTGTTTAGTCATTTACTTGGCCACATGATCCATCATAAGAGGTTTAGTTTATTCATTTATCTATTCCTAATTATGGCTCCGTCCAAAGAAGATTAAAATTTGACAAAATGTTTACCTTGTTGTTCTAGAAATATTTATGCCATGAAGTCTAAGTAGCCCTTGGGAACTCTCTCCACCTAAAAGAAACACACACTTGAGCTTGTCCTCTTGCTGCATAGAGGATTGGGCTTTCTCTCTTTGAGAGCTTTCACTTGTCATATTGCATTTTCAGCATTTTACTTTATTGCAAATTCTACACCAAAAACCCAAAAACACTTGCATCATTTAATCATTTTAGTTTGTCTAGTGCATAGATAATAAGGGAAGTGACACTCCTATTTGAGAGGATAAATACTTATACCTTCTACTCCTCGTGGGATCGATACTATACTTACACATCGAAGACTTCAACGATCCCCTATACTTGTGGGTATCAAGACGTTTTCTGGCGCCGTTGCCGGGGAGTGTAGCGCTTAAGTTTTTATTCTTGTTTGCACTAGATTTTTATTTTCAGTTTTGCATATACTCTAGTTTACTTTCAGTTTTGCATTTAGTTTAGTTTTACTTTCAGTTTTGCATTTATAAAAACCCAAAAAAAAATAAAAAATGGGAAACTATTATAAAAAGGCCATGATAGCTGCTGAATTTAGAGTATCTTTTGAAGGGAGAAGATTAAAAAAATCATGAGGTATCTAAATGAAATTGCTAGTAAGCTGCTTAATTGCCATAAGGAAGAAACTTGTTGCTCTGAATACTGTAGACACTTTGAATTCCAATGCCCTTCCAATAAAGTTGAACCTGTTATTGCAACTTATCATACAGGGAATTATGCTCACTTAGGGATGGCAAAAGTAGAGCAATTTGTTATTTTTGTGGCAACCTATGAATTAAAAACCTTCATTGATGAACATGAAACCTGCCCTATAGCTTCTCAATCTAAAAATATGACTACCATTGTCCTTAATATCTGCATAGATGAATTTGATGAAAATATCTATGTTGTTGACACAAGGAAGAGATTTTCCCAAGGAAGATCTAATGTTTTGCAGGAAGAAGATGATGAAAACATAAGCTTGGAAGAGGAAGTATGTGAAGAAGATGACAAAAGCCTAAGCTTGGGGATGCCCATGCAGCCCCAAGAGGAGGACAATGAAGAGCAAGAAGATGAAGAAAATGATGAACAACTAGAGAATGAAGAGAGGAAACATCCACCTTCACCACCTATGGATGAGGGTAACACTCAAGATTTTGCTGATGATAAACTTTGCTTTTATGATTCTAAAAATGATGAAGAACATGGTTTAGACATGCTATATGATGATGCTTTAGATGATGGTCCTATGCTTATTGATAATCCTCCATGTTTAGTTGTTACTACTTTATGTGAGGATAAAAATGATATACTTGCTGCTTGTGATAATACTCTCACTCATGAGAGTCCTACTTTATTTTTGAACTCTCCTATTCACACCATAGAAGAGGAAATTTGCTTTGATGATACTATGCCTCCTATATATGATGATTATAATGATGAATGTGATCTTTTCAGCCCACCTACTATTGAGCATAAAATTGCTTATGATTATGACATGACTCCAATTTATGATGATTACAATGATGACTATGAATGTTTTACTCCCACTATTACTAATGAGAAGAATTTTGCTTATGTGGAGAGTAATAATACTTTTATGATGATGAAGGAAAAGAATGTTTTATGTGATATTTACATTGTTGAATTTGCTTATGATGCTACTGAAAGTTTTTATGAGAGAAGGAGACATGACTTCATATATCTCAATAATACTAAGTCTTCTCTCTTTATGTTGAAACTTTTGAAGTTCCACTTGTTTTATCCTCCTATGCTACTTTCTTTGTGTTTCAATGATTTATTTTCTTACAAGATCCCAATGCATAGGAAAAGAGTTAGACTTAAAAGTTAATGGTTTAATGTTTTGTGGTGTGTTCCTTATGCTTTAACTTCCAATTCTGTTTGAGCACACCTTTATATCCTTACAACATGTAAAATAACTTTACCTTATGTTTTCTAACAATTATTCTAAGATTTTCACGTTATATAAAATTTGGGAAAGTAAATAAGAAGGATGAGTAATGGAGATGTTGGGGTCGACCTTGAACATGTGTTGTTCATGCCAATGAAACCATTGCAAAGTCTCTATCATTAAAACTTCTCCCAAAGCAAAAACTAAATAAATAGAGTCAAGGTATTTGTTTACTACTGTAAACACACCTTTGTATCTTATTTTTCATCTTAATGGCAAGGATAATCTCTTTTGAAAGATAAGATTGAACAATAGTGATTTGCTGTCCAGAAAACAGATTCCTGAGCTTCACTGCGAAAAATGTGTAAAATCACAGAAGAGGAATTTTGAGCTGAGATTTTATGACAGCATTATTCAGATATTAATACACATTTAATTAGTTCAAAGTTTTCTGATTTGAGCAACGTAAGTGCCTCTGAAAATTCACTCTTTATGGGCTGTCCAGTTTTTGACAGATTCTGTCTTTATTTTGCATTACTCTCATTACTTGTGTTTTGTGTGGTTCTATTGATCAGAGAGCAATGCACAACCATAGTAATAGCAGATAATGTGTAGAATCAATTCATGATATGTATTTACTGTACCTATGGAGATTTAATTTATGGAGACACTAACCCCTCTAATAAAAGTTTTATGATGAGTTATGTGTGAAGAGAACTTTCAAGTGGAAGAGCTAAGGGTGATAAACAAAGATCAAGAGGGACAAACACTCAAGCTTGGGTATTTTACCCCTAGGCTCACCCTACATACAAGAATTTAAGCTTGGGGATGCCAAGCCACCTCACTCCAACCATCTTGATACCAAGTAAGTAAGCCTAGCTATATGGCTGTAAAGAAAGCGCTTTACGGGAGGCAACCCGGTTGTTTTTACTTTTGATTTTCTTTGTGTCCTCTTGCTGTAACAAGAGACTCAGTTTTTAGCTTAGTTTCTGGAATTTTTAATAAAGTGCCAAGTTTTACCCATTTTGGTTTGAGGAAGTTGCTATTTTGCATGCGGAGATTTTATTCCAGCACAGGTATGTGCATGGTTTGACTTTTACTTATTATTCTGTAACTCCGAATGATCTGAGATTTTAACTATAACTTCAAATTTTCATCCTCTGTGTGCCTGAATTTTTTTCAGAATTTTTCGACAAGTATAAGTAGGACAGAAAAATATGTTTTGTTGCTGCTGTTTTTCTGGACAGATTCTGTCCCATATTGTTTTATGCATAGTTTGAACTTTTGAGTTGATCAAATTGAGTTTATGAGTAGGAATACAACATTATACACTCTCTGATCATTCATATGAATTTTAGTCCATGGATTATATGCAGCAAGAAACTTGTTTATTTATCTCTACTAACGTCACCCCACAGAAAAGAAATGGGAGAAACGGTGTTTTGAAGTTTTTTCACAGGGATTGGAGGAGATGCACCAAGAGCTATCCAAGGATGGTGAAAGCCATAAGCTTGGGGATGTGAAGACAACCCCACTGGACCTACACACTCTTGGTTTGCACACGTCTAACTTTTGTTTTTCTATCAATGCACTTTATCGCATATTCTTGGAGCGTCTTTTATTTGTTTTTGCTATGCTTTTCATTTTTGCGAGACCACCACACTATCATTTTTATATGAAATAGCTACTGGAAATATGGGTTGAAATATTTTGCATTGGGAAAAGGGATGTCTAAGATGATTTTTAATGACACATATAGTTGCATGATTCATGAGCTTGTTAATGAGTAATAATTTGCAAATGCTTTATCATGAGCTATCTTTTATTCATGTTTTGATGTTGTATGTTATTTCACCTTGTTTGACATGAATTAGTTAGTTCTATGGACACTCATGCATACATCTAGATGGTCATCTTTCTCCCTTTTGCTAGCCCAAAAAATTCCAACAAGTAAAAACTTGTTTCCAACACCTTCAACCAAAGTTTTTCCAGTGAGTCCACCATATCTACCTATTAGCTTTATGCTATTCCAAGTATGTTTATCATGTTATTTGTGTTATCTATGCCTCTAAATGAAAATGATTATGTTATTTATTGTAATGGGAAAAGTTAGTTAAAAAGCTCTCGCGAACTTGATGCACACTTTACTTTTATTGCATTTAATAAACATGAACCATTGTGATTAATATTATGATGATAGTGGCTTGATAAATATTTAAGGTTGGGAGTTAGCCCATATGTGCTGTCACATGCAAAGCTTTCAACATGTTCCATCATTTATTTAGTTGATATCATGTACTTTTGTTTATGGATGCCTATCATGGTGAAATAATGTGGAAATAGAGTAAGTTTAAATGAGTTTGTATAAATGGTTAGAGAGAAACCTGGGCCTCTAATCTAAGCCATGCATCATTCATGGTGGAAATTTACTTACATGCTATTTTGAACTTTCTGTGATACACCCTATAATAAAAGGCTATATCAAGTGGTAAATAAAAAGGGTGTTGAGGTTGTTCATTATGTTTGTTTGTCTTGTTGTTTTGATGTGGGATTGATCCATATCATGGGACAAGAGGTACCCCAGTTGAGACTTTTGATGATACCATTATTACTTACAATGATAGATAACTTAAACTAGCTTTGTTTCCCAAGTTGAGTAATCATGGTGTAGGTACTTTTATTCAAGGGGCATGAGACATCTAACCTTTACTTTATCAAGGCCACTGCTCATATTTGCTTTCACATTTAACTTTAATCACTCAAGATTCTATGATAGGGGAATGAGAGATTGACACCAAGTATTACCATTGCAATCAATAACTTAAGTAGAATAGTTTGGAGGATAGATGAAACTTATGCATGTTTGACCTCTACTCATTTATATATCTTTTCCAAAGTGTCCACCTTTTATATTCAGATTTTCATCTACACTCTATGGACCACAAGTATGCAAAAGTAAGAATGTCCATATTACTATCTTTTATGTTACACTTTGTGAACTATCATTGAACATCCTTGCATTGAATACTTGATATCACTTTATAAACTGTTTGCATATTGCTACTTCTTTGAATAATGAATCATTTGACTTTATGTAGCAGTAGCAATCATCTTTTATATCCATGTTGTGATTATATTGCAAAGTTCATGTTAGTTTTATCACTTTCATACTCGAGGACGAGCATGAGTTAAGCTTGGGGATGTTGATGCATGTAAAATGCATACATGAACTTTGCATTATAATTCTCATATTTCAATCATATTTGCATCATATAAGGGTTATATCATTGTTTTATAATGATTTTGGGGATAATTCACAGTTTCCCCATTTATTTGGAATTAACCCTGCACTGGCAGAAAACCCTATTTTCTATATTTTGATGTTTCAGGGACCCAAACGACGTCCAAATGAGCTGAAAATTTTCGGGGATCATTATTTTGGAAGGAGGAAGACCTAGGAGCGAAAGAAGCAAACGAACGGAGGCCGGAGGGCCAAAATAGGGAGCCCCACGCGGCTACAGTACCAGGCCGCGTGGGCCCATCCATTTTAGCCCTCGTGGCCCCGTTTGCATCGATCCTTCGCCCAGAAGCTTCCTCGTGACCTAAAAACGACTATAAAAATAGTCCCCCGACGTTTTCCAGAGAGAGGCGGCGGAGAAACACAAAACCAGAAACAGAGAGACAGAAGGCTGCCGCCGGAGAAGATCGGAGGGGGGAAATGCCGCCGGAATCACCTCCGGAGGTCTTCTCCATCCCCCCTCCGGAGTCTCCATCAACACCACCGCCAAGACCAGCACCATCTCCATCACCATCTTCATCACCATCTTCATGATCCACTTCATCCCCCTCATAGTTTGAGATTGGTTGATCCCTAGCTATTGTCTAAGTGCTATTTTACATGTTTGTGAATTGCTACTTGTCATTGTTTTGTGGGGAGATCATAGTTTCAGATTGTGTTGTATCACTTGTACCACTGAATCATATCATGTCTTGGCGTTGTGAGTAGTTCTCTCATGTTCCTGGGGGTATAGGATGAATTGGCAATGATTTATATATGACATGTGTTGGTATTTTGTCTAGTTTTTATCTTTGATGTGATTCTATGATGGTGTTGTGCGAACGTTGACTGCATATCACTTCACCTATATGGGCTCATAGGACAACACCATAATGTGATGAATTGAGGAGGACTTAGGGGGACAAGTAAACCTAAGACCGAATCATGAAGTTACTTTATGGGGTATTAGTATCGGGGACCTTAGAGTGTAATGCTATAGTGGGACTTTATGTCTTAATAACTCTTGTTTAGTCATTTACTTGGCCACATGATCCATCATAAGAGGTTTAGTTTATTCATTTAGCTATTCCTAATTATGGCTCCGTCCAAAGAAGATTAAAACTTGACAAAATGTTTACCTTGTTGTTCTAGAAATATTTATGCCATGAAGTCTAAGTAGCCCTTGGGAACTCTCTCCACCTAAAAGAAACACACACTTGAGCTTGTCCTCTTGCTGCATAGAGGATTGGGCTTTCTCTCTTTGAGAGTTTTCACTTGTCATATTTCATTTTTAGCATTTTACTTTATTGCAAACTCTACACCAAAAACCCAAAAACACTTGCATCATTTAATCATTTTAGTTTGTCTAGTGCATAGATAATAAGGGAAGTGACACTCCTATTTGAGAGGATAAATACTTATACCTTCTACTCCTCGTGGGATCGATACTATACTTACACATCGAAGATTTCAACGATCCCCTATACTTGTGGGTATCAAGACGTTTTCTGGCGCCGTTGCCGGGGAGTGTAGTGCTTAAGTTTTTATTCTTGTTTGCACTAGATTTTTATTTTTATTTTCAGTTTTGCATATACAACCGATACTAAAGGGGTGACCCTTTAGTCCCGACCTTTTAGTACCGGTTGCACAACTGGTACTAAAGGCCGATTACAACCGGTACTGTTGCCTTGTTCTCTACTAGTGAGATGCTAACACAGAAACAGAGCGAGAAATGATTAATTTGTTTTATCTTGAGCACCTACACAAGCACTTTGCGTTGGACATGGATTTCGTTTTTAACGGTGAAATTTGGTATCTTTGATCAAGTTTATATAAAAAACTATCATCATCTACCATACGTGTCAAATAAGTAGTATCAGTTTATCCATCTTGTAATATATTCTCATACCTAAATAAACTGATACACCTAATGTAAAAAATAGTATACTTTCTACAAATCTGACATGAGAAATGCGTCATACACCTAAATTGCACATCTCCTAACTTGTACTTGCACATATCATAACGCATGAAAAAATTGCGACTATCCGAAGTTGCACATTTGTGATCCAACGGTTACATTAATACTCATGGATAGCTATTTTGTAGATATAAGCATGCAATTATTTATTATAAAAAACATTTAGATGCATGAAAATTGCAAAAAGAACGACCCGGGCAAAAAAAAACGGGTTGAAAGAAGTCGATTCCAACGTAATCAATCTATCTTATACTCGATACAATGAGTATCAAGCCTACAAGGCTACAACACGTATAGCAACAATTAAATATGTCATCATTTTTCGAGAACATAAAACTAATTGTTTTTTAAAGTATGAGATTAATGTAATATGTTGAATATCTTATTGTGCCTTTTGGGCGAGTATAAGTAGGAGTGTAGTAATTGGAGGGCAAAAGGTCTCCTAGAGATAACATAGTAACACTTCCAATTGGGGAGAGGTGTTTTGGCTCCTGAGCTCACATACTCTTGCAGGAATAAGAAAGAAAAAATATTAAAACATTTCAAAAAAATAAAAAATAGTGATGAACATTTATAAGTGTTCTAAATACGTGCCAATTTTCGTGATGAAATGACATGTGTGGTGCTCTATGCGAAAAAAATAAAATTTGTGCTCTAAAAATATATTTTTTAAATCCCATTTTGGCTACTAATTTGTATTTTTACACAGAGCAGCGCAAATATCATTTCACCACGATACTTGGCATGTATGTAGAAAATTTGTTGTTTTTAACCAATGTTTTCCATTTTTTGAAACGTTTTGCTATTATTTCCTTTTTTTTTTGTTCGGACAGGAGCATATATATGAGCTCGGGAGATAAGCTGGATTTCAATTCCAATTGAGTCTATGTAATCTCTAACTACAAAATATATATCTAACACTCCCTCATAGTCGTTGCGTTAGGTTTGTGAACAACAATAGCTTTTGTGGATGGTCATAGTGGGAAAAAATCAAAGATGGCAACCAACAGGCTAAAAATCCCTCTAGTCGTAGCGAGAGCATCTTGGACTCTAGGGGAGGCTGATGAGATGCTCGGGCGAGGTGATAACCCTTTCTTTCTATGTCGAGGGAGCTGGGATCATTGGGGCAGTGTAGGATGTGCTCGAGGTAGTCGTGTGATATCATCTTGTTGATGATGTCATAGTACTTGTCAAAATTCTTGCTCCTAGGTATGATGATTTCAGTCTGACACTTCTCCTTCAAAATCTTGACAGTAGCAGTGTACACATGTAGTTTCCATCCATTCTGAGTATGGTATTCTTGTTGTTATCCTTGTCAAGACATCCTGCAAAGCTTTTATTGATTTGATTTGACCAAGTTGTGTAGCTTTTACCTTCCTATTTTCCTAGAATACATATCTACGACAATAATAAGATCATGAGACATGACGCAAACAACAATAAAGATTTGCAATTAGGTTAATATGTCATGTTAATACAAATCCAATAGAACCCAGCAATGGATGCAATTAACATACATGGTGCCCATCACATCTTTACAAAACCAACAATCCTCTCAAGGTTGTAGAGCTCTCTTGGAGTTCGTGGATTACCTCCATCGGCACCCCACTCTTTCAAGTGATACCGCACATACTTATGAAGCAAATAAGCTAGGACAATTTGTGTATCAAGCATCTATTAGGTACTATTTTCCTAAGGTTTATGAAAACTAGTCCATATTAGATTTAAGTTCAGAAATTTGAAATATCTGGTCGGAGGTTCTATCATACTAAGATAGAAAGTTACCACTTGGAACATTAAAATAATCTTGTATAAACTTTGTATCTAGCAACACTAATAAATCTAATGCAAAACCTTCACATCCATCCAATACATAAACAAATTTCATGCTATAGCCACAAATGTCCAACACATATATTACTATGTCTTGCTTATTGTTTCAATGTCTACCTTGTTTGTGTAGTGAAACATGAACCTCAACATGGGTGCCATCTAAAGCTCCAAGCCCATATGCGAACCACATCCGTATATTTTCCTTGGGTAGTTCAGTAAGATAGAACATGAGAATCCATGAGATAAGCAAATAATAGTTCCTAACATATCATTGAAGTTTCTATTGGTTGGCTCAAGTGTCCACCTGGAGGTGCTACATACTAACCTAAACTTCATTCTATGGTTAGAGACAAAGATGGTTAATACGTCTTCAACAAACACATATGTGCGTACCTTGTTGACTTAGCTTATAAGGATCAATGGCAGGACTCTGGGATGGTGAGGGTTCACCCTCACCTAATCTGCTTGGGTCTAGAGGAATATGAAAATTCAGTAACTACAGATTACAAAATGAATTACAGTAACAACTAATTAGTTTAGAAAGTTATTGAACCTAAGATAGTAGAACTCCCATGTAAACAACTCTGAAACTAATTATTGACTAAAAGAGATAGAGTTGGTAGACAGCTATTAATTTAAAATAGCATTAATTAAAAGTTATGGGGTCAAAATTAGAATGTGAACAACAATTTAAATTTAGTTTAAGTACACAAACAAATATAAAAGGCCTTTATAGAACACTTAGTGCGTATTAGAATATAGTATGTAGATACATGTACAAAAGAATACAAATCAAACAAATGGAGATGAATTTATTTATCTTCTCCATCTATGACATAAAAAATATAAGCAAAAGAGGCCATCCTCTCCATCCATGATGTTCATTCAAAAGATTTATTGTGTTAATTGAAAAATGTAAGTTAAAAGATTTCCACACATAAAAAAGTTTCTGAAACTCCAGCATAAACTAACTTGCAGACTTAATCACCCTTGGCACCTCTTCAACGCATATTCGTCGTCAATGTTGTAAGAAGAAGAAGTTGTAATGCAACAATTAGCACTCGACAACAAGGAAGAAGAGAGCACTCAGACTACTATTAAGAAGGACAAATAAAACATAGGTTTCATTTGCTAGTTGAAAATAAGATACAAAGGAAAATATTGAGTGCGTCATGCTATTAGTATTTACATCTCCCCACACTCCTAGAATATAATAGATGCGATTTCGACTAGGAGTCACCCCATGAACTGCAAGAACCCTAGATTAACAAGAGGACTTACATAGGAGATGCCGACCGAGAGGATGCCGCATCTCCTTCACCCCAAACGCCGATCTATCTAGAGAGGGGGAGAGAAATATGGCTCCGAGCGGCGCGATTCTCATCGATGTCTGGTGTCTAGATTGGACGGTCGAGGGAGACAGTTGGTTGGGAGAGGGGTTTAGTTTAGACAGTATCTTAGAACCGTTGAACGAATTCTTAACACTCAATTATCTAGACAACCAAATGTTGGAATTGCGAAAGGAATTCGATTATGGTCCCAAATGATGGGAGCGAAACGACCTCTTCAGGAAAATATTAATACATTTTTTAGTCACAGAAAAAACACTGAACCCACGATATCACTGCACGAATCTTGACACGACCGGTCTACCACTCTAAGAGCATCTCTAGCAGAGTCCGTAAAAGGACGAACCGAAAACGCGGTTTTCGGTTCGTGTTTTGGGCAGTTTTCTCGTCGAAAATGCAAGGCGCAGAGCAGAAACTGTAAAAGAAACCGCAAATTTAAATATTTTTTCCATTGCCGCGAACGAACGGACGAACACGGCGGTGATCACTGGCTTACAACCAAAATACGCCGCCGGTGATCACCGGAGATGCAAAAGAGGCTAGCTACGCTAACCCGCTAGCTACCCTAACCCTAACCTAACCCTAACCCTACCCAAGGGGCGCCGCGGCGATGGGACAGATCTCGTCAGTGGCGCGGCGGCGGAGCGGTGCCGCTCTTCACTCGTCGTTGGAGGGGATGGGGATGGGATCCTAGAGCGAGGCATCGATCGCCTGCTGGAGGAGCACCTCGTTGGCCGCTTCGATGTGGCGGCGCTGCGTCTCGAGCTCCTCCTCCTCCTTCGCCGACCGCTCGAGCATGGTGGCGACGACGGCGTCAACGGTGTTCTCGGGGACGAAGTCCAGGGCAGACAGCGACCGCCCGAACGCAGCGGGGTCGTACCCCTCGGCCTCCTCCTCCTCCGGTGGCGGTGGCGCCCTCCTCACAATGGCGCGGGAAGAGCTCCCCGCGCCGCTCGAGCTCCCCGCTCCGATCCGGGCGGCGGCGTGGAGGCGGTCGAACTCCGGCACCGCGCGGTACAGGAGCTTGAGTGGCACCATACCGCGAGGGTAGGCTTGCGCTGCCCGCTTCCGCGCCGCGTCGGAGCGGACAAGGCGCTTCCTCGCGTCGTCGGACAGATCGGACGGGTCGATCTAGGGGCGGGAGGAGGGCTCGCGCTTCGGCGTCTTCATCTTCGGCGGCATGGCGGCGCGGAGGAGGTGGATCTGGGCGGAGGAGGGGCGGATTTCTCGTCGGAGGTGGGGCGGCGGAGGGCGGATTTGTCGTCGGAGCTAGCGGAGGGACTGGGGGCGTGAACTGGAAATGCCCCCTCGGCCGGTACTTATCCAGTTCGGCCGCTTCGTTTCTCAGGCGGCCTAAAAACTTTTTCGGGTCGAGCCGGCTTTACGGGGTCTGGTCTGGCCCAAAAAACGACCTGGACGTAAAGCCGCCCAAAGTTTAGGGTTACCGGAGCTTTACGGGCGCCGCTAGAGATGCTCTAAACCCTTGGGTTCGAACTTTCTGCAGTTCTGCAGCACTTCTTCCCCTTCCCTCTCCCCGCACACAAATCGAGCACTCCGCGCGGTGGACCTCAGCCGCCACGCAACCAATGGCCACAGCCGCCGCCGCTGCCCGTCTCACCCCCGCCATCCTGCCCCGTCCCCGCAGGAGGGTCCCCGCACCGTGCGCCTCAGCTAGCAGCGGCTCCGGACGCAGCCGCCGGCTGCGCTGTGAGTTCGTTGCCAGCGTCGGTAACGGCGCGCTCTCCGGCGAGGACGACCCTCGACTGATAGACCGCGTAAGAACCTTCGGCACAACTTAGTTCTTCTTGTTGCCCTTCCATTTTCGTTTCTTCAGGCCATTTGGCTGAATAAGTGATTCACGGCCCGCGAGTAACTGAGTAAGGCTCGGTGCCGTTTCCGTGGCGTCGAGAACACGGAGTGTAGTGCGGCGGTGAGGTGGAACTTGTAAGAAAGGACAACTCTAGCCTTCTTCTGCGAGCTAGTGTTGTTGCTGCTGCTGCTGCTGCGCATGTTCCTGTTCCTGGGCTGTGCATTCTGTCGAACACCTAGCGTGCAGAGTGGCATTGCAGTGACGGGAGTGCGGAGTGTACTTCCTTCAGGGATATGTTGTCTTATCATTCAGAATTTTCTGTCCTACTGGTCTCTCTTATTAACTGGTGCGGTGATGCTATCTTTGACTTGACTAGAATTATGATACGTGAACTTTGATGTGTTTCAAAAAGAGAGTTAGACATGCATGTTTGAACTGTCGTCCAAAATGGGAATACGATACTTATGCAACTAATAAAAATTAACGGAGGGAGTACAATTGTGCAATCGGATTGGATACATTTCTATCATATGCTTTACTTCTATATGGAATTTCAGATGTATTTATACACCTTATAAAAGACAGGCATCCTGTCTCAACTTTACATCGGCACGTCATATGATTTTTCTTTTCCTTCGAGGCTATGACATTTTTCTTAAACCGCTGTGCTATTTTTTCCCATGATGATGCAAAGAAATAGGTAACTACTTGTTACTTTGCTTCTTATTAAGACATAGTGACATACCCTTTACAATTTCATCTACAGAAAAAAGCTCTTGATGCAGCAATGAATGACATAAACAACTCTTTTGGAAAAGGAAGTGTTACAAGATTAGGCAGTGCTGGCGGTGCTTTTGTGTATGTTCGAAATTTCTTAATCTATCAAAATTCTGTTATAAGTTCCATGCATGCTATCATACTGACTGTTACTGTGTCTATCCAGTGAGACTTTTCCAAGTGGCTGCTTAACTCTAGATTTTGCTTTGGGTGGTGGCCTTCCGAAAGGAAGAGTAGTAGAGGTAACTTCTTGTGTTTATGCTTCCTAGCATCAATGTGCTAAGTATGGTTTATTCTTGCTTTGATTATGGCACTTTCGAATCACCATTTGCTCTGTTTTTGTATGCAATTTTACATAACGCACTAACCTCTTAACGATTTGATTGGCAACAATTTGAAGGTTTATGGTCCAGAAAGCAGTGGAAAGACGACTCTGGCTCTGCATGCCATTGCTGAAATACAGGTTTTTTATGAATAATAATATGACAACACATTGCATTTCATGATTATGGTAAGGACTTAATGATAATAAAAGACTCACAACATCCTATATGCAGAAACAAGGAGGAAATGCTATGCTTGTTGATGCAGAGCATGCTTTCGATCCAGCTTATTCAAAAGCACTTGGGGTAGATATTGAAAATTTGATTGTCTGCCAGCCCGACAATGGAGAGATGGCACTAGAAAGTAATACATTCTCCACTTATGAGAGCTCAGTGCCTTTTGTTTACATGTTATTGTTGTTATTATTATTATATTATTTTAATATTTTCTACTTGTAAAGGAGGGTTAGTGAGTAGTGACTAATTTGGATTTTCTGTACACTAGTGACTCATATGGATTTCTCACACACAGATTGTCTCTTCCAATACATGTTTGTTGCATAGCATTTTATCTTCTACCATCTGAATAGTGCTTGGCATGTACACATCAAATTTATATTTTTTTCCTTTGCCATATGTGGGTCAATTATATTTCTAGCATGTTTTGCCACAAGGACTTTGTTTAGCGCTGAACTTAACTGCATGTCTTTTATTCAGAACCTTTTTCTTTTTGGTGAACAGAAGTTCTGGGATTATACTCTACTCCCTCCCTTCCGGTTTATAGGTCTTGCACATATCTCTAGATCGCCAATTTTACCAATATAATATGAATTATATAGCACCAAAATTGTACCATTTGAAAATATGACATTTTGAAGTTTCTAGTGATATTTATTTGTAATATATATATTGTATTACGTTGGTCAAATTGGCGGCCTACGGGTATGCGTGGGCCTTACATACCAGAAAGGAGGTAGTAATGTTCATACATATTTATTTTTCAAAATGCTTATGCTATTTCAAGTACCTGCTACGGTTGAAGGTATCATAAGCCACCGCGATGCCAAACGTAGCCTAGAGGTGTGACTTTTATTTTTGGGAATTTGACCGACATGTTCATTTTCTCTACCAGTTGCGGACCGCATGTGCAGATCTGGAGCAGTAGAGCTCATCTGTATTGATTCAGTATCAGCTCTCACTCCACGTGCAGAAATTGAAGTATGATTCTCTTTCATGTTTGGTTTTTGCTTGGATATGTATTCAAAATGATGCATGAAACTATGATTCATTTATTTGCTAGGGTGAGATAGGGATGCAGCAGATGGGTTTACAAGCTCGTCTGATGAGTCAAGCATTGAGAAAGATGTCAGGCAATGCCTCAAAGGCTGGTTGTACTCTTATGTTCTTGAATCAAATAAGATACAAGGTGTTCTACATTAGCTTTCAACTGATTGTTGATTTCCATCTTATTCTGTCGCTTGATAAATTTCATATTTTCTAGATTGGAGTATTCTATGGGAATCCTGAAGTTACTAGTGGAGGAATAGCCTTGAAATTCTTTGCATCAGTTCGCCTAGAGATACGGCACATTGGGAAGATTAAATCTGTAAGATCAATGAAATAATTTCACCTTTCCTAAGGCTCGACCTTGAGAATATTTATCTATTTTTCCAAGGCTAAGGGGGATGAAGATATCGGTGTCAAGGTCCGTGTCAGAGTGCAGAAGAGTAAAGTATGTGGAGAACATGTCTAGTTCTTGTTTTGTAATATGCTCCACAGTTTGTACCGTGCATATGAATATTGTTTCTCTTGTTCTTTGCAAGGTCTCCAGGCCGTACAAGCAAGCTGAATTTGAGATCATGTTTGGGGAGGGTGTTAGTAAATTGGTCAGTGTACAAAGTTTTCAGCTTTTGAGATCTGATCTTATTAGATCTTTTGCTAAAAAAATAAATTCATACAGGGTTGTATTCTTGATTGTGCCGAGCTGATGGAAGTTGTTGCAAAGAAGGGATCATGGTATAGTTACAAAGATATAAGGTATGCCAGCATCTTTAGAAGATTTTTTTTTCTTGGCTTGCGAATATGTTAGCAAAACATTACCTTCTAGGAGCTATCATTTCATACCATTTGGAATGAAAGGTGATCCAACAAACATAAGTGATTCTCCTCAGTCCCATTTCCATGTGAACTTAATGTGTTTTTGCTGACTATATGTGGCCCTCTGATTTTGAAAGACCTCAATCATATATTCATATCATATATACATTAATCCTGTTCATTTGTTGTGGTACTTGCAGTAACTTTTTACGGCTTATACTGTCTAAATTGCACTTTATGATAATTGGCTTAAATTTCAGGATTTTTTAAGACATGAATGTTGCATATATCTGCTTAAATTTGAGGATTATGAAAGTATGAATTTTGTTGAATTAAAATCTGTGTAGGCAACTAGCCAGAAAATTCCAAGGGTGTGTCACATAATTCCTTTGTGTTTTAAACTTTTAGCGACTATTTTGATATACTGCTTCAGAATTCTGCATGTGGATCTGAACACCCCAGAACAGGGTCATTCTTCAAATAATAAATATAATCATATTTATATTATTATGTAACTTCATTTGAACTCAAATGACATTCTCCATAAGATTATGTTTCTGATTTGACCTTTAGTTCTCCATGGATACACTGATATAATTTCTGTTTTGATATTACTGTATACTTGTAGCTTTCATGTGTTCCTTCTTTGTTTAAATTTTTATCTTACAGATTGGGTCAAGGTAGAGATAAGGCACTGCAGTATCTCCGAGAGAACCAAACTGTTTGCGACGAGATAGAAAAGGTTTGTTTGGTTTGTGTTTAGTCATGGAGACATGAGTCTGCTACAACCTACACTGACAAGCATTGAACCCAATCATGCTGCTTAATTTTCCAAATTTGAGTTTTATCTATACTTATTTCACCCTTTCACATTTTAATCATTTTCAAACATTCATGTCACGTGCAACCATTTTCGAACATTTCTACCTGCTCCCACGTTGTGTATAAGTCATAGAGTTGAAGCCGTCTTTATGTGACCCACACATTCGGACATGCCTGATATTTCCTTACGACGCTTGATACACGTGCAGGTAGTCCGAGCCATGATACCTGAAGGAACTAGGCATAGTGCCATGCTAGCTTTTGGACAGTCATCATCACAACCTGAAGAGGAAGAAGTATATGACGAGTGAGCGACTAATCATCAAGTTCTGAAGATGACAGCTGCTAATCCGTCCATCTAGCACCAAAACTCTGAGCCTTTTGACCCCATGGCGACAGAGGACTAGTCCCCTCGCAAAACCTACGCGATCATGTTGTTTGCTGCAGTAGCAGTAAATCATGTACCATTGGTGGAACGCGATTTGTAAAGATATGGGGCACTGATAAGTTCGTGTTAATGAAGCTGGAAAGTTCTGTCCACTTTGTGTCTTTGTTCAATCTTTCGAATTAGTTGCGAGTCGTGATGATATCATATCTGCCCACGATTTGCCAAGCAAAAGACAACATGCACACAGTCCACTGTTTTCTTCCACATCTATATTGTCGTTTCTGCTTTAGAGAGGATCCAGGTGGGAATCAAGATGCGCCACAGTCCACTGTTTTCTTCCACATAGTCTTCCTCTGGAAGACATGTTTCTGAATGCCAAAAGGTCCCTTATTCATGGAAACCGTCATCCTTGGTGTGTGGAACATTTGGCAGCAACGTCATAGGTGCTGGTTTGACCATGTAGTTCCATGCCGCAAGATACTGGCTACGACAGATCATTGAGGACCTCACTCTGCTAGGGCACAGGGTGCGTGTTGCCATCTTCAAAACTATACTCTTGCTCTACATTTGTAATCTGTACATTTCCCCTTTTATTATATTGAGCAATAGAAGACTCTCCAGCCGTATTTGACACGACAGTTTCTACTTGGTCGGTTGTAGATGCAAGAAATCTGTTAGAACCGAATAGAAAATTCAGGTTCTATTACGACATCTGTATCCTGTTTTCCTGAGTACAATATCGAACTACCAGCACGCACATCCGGAAACAACGCATCAGTAAACACATTTACATATATAAGGCATGGTATATATTGTAATCAGCAGCTCAAATGCGACGAAGAGATGCCAATCTCCTCTCCAGGTCGTCAACTTCGGCAGCATCTGATTCAGCAGGTGCCACATTTCTCGTTGGAGCCACATTCCTGCTAGCACAACATTTTCATCAGGTAAAGGTGGCAGATATAAAGACCCAGAACAAAAAACAACACGAATCTGCTGACATGGACATTTCAACTATGATTTGGAGGAAGAAATAATTGTATGTATACCGTGCTTGGTTGTTCTCGGCTTTCTTGTTACTGGCACCAATACGGCCTTTAGGCGCGGAAGACAGCTGCATTATCACGGACGTGTCAAAATCAGTGTTCAGATTAAGATTCAGTACCACAATACCCAACCGTTGGCATATGTAGAAGAGGAATAGTTTACCTGAGAAGCCACATCAACTCCAATCTCATCCAGAACCTGCATTGAGGACATCACATGTCATGAAAGAATTAGGGAACGGCTCAATATGGAGCGCTACTAAGGTCTAAGGATAACACTTCTATGATATGTGAGAATTACTCTGGAGCAGAGTATTGTTCACATTTTACCTGGTTCGTGAGCTCTTCTGTTTCCTCTTCAGCCTCATCTTTATCTAGTGTTTCGTCAATGGCATCAGACATCATCTCAAGCTGCATGGAAATAGTGATTGACCTTAATTTTCAGAAAAAATAATAATTTAAAGGGATCTTGGTAATAAGGGATGCTACGAGCTGAAATTTCTTCTAAACCATTTGAAAGAATAGTCACGGATCTGACATTGAACTGACAAAAAAAAATCAGTATCCTTTCTGAAAGCATTCTTGTAACTATTTCGGAAGGTAACACAGCTAAAATTATCTAAGATGCTGTATTGATTCATACGTAGTACTTCATAAGAATATCTGAAACGGCACAATAGAGGGAAATATAGCTAATGTGTGTACAAAATAAAAATAAAAAACTCTCGGAACACATGGATATGGAGTGATACGCTGACAATTTGAGTGGATGGTATCTCAGAATGCAGATCACGAGAAGCTCATACTGTCATACAGTGTAGATCACGAGAAGCCCACAATAAATACGATAAATAGGATGAATCATCCGCAAAAAAAACTCATGAGAAGCCCACAATAAATAGGACGAACACCCCCACAAAACAATGATTGCATCCGGCGCTAATTTGCAGGCTGTCTCTGCTCCCCTGATGTAGTTTATTCATATATGTTTTAAGCAAGTAATGAATAAACAACAAACAATGATTGCATCTGGCGCTAATTTGCAGGTTGTCTCTGCCCCCCTGATGTAGTTTATTTCATATATGTTTTAAGAAAGTAATGAATAAACAACAAACAATGATTGCATCTGGCGCTAACTTGCAGGTTGTCTCTGCCCCCCTGATGTAGTTTATTCATATATGTTTTAAGAAAGTAATGAATAAGCAACAGACACATCTATATAATGTGATATAGCTAAGAATCTCTACTTAACACTACATAAAGAGATGATGCATGTCCATAATTTTATTACCCTCATCACATCAACATCATACAAATCTATATAATGCAATATAACTAACAGCAAAGTACACAAATAAAGTGTGTTATAAATGTTATTACCGTCATGTCCAATTGAGTTGATTGCTTCTGGAACTCTCTCATGACCTTCATCTGCTTCGTTGGTTCCATTTGCTGAAACAAAAATAGTATTAGCAATCGTCTCAGGATACATAGTTCAAAAATAAGTTCATAGGCAAACCTTATTAGGGATTAGAAAGGGTTGATAGTTTAAGAACAGCCAACCAAACATGGCTGCCTTTCATCATACCTTATTCATTGCTGCCATCGCTTTGCTTGCGCCTTTCATTCCAGCAGATATTGAAGTTCCAGCATGCATTGCCTTGGCAAATACATGGTTCATACAACAGTAGTAAGTGTATGTTGTCCATGATCAGAACTTGCAGTTGCACAAATCAAACTAAAAGCTAGAGATACCTGTGTGTGGGTAGCTACTCCACGAATCTGCGCCCGTGTACCTTGTAAATTTACGATTTGTTGCCTAAGCCTGACTAATTGCCGAGCTAAAATTTTGGTTGCCGCCTAGAGCAATACAGAACATGTATTGTAAGACATCAAGAAGAAAATTGTTCGGGATTGGGGATCTTCCACAAAATCCTAACACACTTACTTCATTTCCAGTCTTAGCAGTTTTCTTAATCTCAGCAACCAGCTTCTTCTCCTGGAATGGTACCAACTATGGCATTAGGAAACAAAACAATACCGTATACACAAGCCATTGTAGACTGGTAAGTGAAACTACCATAATGATCCAATAATAAATAAAAATGTGAAGTAATGCTGTTGTATCACACCTTCCTGGACTAGACTGATGTGTTTTGCACTCCTAGAGCATGGGGTATGACAGCATAAGAGGGCAGCAAAGCCTCTAGGAATTTGAGGCACCTCGCAGCCTCATTAGGAGTGTGTATAACATTTTTGCATTTGCTTTATGAGTGTGTATAACATTTTTGCATTTGCTTTATAACTAATTCCACTTTAGTGATGCAGACATGCATTGACGTCTAAGGTCCAAAATGAAGTATCAAGTTCAATATGGCACACTGATCGGTTTGCAACTTGTTACTTTAATTGCTTAACAAAGAATCAGAAAAAAAAATAGTGACTATTTCTAAGATAAGTGGTTCTTGGTACTATCAGCTTAGTCCCACTGGCCAATGAGTATGAAAACATACTATCCCATCTCAGGAGCAAACCTACTGTCTGGTCCATTGCGCACCAGAAGCATGATAGAATAATATCAGTTCTTCATCAATGGAAGTAAGCGAATGTTTTCATGTCCTTCGTACACCAGCAGTGGCAGTGCTACCTAATCGTTATGCAGTCAATCTTGCCTCTAGTGTGTGGTGGGAGCTTGACATCCATTCTATTCTACTACACTACTCCAGTATGGCCAGTGGGACTAGTATCGCACTCCTATCAGACAAAATTCCTATGCGCTCCAATCAATTATCGTACTCTGAGAACAATGCATTCAGCCAACCAATCAACGTTGTGAAATCTGGTCATTGTTAACCTTTTAGAAGAAGAAAAAAAGACCTTCACTTAGTACATACCTCCATTTGCAGGGAGCCGATCTCTCGCTCAACTCCTAAAGTATGTAAAAGAGAGAAATGGTGTCAGAAATTAGCACATTGCCAACTACATTTTCTTCCAAGAGCTGCTACACAAGCTATTTTTCACTGTCTGTTATAATCCTTTTCTGTGTAATTCTGTTACATGATATAATCATCGACTGTCCGAGAAAGACACTAATTTGTGCACCTGTGCAGGTTTTCTGTCAATATAGCAGAGGTTTAAATGCCACATGCATAAAACTGTCGAAGCGGCAGTTTGTAAGCCATTTCGGGGAGCAATATGAACTTACGGTAGTACCTCAGACAAGCTGATGGAAGAACATAAAGAAAAGGAAGAGGAGATTTTGTTCTCACCTCTTGTGGCCACTGACATCTCCCGCTTGCTCGTCCTGAGAGCCTCTGCACAGCCGACAAAGGCATCAGTCCATTAGTTCACTGCACCAATACTCCACACGGTCCGTATGAATTAAGGGGGATTCTCCATCCCGACACCCAGAATCTTCTTAATTTCTCTTACATCCACGAAATTCACAGCCGCTAGTTACCCTAAAACCCTACCTACTGAAGCACCAAGGGGAAAAAATACGGTTCAAGAAGAAACAAATCCATCAAAGATCTCGCCTTCGGACCACTGAAACAACCGAATCTTAGAAGCCCAAACCGCAGATCAGACCAAATCGGGGAGACCGAGACGGAAGAAATCGATGCGAGAGTAGAGACCCGCTAGAAATCCCAGAAAACCCCTACATCTAAACCGAAGCGGCAGGGCGAATCCAGGAACAGAACCGCACCTTTGGGGTCGACCTTCTTCTTGAAGATGTTCATGGCTGCTAGGAGTAGATCGCTGGAGCAAGATTTGGGAGTGGAGAGAGGGCGTCTCCTTTCTTTTCCCCTGTCTTTGCGCGAGGAAGACGGCGCCGAGCCCAACGGGCTTTGGGCTTTAGTAGCCGTTGCAGCGTTGAACAGAATGCGTAATTCTGGGAACACCGAGACTGGTTCCGTAGTTGCTCCATGAAGCGTGGGTCCAATGGTAGGATGGGTCCACACTGTCAGTGGAGCAGTAGGCGGTGCGTTAGCGTGCAGGTAGACGCAGCAGGGGAGGAGCGCCTTGGGATTGCACGAACCACGCCCCACTTCTCCCTGTCTGCAGGTCTTTCCTTTGTTTCTTTTGGAGGCGCTGCGATTTCCTTCCTTTTTATGGATGTGTATTTATTTCCAAGATCATTTTCAGATCCAGATTCCCCAAACTTATTCCCTTCCTATCAGAGCGAAATCTGTTTTCTTCTTGCACTAGAAAAAAGAAATATGTTTCCTTCTTTAATGGAAAAAGATGATTACCTTTTTCGCAAAAAAAAGGGAAAAAGATGATTACCGCGCAAATTTCTCACTATGAGATGGAACGGGGTTGGAGCCCTTTTAACCTCCGACGGGCTGATTTTGCCGTGAATTCTTCCCTATGGGGGAGGGGCAGAGGCGAAGCTGGCAAACTAAGTTAATGGGTTCGTGAAAAATTGTTATGTTCAGATTGTTTATCATATTTTCATACCCATTACGAACTGAGCTGTGCTCGGGTGGTTCGGTTCCGTGTGGTGGAACCAACCCACCCAGATTCAAGTCTTAGACTTGGCATGGGTGCTCGCATTTACCTGGAATTATTACAGGATTTAACCGGCGATGTTCTTTCAGTGGTACGTGACGTGCCCGTCAACAACTAGGTGCCCGTGGTGACTTCGTCAATCTCAAGATATGCCGAACCCAGTATTTCGGAGGTGCTCATAGGGGTAGGGTGTGCGTGTGTATGTTCGCATGGGCGAGTGTGCATGCGTATGTGAGTGTCTACGTTGTACTGTGTTTCTCAAAACAAATATTTTCATACCCATTAATCATGATCCATATGATGCCTTATGAGTATTGCTTTAACTTATTGAAGACATTGGAGAAGTCTTGTTATTAGGGGAAAATCACTTTGGAACACGGGTGTATATGCTCATGCCATTGTATAAAAACATTTTGAGATGTCAAAAAAATCGAACAAAAATTGGCGTGTACATCTCGACATTTTATGTGCGCACGAGAAGTTTCTCGAAAAACCAACATTTTTGGTGACCTGTGTAAAAAGACAAAAACAGTTTTAGCACCAAAATTTGTCTTTTTACACACGACATAAAAACGTCGGTTTTACGTGAAACGACTTTGTGAACATATATAATGTCAAGATGTACGCGCGAAACTTTTTTCCTAATTTTTTTTACGTTTCAAAATTTGCTCAAAATTCGTTTTTACAACCGGGGGCGTATGCGTGTGCTCTCGGGTGCCAAAACTCCACCCCCTGTTATTAGTAGTCATAAGTTGAGTAAAGTTCAATCTTTCGATATTATGTTGTGTTGTTCTTTTTCTAGTGGTGGTATGTGAGCATCGACTAAATAACACTTCACCCTATGGGCCTAGGAAAAAGCACCGTGTAATTAGTTTGTTTATGATAGATTGTTGGAGTGACACAATTACCAAATCCTAGTTTATGAACTGTTGCTCAAGGAGCTGTTTGGATCCCAAAGTTTAATGCTATGGTTATATTTTATCCCTCCCTCTCCCTCAATACTACATGGTCGTTCCCTTACATGGACCAATGGTAGCTCTTGCGGCCCTCTACTCCTCGCAGCAAAGAGTACCATAAGATCCTGGCCTATCCTTTTTCTATGCCCTACTTATGGCCTCTTATGCATGTGTGTAGTCATCTTGCAACAGTTGTGAAATGGAAATCTATCAGTTGGAGGACTAAATAGGTGGATGTAGGGATATGAAGCAGTGTGCAGAGAACGTGACTACCGACAGACGAATCCATGATGCTCAGTAATGTTGCTTTGGAACTTAATACATTGACCTCCCATTAGACCTCGCATGGCCGAATGCGCCTCCATGATCGGAATTCCCTCCCCGACCACTTGTTGCACGCCTTCCCCATTTGCCAACTGCTTTCGCCAACAGTGGCGGATCTAGGATATTGGGTCACGGTGGGCCACTGGTGAATATTATTGGGCCAGGGACCCAGGGTGGACCTTGAGTGAACATTTGACAGAATGTTAGGCTAATTTAGACTTTTTTTTACTTTGATAAATAGGATGTTAGGAAATACAAGGGTGGCCCATGGACCATCGTGCTAGCCCCCTAGATCCGTCTATGCTTGCTACAGAAGGATTGGTGATCTATCACGGTTGCACACTGTTCGAGGAGGAAAAAACAATTTGTTCATTTTTCTTTTCTTATGATTTTGATGTTTCTCATCTTCTTCCCTTATAGATAGGATCTTGTGGGAGGAAGCAGATGGTGGTAGATAAATGAGAGTCCAAGTTGACCAGAGTGACAACACAGATGCACCAACCCCTAGAAAGAAGTGGGATGTCCTAGTATCTCAGTGAGCCCCTCCATTATATGATGGTATGTATCCACTTCTATTATGTGCACCGGGTTGATATATAAAATTATTTTCACCAACTATCCTTTTTTTTTACGTACGCACGTTCCCATTAGTGCTTACATTCCATCATATAAGCATATAGTTCATCCAGAGACCTTACAACTCACACTACGCTTGTAGTAGCTACCTGTTGGCGGCCCTATTATGTTAAGTGTACTTACCACTGTAGCATTTTTGTACTTTCCATATTATAGTGTGTATTTATGATATAGTGTATGTGTACTTCCCACAACAATGTTGGTTTGACAGCACTTCCCACAACAATGTACTTCTATGTGTTCTTCTCGTGTACTTTCTATGTGTTCTTTCGCGTGTACCCCCCATCCCCTCGTGTTGTGTACTTGTGTGTATTTTTCGGTTGTGTGTACTTCATATGTTTACTTTCAAATATAGTGTGTGTGTGCAATTCTTGCATTCATGTTTACTTATATGTTTGTGTTGTGTGTACCTTTTGAATTGTTCGTGTATTTTCTAGTTTAATCTAGTACGAAATAGCATGCACCGCACATCACTGATCGGGGTCGGGGTTAGGTGATATTTGGAGAAAACAATAGTTTGTATTGATTTGATTGGATCAGATTACAAGGTATATGTAGTGGTAGCCAACCGACATAGGGCTAGGGTTTGGTATCCTATTACAATAAGAATCGGTATCCTAGTACAATACTAATCGCTAACCCCCCCCCCCCCCCCGGCCGCAGTGTCAACGTCGGGCGCCATGATGTTGAGACTGGATCGTATGTCGGTGAATGGTGTAGTTGCTAGACCCTTGGTAAAAATGTCTGCAAATTGCGCACTTGTTGGAACATGTAGTACACGCACTTCTCCAAGTGCGACCTTCTCGCGGACGAAATGAATATCAATCTCAATATGCTTCGTGCGGCGATGATGAACTGGATTGGATGCCATGTAGACAGCAGATATGTTGTCGCAGTAGACAATAGTAGCACGCTCTATGGGACGATGGAGCTCAGCAAGAAGTTGTCGAAGCCAAAATGGATTCATCAATGGCATGTGCAACCGACCTGCACCCCGCTTCAGCTGATGACCTAGTGTTGCTGTATTAAAATAAGTTGGGTGGTGCCCCAAGCGAAGGCGGAATTGCAGCTAGTAGCAGTTTTCCCTCGTTTAACGAACCGAGGTTTATCGAACCAGTAGGACTTTGAAATCAACAACGAGGTGAATGTTGAAGATCTCTGGCGCTTGACCTTCAACAGACGCGGACCTGCACACACTCAACCAAAATACTTTGCCCCCAACGGTGGAAAGGTTGTCAATCTTTCCGGTCTCGTAGAAAACAAAGCGATTAATTGTATGATGAAATAGATGAAATATGAAAAGTGACCAGAGGAATAATGATAATTAAAAGCAAGTAAATGAGGTTGTAAACAATGTAAAAAGATGGACCGGGGGCCATGGGTTCACAAGTGGAGTCTCTCAAGTAAATAAAATATGCATGTGATGGGTGAACGAATTACAGCTAGGCAATTGACAAGATCATGACACAAACCCAATTTAGCTATGACAAAAAGGACATGATAATATTTATGGAGGCATCACGACAAGGAACAAAGACCATTGAGTCCAACTACGTCTTTGTCTAAAAAGTCCACCGTGGGATCGCTATCCAGCCTGTCACCCAACGGTATTAAGTTGCAAGCAACAGACAATTGCATTAAGTAAATTGCGTGAAGTAAGTAATACTAATATCAAAAGAGACACTAACACCGCTGTTTTACCCTTAGTAGCAACAGCACACCCTCGCCCTTAGACGTTTCTGTCACTCGTGCCCAGGAACAAAAGGGGGCATGAACCCACTATCTAGCATAAATACCCTCTCTTGGAGATACACACAATCACTTGGCCAAAGTAACTACGCACATCGGAGAGCATGCAAGAACATAAATTACTCATATAAGAATCATGCACAATCTGAACATAACTTCATAATCCACCGGATCCTAGCAAACACATCACATAGCATTACAATAATCGATCTTGATCATGTTAGGCAGCTCACAAGATCATATGACATGAAGCACAAGAGAGAGAGACTACCAACTAGCTACTGCCATGGACCCGTAGTCCAAGGTGAGACTACTCACAAATCATCCCGGAGGAGGGCATGATGATGAAGAGCCCTCCGGGATCGATCTCCTCTCCGGCAGAGTGCCGGGATCAGCTTCAGATTGGACCCCGAACTAGGGTTTTCGGTGACGGTGCGTCGGGGTCGAGTTTCTGGAAAATAATGGCCACCTCGACGTTTTTAGGTTATTTCTGATTTTATAGGCGTCAGAGGGGTCGAGGAGGTGCCCCACGGGCAGGGGCGGGCCCCACCCGCAGGTGGCCCCCAGGCCGCGGCAGCAGGCCGCCCCTGGCCTGTGGGTGGCCCCCAGGGCTGCCCTTTGGTGTCCTGGTGCCTTCCGTCGAGTAAAAATTCCTCGTAAATTTTCGTCCAATTCCGAGAATATTTCCAGAAGTAAATTTCTGAAACAAAAAGACAGCAAAAACAGGGAACTGGCACTTGGCATCTTGTCAATAGATTAGTCTGACAAAATGCATAAAAATGATATAAATGACAGTAAAAACATGTGAAAATATCACAAAACTAGCATGGATCACTCAAAAATTATAGATACGTTTGAGACGTATCACCTAGAAACAGTAACCTGCCTTTTGGAAGACCATGAAACAAGATTATCACCCAAATAAACACAATAGCCGGATGTGGGTCGTCGAGTATCGGGACAACCCGCTGAAAGAACAAGCTATGTCCCGGATGTCGCCTAGAGGGGGGGTGAATAGGCGATTAACACTTTTTCTAATTAGGGGCTTGATAATTGCGGAATAAAACTATGTGTTTAAATTAACAACCAACAACCTAAAATACTAGGTTTACCTAATGTGCACCAACAACTTATGCTAAGTAAGGCAAGCAACAAGGTGATAGCAAGATATGAACTTCAAGCACGAAGGCTATCACAAAGTAAAGTGCATAAGTAAAAGCTCGGGTATAGAAATAACCGAGGCACGCGGAGACGAGGATTTATTCCCGAGTTCCTCCTTGTTAAGGGAGTACGTCTCGTTGGAGGGGTGTGAGCTCGCCACAAGAGGCCTACTCAAGATGCCACAAAGGCCTCACCCTATTCTCCGATGAACCGCACCCAAAGGTTTGGTTCACCTTCCACTATCGGAATCCTTCGAGGCGGAATCCGGAGCCTTTACACCACTAAGCTTGGGGCACGCATCCACAACCGAATTGGAGGCTCCCAAGAATCACAACAACACCGTCTAGGGTCCAATGACCCAAGAGTAACAAGCTCCCAACCTTCAATCCCACGAATCACCGTGGGGAGCACAACCCAATGCGCCTAATGCAAAAGGCAAGAACACACCAAGTGGTCAAATCCTTCTCCCCAAAATCCAACTAAAGCAACTAATGCTATGGAGGGATTTAGGAGGAAGAACAAAGGAGAAACACTAAGAACTCCAAAATCTAGATCCAACGAGTTCCCCTCACTTAGAGGAGATTTTGTTTGGTGGAAATGTAGATCTAGATCTCCTCTCACTTTTCCCTCAAAGATATGCAAGAATCATGGGAGGGATTGAGAGGGGGCAAGGTTTTCCAAGGTCAACAATGGTGTGAGAGAGAGGGGAAAACGTGCTGGAAGAACCCTTGGTCACTTTGGGGAAGAAGGGGGCCTTTTATAGGTCTCTACAAAAAAGAGCCGTTGCAGAAAACTTACCCCGAAGACTCCGGTGGCGATCAGGGGTAGAACTTGCGCAGGTGCTGGATGTTCCAGGGGTTGGCGACAGGAACGCCGTCCTCCGTTTCGAGCCGCGCAGAGCCAGGCCTGGCGATGTGCACGACTCTGTAGGGGCCTTCCCACATCGGCGAGAGCTTGTGGAGGCCTGCCCTGGAGAGGATTCTCCTCAGGACAAGGTCTCCTGCTTCGAGAGTGCGCGGCCGGATGTGGCGGCTGTGGTAGCGACGGAGGTCTTGCTGGTACCTTGCCGCTCTCAGGGCCGCATTGCGGCGTAGCCCTTCAAGCAGCAGCAGGTCGTCGTTGCGGAGTTCGTCCACCTCAACCTACTTGAAGGCCAAGACTCGCGGAGAGCCATGAGTGATCTCGCTGGGGAGGACGGCTTCAGCGCCATAGACGAGGGAGAACGGCGTCTCACCAGTTGGCTTTGTTGGCGTGGTGCGGATGGACCAGAGAGTAGAGCTGCAGGAACTCCAGGGGGTTGTTCTTGCCGTCGTAGCGCGGAGGGAGGTCCGGCCTGAACTTGACCGGCCAGACGACGCGACGGAGGCTGCGAGTGAACGCGGCCGTTGTGCCGTAGGTGACCGTGCCGTTGGCGAGGGTGGCGCGGAGGTGGCGCCCGGCGGTGGCGATGTCCTGGACGACGCGGTTGCGGCGCTCTTGCCCGCGCTCGATGCTCATGCGTGCATCCTCAGGGGCTCGCTGCACGATCTGGCAGTCATGCGGCGACGACGCGTGCGATGCAGCGCGGCCGTCGCGAGGAGGAGCCCCCGCTGGAGCAGGTTGCGGTGCGACCGGTGGAGCTGGAGCGGGTGCGGGATGGAGAGGAGGCGCGGGAGGTGCGCCGTGCGCCACGTCCCCCACGAGTGCAGAAGGAACCAAGGAACAAGACGGCGCGGGTGCCGCGGCGCGAGCGGCGCCGATGAGCTCGGCAACGCGGTTGAGCCAGGCCTCCTGAGCCGCCGGCGTGGGGCGGTACTGCAACAGCTCCTGCGCCAAAATCTAGATCCAACGAGTTCCCCTCACTTAGAGGAGATTTTGTTTGGTGGAAATGTAGATCTAGATCTCCTCTCACTTTTCACTCAAAGATATGCAAGAATCATGGGAGGGATTGAGAGGGGGCAAGGTTTTCCAAGGTCAACAATGGTGTGAGAGAGATGGGAAAACGTGTCGGAGAATGTCCCCAGGAACTAGGGGTGTCTCCAAGGTATCGTGTAAGGGGCTGAACACGGAGTCAAACAATCCACAACGTGCTCCGGCGACGGTGCTCGTCAGGCTCGCTGCGGACGACACTGCAGAGATTGACACAAGGTCTTACCCAGGTTCAGGGCCCTCTTGTGGAGGTAAAACCCCTACGTCCTGCTCTGGTGTATTGCACTGCTTGGAGAGTTACAGTACAAGGAGAGCTTGTCGAGCTCGAGGTGGCTAACAATGGCTACTTGCTGGTCTTCAGATCTAGGGTTTTTGGGTAGGCTCCTAGACTCCAAAAACCGAACCCTTTGCTTGGGCGTGCCCCTCCCCCTTTTATAGGCGTCCTGGACCTCTTCCGCCCAAACATTTGGGCGGGAAGGATTACCACTTGGCGCCGAAGGAGGAGGCGCGGTGCACCGTAAAGGTGAAGTCCACCATAAAGGTAAAGCTCGTGGACGCGGTCCATGGCAGGGGAACGGCGTCACCAAAGCTGAAAAGGGGCACCGACCAGCTGGACGGTGGGCTGGCGCTTGCCGAGGTGGGAGGTGACCCACGGTGACGTCGTCCTTGGAGCGTAGCTGCAGACTGTTCCCTTGTCACCAAAGAGGCAATACTCGTTGTCCGCTTTGCTTGGCTCCGCTTTGTTGACTGCTTTATACACGGAAACGGCAACTGCGGCGTCATCGTCATCGCACGTAGGCACGCGCGTCACTCTGCACATGGCGCAGAGCCCATGTGCGCTCTGCCGCGGGGGTAGAGACGGCTTCACAAAGAAGGCGCTTTGCGAGGCGAAAAGCCTCGCCGAGCCCTTCAGCTTGATCCTTAGCAGAATTGCGGGCGGCGTTGGAGACGCCTTGTCGAGGAGGGATCCCTCGCCAAGGGGGAGAACCCTTGGCGAGGAGAAAAACCCTTCGCGAGGGGAGAAATCCTCGCGAAGCTCGCCAGGCTTGGAGAGCCTGGTCCTTAGTGAAAATCATTCAAAGAATCTTGTGGGCCCTGGCAGGCCGGCCCGTGGTACCCTGGTTTCCACTGTGCCGACAAAACGTGCTGGAAGAACCCTTGGTCACTTTGGGGAAGAAGGGGGCCTTTTATAGGTCTCTACAAAAAAGAGCCGTTGCAGGAAACTTACCCCGGAGACTCCGGTCTGCCCAGGCCGGAGACTCCGGCCCAAACCGGAGACTCCGGGGTCATTCCGGGGTGTCTCCGGCAGGGCAACAGAGCCGCGCCACCCGTTCGACGAAAATCCAAAGTTTCAGACCGGAGACTCCGGTCTAGGGCCGGAGACTCCGGCCTACAGAAAACCTGCAAAAAACAGCAAAACGAAAACTGCAATAACTTTTTCACCCGGACTCCGATTTCGATGATCTTGGGCTCGTTGGAACCGCAACGAAGAGCTCTACAAGATCATGCAGAGAAACATCATAGTCCTAAAAAGGAGAATAAAACAAAATGTAGAAAGGTAAACCTTCTCTAAAAAGGAATAATCGGTAAATTCTCCAATATCAAAAACCAACAAGTTTTTCATCAAGACTCCGTTTTCTATGATATTGGGCTTGTTTCAAAGATAATCACAAGCCCTACAAGATCATGCATATACACATCATAGTCCATCATGTGAGGAGGAAATCATAAGGAGAGAGTTTGACCTCTCTTAGAAGAGACAAACCGGAAAAACCTCCAATATAAAAAACGCAAGAAGATATTCATGAAATCCGTTTTTGATGAACTAGAGCTTGGTATGGAGATGAACACAAGCTCTAAATTATCACATGGATAAAAGCCAAATAACAACCAAGAAATATGATTGCAAAGATGCAAAGGTTTGTGCTCTCTACTACGATACGATCAAGATATTCGGTCGAGAGCCCCTCTTGATAGTACGGTTAACTATCCTATAATCCGGTCTCTCACTAACAACATGAGACCGGTAAAATCGAAACCCTATCAAGAACATACCTTTGCCTTGCGCAATAATCCACTTGAGGTCGATGAAGACGATCTTCATCTCCTCAAGAAGAACCACCTTTCTTGATTGCGCTTCGCTTGGTGAAGAATAACATGACGCTCCCCCATACACCAAGATGGGGAACGCACTCTTCGGCATATCTTCACTTGGACTTGAGTGTTGATCAACCCGCACTTAGCCTTGATCAACACATACTCTTCTTCTTTTTCTTCCCTTAGCCTTGATTCCAACATATGGAGATCAAGCAATGCAAATGGACAATACCTACAAATATAGCTCAATGCAAACATTAGTCCATAGAGATTGTCATTAATTACCAAAACCATGCATGGGGGCAACCATGCACTTTCAATCTCCCCCATTTTGGTAATTGATGACAATCCCTTATTAAGAGGGTTTATATAATGAATAAAGCATCCTTGCAAGACAAACGAGCAAGGATGCAAAGCGCATTAAAGGCAAATGCAACAAAAGCATAAAACCCAAATTCCCTTAAACCCTCTAAACTTCTCCCCCATTGGCATCGATTGCCGAAATGGGAAGAAAAAATTAGAGAGCCAATATAATATGAGTTCCTCCATAAAGGTGATGACAATCCCTTTTAACGGAAAATTAGAGGAAATCAAACTATATTGAGGATCAAAAGATTGCAAAAAGGATGAAATCGTTTTAAACATCTCCACAAAGGAGAAAAGCAATCAAAAAGATCCAAAGCGAGAGTTCTAAATAAAACCGGAGAAGCTCCCCAATGTTCATGCACAAATGAGGAGTGCACAAATATGGTATCCTCGCTCTCCCAAAATCATCTAGAACACTCAACAAGTGCAAGAGTGCATAATGCAAAAGCAAATCATAGCACTTGCACTAAAGATGTGGTTGAGCCAAAAGAAGATACCAATTTTCAAAGTTTCAACATAAGATAGGCCCAACCGAGATAAAAGATATTTTTAAAGAAATATGTTCACAAGCTTAGAGATACCAATTGGAAATTAAAACCAATTGAAAATGCCAAAAGCTAGTGAGATCATTTAGCCAATAAAACTCAACATGCTCACCATGGTAAGCATGAGGTAAAAGGATCTTCAAGAAATACATGAGTGTGCAAAGATACCAATAAACCATAAGACAAGCACTCATGAGACAAATTTGGAGCCACCAAAGAATTATAGATGAAAACAAGGTAGCTCAAAAGAATTAGGATACCAACTAAAAGGTGACCTCTCTCATATGTATAGGTTTCTAATTAGACAAACCATTGAAGATATACATCCGCAAAGAAACATATACATACGAAATGGTTCGGGAAAAAGAGAACAAGGTATCCAAAAGGAAGTCATAAATATACAAATGAGATTGTTGCTTAAAAGCATAGCACATAGCTCAAATTTATCTCATTGTATACAAATGAACTTCAAATATATCAAATGCATCACACATATCACTAAGGGAACAAGGGATAGTGATGATGCTTTGAGATAGGCAACAAGTATCACAAACAAATAATATCAATTGAAGACAAGGTTTTTGCAAATTCATCACACATATCACAAAGATATATTAAGTGAAGGAAATAGGCCAAAACCACAACAATTGCATATAAAAGCTTTCATGCCAAGAGACAACCTACAGAAGGTTGGATACTAAAAGGTATGCATGAGATAGATACTTGTTACCGAGATGACATTGGTGATGAAGATGATGAGAGTTGGTTTGACATCAAAGCTTGACTCCGACAATCACACGGTGAGAACACCTTCCTTATGAATGAGGCAAGCATCCAATGCATCTCCATTATACCTAAAACAAATTTAAGCACAAAATGGTTCCCAAACTTATTGGGTCCCATAGTAGTTAGATAAACTACAATATATAGGAAACACTCCACATAAATATGTGCATATATAGATATGAAATTGAATTTCATGCACATCTTAGCCGTTTTAGGATTTGGTGGAGTATCCCCTATATATTGGATCAAGAAAGACTACCATGCCATAACAAATATATATTAGTAAATATGCATGCATAGACTTAAAAGAACCAAACGAGATACAATTTGGACGAAAACGCAAAGTAAACCAAGAAGAGAGCACACCAAAGTGTGACACAAAAGGTTGTCCAAATTATATCAAAATCCAAATCAACACATGATTGAGGAAAAATCAAATCAACAAATGATTGATTCCAAAACACGTCAACACATGAAGTGTGATATCAAAAGGAATCAAATCAACACAACAAATGATCGATAAGACACCAATTGAAAATAAGATACCAATTAAAACAAGAAATATCAACTAGGAGAAAAGATACCAAGAAGAGGGTGATACTTGACCGAAATCAAGTAAACTAAAATAAGGAAAAAAGGTATCAAGACTCCCACAATAAATATCAATCAGAACAAATATCTATGGCGGAGATATTAAGTTCCAATTAATACCAATTGAAGGTATCAAAACAAAAGATAAAGAATCAAATGCCAATTGAAAGGATGAAATATTGATAGATGGGATAGTGTTCTAAATAAAAAGGAATGCTCCCCCAAGATTCATGCATTATCTTATATATTTGCATTTGAATACAAAATGCATGCACAAGGGATCATCACTCTCCATATTTTATTGATAACACTAAACACTACCAAATAAAAAAAATCCTTGCAAGAGGCAAAGAAGTCAATTTTAGCGCAAGAGCCAAAGCGAAGATGGTCTACACAATCCACCACAGTTACTAGTATCACTTGTCATGACAAGGAGTATGTGGAGATATTTCTCGTTGGTATATAGGAATGATGTGCAAGACCAACTTCACAACAACAAGCATATGTCAAGAGATAAGAATTAAGACGCCATATTTTACTAAAGTTTGTTGGTAGTTTCAATTATTCAAACCAACCAGCAAAGGCATGGTTAGAATAAAATGAAACAAATGGTTTCTCACATAATATATGGAAATACATATTAGAGAAAAACCACACCAAGCAAACCCACCCAAACAAGAGCCAAACGACAACCACAAAGGAAATTGGAACTTGTTCGAGCAAACATGCCACATAGGAATTAGATAACTTACAATATCAATTCTAAGTGGCAAACCTCAAATGTTCACATTTTTATGAGATTGTAATATGCACATAGCTTATTACTCCCCCATAATGTGATAAATCATTTTACTTTTAAACAAGAGGCAAATAAAAACCAACTAGAGAAATTAATGGACATGTAGAATTTGAATTTCTCATGAATATGACATACCACATAGTAACTAGATAATATGAAATATCAATACTAGGTGGTGTGCTTCATGTACATACATTTTTAGGTTTGCGAGGTGCACAAAGCACATCACTCCCCCAAAATGGGATAGTCCATTAATATCTCAAAGAGCCAATTGAAATCAACACAAGATCCAATAAAGCTCAAAACCAAGTTACCAAAAACATGATATACAACTATCAAACATAACCTTGAATAACAAGACAAGAGAGAAGCATATCATATACAAGCACATGCTAGGAACAAAACTAACACATGCAAGGGAGCAAGTAACTTTCAATATATATATGAAATAAATACAAGTTACCGCAAGGAGGAGGCATTGGATATGAGATAGAGCAATATATTCCACTTGACTTGGCTTGAGGAAATAAAACCATGAAGATCCCTTAATTCTTCAAAAATAGCCAAGTCTCCAATGTCCTCCACACAACCTATTGATCAAGTTTGAGCTTGTTGGTCCCCAACCAAGTTGGGTCCTAAGAGGTTAGTCACAATAGGCTTGGGAACCCAAATGGTGCTTTTCTTGACACCACTTTGAGCTCCCACATACTTGGCAAACACATTGCCACTTCTATCCTTCCCAAGAGAATAAATATCATCAATTATGATAGGGTTGGATGAGGTACCGTTAGTGCATGAAGAAGCAAAATGACCTTTGCCACGGCAAAGGTAGCAACATCGACTCTTCTATTTCTTATTGATAGGCTCCTTAACTTGAGAAGCAATAACTTGAGTCTTCTTGGGAGGTGGCCTTTGTTCAACTCGTGATTGAGCACGAGATTGAACAAGAGGCCGCTTCCCTAGTTGCTTCTCACTAAGAGGCTTCTTCTTCATTGGGCAATCCCGAACATGTTGCCCTTCAATCTTGCACTTGAAGCAAGTGATCATGGCCGGATTCTTGATTTGAAGTTGGCCCTTCTTCTTCTTCTCAACCTTGGACTTGGTCTTGTTGTTGGAGTTGAATCCAAGTCCACTCTTGTCATTAGGGGATTGTTGCACACTCAACATGTTGTCAAGTGCACTCTTCCCTTCATGACGCTTTTCCAAGCCTTTCTTCATAGAAGTGGCTTGGGCCTTGAGGTCTTTTAATTGCTCTACATGGTTAGTGACAACAAAGGCACTAGAGGAAGTAGAAGCTTCATTGCAATGACAACAAGGCAAAACAAGTAATTCATCACAAGATGTACCAATATTTTTAGTGGATGAACTACTAGGACTAGCACATGGAAATATAGCATTATTAATTAAAGTTGTGCTAATATCCACATGAGGCTCACTTGATGTTACCTTTGTAGTGATGGCCTCATGAGCTAACTTAAGACAAGCATAGGATGCTAGAAGTTCATCATTAGAGCTAGATATCTTTTCATGATTTTCTTCCAACTTCCCATAGGATGCTAGAAGACTATCATTAGAGCTAGATAGCTTTTCATGACTTGCTTCCAACTTCTCATACTTGCTAGTTAGCAACTCAAGTTGAGCCCTTAGCTCAACATTCTCCTTCGACATAGATGCTTCATAAGGAATTGAGTTAGTAGCACAAGCATCATTGACATTAGGGATGGAAGAAGAAATCTTAGCAAGCTCTTCATTTAATTTAGCATTTTCATTTTTCGTGACCTTATATTTAGCAATGGCATGGTCACGTTCTTTAATGATTTTAGCAATTATTTCATTATGAGACTCCTCGATAGAATCTAGTTTCTCCTCAAGAGAAGCATGAGTCTCTTGCTCTTCCTCAAGAGCATCTTCTAACGATGCTTTCTCCAAAGCATCATCCCTTTCAATCTTACCCTTTTCTTCAAGGCTAGCTTCCAAAGCCTCAATAGTTTCCCCACGCTCAACAAGGGTGCTCATGATTTCATAGAGGTTATCACAAGCATTTTTATTTTTTGAAAGAGCCTTAAGGATCATTACACCTTTATCATGAAGGAGGGCATCATTATTTTCCTCATCATCTTCTTCATCATTATTATCATTTTTATTATCATTGCTAGAAGAAGATTTAGCCATAAGGCAATGATGGGTGGATGAAGAGGAATAATTAACTTTTGAACTACTCAAGTTCACATCTCATTGCATAGTAAGTTGGGTTTCCTCTATATTATGATTAATGCAAGAGTTAGAGGGAACACAAGCATTTTCATCATGGCAATAGGATAAAGCAAGCATATCATAAAGAGATTTATCCAAGCATTTTTTCGATGATATGCAAGGACTATCAACACTAACATGTAAATCATTTATAGTGCTATGTGTGTGTTAGGTCCAAAGATGAAGCATTGCAACAAGATAGAGATAAGTGATCATCAACAATGAGCTCACTATCCAAATTGCAAAGCCCATCACTATTCACCATCACATTAGTTTGTGGCTTACCACATTTTGGTGAAGTAGATGAAGACGAGAACTCGTCACGGCCGGAGGTGGAGGGAGGGCGATCATCCTCAATAGAGTTGGACACTCCATATTTATCTTGAAGCTTGGTCCAAAGCTCATGTGCATCCCGGAGAGGCATGATTGACTCGAAAACTACAACACTAACAAATTTGCAAAACTCATTAGAAGCTAGAGCATCTAGATATAAGTTTTTCTCATCCTCTAAAGTCGTACTTTCGTAATCCTTCGGAGAAGTACTTTATAGATATTTTCTTAAATAAATGATGAATATGTATGTTACTTCCTCAACTCTTATGTTTCTTAAATAAGAGAATATTTTAAGTGGCAACTTAACGGATTCATAGCTAACTTTTTTTTTAATGGGATTCATAGCTAACTAAAACTAAATGGCCATGACTAAAGGAATAAAGCCCAAACTTACGAATGAAAAAAGGGCCCAAGGTCTAACGTTTCGTCCTTGTCTCCCTCAACCGTAGGAGAAACCCTCTGCCACCTCTAATGAGCAATGGCACCGCCACCGAAATTCCTTCGCCACCGCATATACTCCATAGCTAGCTGGGATCTGGGGGGCCCTTGGTCCCGGGGCATCCGCCCCTCCTCCCCCCAGGGCCGGCCTCCCATACCGCCTCCTCCTCCACGCCGCCTCTCCTCCATACGCGCCCCGGCGACGGCGATGACCTGGTGCGCCCGGCAGCCCTCGTACCCTCCACCTCCTCCCTCCCCCGCTTCTGCGTCGGCAGAGCCCGAGGCATGACGTAGCGGCCCGGGGGGTACTCCGCCGCACGTTCCTGGGCTGGACCCTCGGCGCGCGTTTTGGCGCACCACCATCGGCGACATCCTCCGCGTCACCCCGGTGACGGGCCACGTCGACCTCATTTCGGCCCCGCGGGAGGTGGCCAGCCGCCCCATTTGGGAGATCAGGGAGATGGAGGGCAACTTCAGCATCCCCTTCTCCTCCAGTATTGACGCGTTGCTCTCCCTGTTGCCCTCCCCATTGCCGAGGTCAAGCCGCCAACGAGACGCATCTCCCTTCTCCTCTGCACTCAGAAGGAGGAGCACGAGCAGCCATGGGGCCACTGCTACATGCGGGAAAGCGGAGGACCGATGCGGGGATCGGCCATCATAGCTCCGCTGCCTCTGACCCCTCTACAGCTCGCGCTGTAGCACCTCCATCACTTGCAGTGGTCGTCCAAATCCCGACAACTGGTGCAGGTGAATCTCCTCGGCCAGATCATGGCATCGACGCCAGCGACCTCACCTTCCTTCGCCTCCTGACCTCCTCTAGCTATTCACCTGTTCAGGTACGACTTGAGCCGTATGTCACCTGTTCGACAGAATGTGCGCAAGACATTTGAGCCTGACATTGTGGGTTCTATCTTTTGATTCTTATTCTTATAGCATTTGTGCGGGCTTACACTCCTTTGCCTGAGCTACTAGAAAACTAGTAAGATGCGTACCCTGTAGTCTAGTGTTGAAAATACATATCATGTAATAGCTGATACTATCTAGCTGATACATATCACGTGTTGATGCGATATTACCTTTTAATTAAGTGCAAACTCTCATACTGTATGGTTTTCATTTGCGAGGTTACTATGTGTATGTACGGTCCAGTTAACATCTGCTTGTTATTTCCATTGGTTAATTTATCCAGGAATTAGCAGTGCCAAATTACACATTTTCCTGCA
This sequence comes from Puccinellia tenuiflora, assembly GCA_012064385.1. NCBI lineage: Eukaryota > Viridiplantae > Streptophyta > Magnoliopsida > Poales > Poaceae > Puccinellia > Puccinellia tenuiflora. Next base: position 1,152,675 of record QRDG01001694.1, on the reverse strand, counting down.
ACTAGAAAACATATTTACTGCCTTTGCGACTTAGGTTTCCAGAAAGCTACCATCGTACTTGTAACAATTGGCAGCTATTTCCCTGACTTAGATCACCAGTTCACTGCTTGTTGCATTACTCATTTTGGTACAGTTGTGCTAGATTTATGTCCATAGATCAGGTTTCAATCTCTGCTCGAAAAACAATATGGTTGGCTGCTTCCTGTTGGTGTTCTTAATTAATAAATTGGCACCTTATAGGATCTTACCTGTTGGATCATGCAGACCTACTGGATTGAGATTGTTCTGTCATCGTAAGATATAGTATGCTTGCTCTGCAAGTGAATGCTTCGTGCTAATAATTGGAATTGTTTTTGCTTCTCCACCTTGCTATATTTCCTTCTGCCATAGTGTTTAGCTAGCTAAATTGTAAGCACAAGCTTTCTGTGTGGAAATGCATTGTACTGGCTATTTGCACAGTCGCAGGTAATGCCAAAAATAAAACTTTTAGTGTTCAACTGCACAACAAATAAGTAGTTGTTTTAAATATTATGGGAAATTAGGGGAAATGCCGTCGTTTGCTATAGCTATGAATATGTCGTCGTTTGCGACTTATAGTTTTTAAATATTATGTGACTGATCAAGCTATGCTTGCTCTGCAAGTGAATGCTTCGTGCTAATTATTGGAATTTTTTTTCCTACCTTGTTATAGTTCCTTCTGCCATAGTGTTTAGCTAGCTAAATTATAACCACAAGCTTCTGTGTGGAAATGCATTGTCCTGGCTATTTGCACAGTCACGGGTAATGCCAAAAAGAACTTGTAGTGTTCAACCGCACAACAAATAAGCACGGAGTAGTTGTTTTAAATATTATGGGGAAGTAGGGGAAATACCGTTATTTTGCTACTTGTAGTTTTTAAATATTATGTGACTGATCAAGCTATGCTTGCTCTGTGTCAATTGATAAATTTACTTTGCTTAAACATGACAGAAGGGTACTAGATGTTATACAGTTGGACTCGATGAAGGAGCTACTGACCCAAATATTCCATTGGCAAGGGTTTTAGTTGATCAGGTTAGCCTTCTCCCTCCCCCGTCTGCGTAAATTTAAGAAGTGTTCTTCTTCATGTACTTTCTGTAACAAAATAGTTGAGGCATGAACATTGGTAGCTAACAGGTGGATAGGAAGATGTTGGAGTCACGTTGCTCCCTGAGCAAATACTTTTCTACAGGTTGCAGAAAACAAAGTAAAAGTAATATTGGTTGTTAATTATAGTCTGTATAGGCCCTCTCTTCTTTGAAGCATCAACTAACAAGTAACAAAGCTGCAGTGCCCATCATGAATTCAGATTTGTTGTGCCTACTGTCTAGTATACTCTTTGTACTCTCATATTTCGCCAATAGCTCAAGACCCTGTGCCGTGTCACCCAACAGGATGAATTTGAGTTGTTGTCACTTGCTATATGAATGATTGTCAGTTGTTATATGTTTTCAGTTGGTGTCACCACAGAATATGAATGATTGGTTGTTATATGTTGTCAGTTGCTGTTATATGAATGGTTGCTGTAATATTTGAATGTGTAATGGTTGTTGTTACATAAATGGTTGATGTTAAGGCATTCAAAACTGCCTACAAAGGGCTCTCAAAACTGCCTCCAATTGTAGCATTTGAGCCACTCAATAATGCCTCAAATGGTATATCATTTTGAGACACCCAAAACTGTCTCCAATGGTAGCATTTTGTGGCACTCAATAATACCTCAAATGGTATATCATTTGAGGCACCCAAAACTGCCTCCAATGGTAGCATTTTGAGGCACTCAATAATGCCTCAAATGGTATATCATTTGAGCCACTAATCTAAAGATGCCTCAAATGGTATATCATTCGAGACACTCAAATTTGCCTCAAATGGTAGCATTCGAGACATTATTAAAAAATGCACAAAAAACTTTTAACGACATGAGTAAATGCTGCACTTTTTTTTGTCTCAAAAAACTTTTTGTGACATTTATTGAACTTTTGGAGGGCATTATTAAATGCCTCCAATTCTAGTACGTGATGTAGTGACAGGAGTATTTTAAATCCACCGAAATTTGATCACAGAGCACGAGCTTCAAGGTACAATCAAGTGACCCAAAACTTGAGGTGAGAAATCATTCGGCTGATCGCACCAAATCTAGAAATAGAAAATCATGCTCGCCCGCCGTACGTACGATGTCGGGTCTGGAGGACGGACCGAGGAGGTCAAAGCCTCACGTTCCAACGCGGAGTCATCATGCGCTGGATATGATGCCCCTCCGCCGATGTCAGCCTCACCATTATTCCATTATCGCCGGGGTCGCTAGCTGTGCCTGGCCCCCGGCTGCCGGTGCCGGACACGTACACCGGAACAAAAATTCGCTGCTCGTCGCGGCGCAGATCACGGGCGGTGCGCGGCTCCACCGGCCACCAACCTACGCAGTGCGCCTCCCGTGCTCCGTCGCGTGGCTAGTCAAACCCGTCGCCGGAAAGGCGGACGTCGACGACTCCAGCTCCAGCTATAGGCGCACCCGCCGCATGCATTCATCCGTCCACCCAGCGAGGAATCCGCCGCGGCTCGCTTTGGCCTCGATCGACAGAATAATGGGTTGTAGGGTCAGTAGGGAAGCAGCAACACGATAAACGTACATTAGTAGCCTAGTTAGTGGTTGGGGGGTTTTGTTTGATAGTACTGCCTTGAGTAACGACGATACGGTGTAGTATATTTGTCCTATACTAAAGAAAAGATCTAGACTACTGTACTATATAGTGGTGAACTTTGTGCACATGGGAATATTTTTTTTTTAAAGAAAGGCAAAATATTTGCCTTGATTCATTAAATAAGGAGAAGTTTAGGTAACAATGTTTTGGTTACAGACAAAGAAAGAACCACCTCCGACAACACGCCCACTCTCCCGGAATTAGGTGACCCAAGTGCTTGGCTCCCACAAGCACCAAATTCCTAGCTTCCATCTTGATTTTTGAGAATATGATGGTTGGCACATGGGAATTATGCATCCATTTGATTTGAGGAAATCAGATGCACATGTGAATCCCAAAATAAAGACGGGTTAGTTGGAAAACCATAGTTAGATGCGTGGTTATATCCCAAAGCCGACACGGATCAAACTCCAGAATTGGTACCATGCATGTGTGTTTTGTTAAGTAAGAATGATCTATTGTGAGGACGATTTTCCTGTCCATAGCGAGGCGTGTAAGGCAAATGTCAATTTTAAAGTTATGCATCTCGGTAGCGTTTATGTGAGTGTGTGCATCTATGAGATGGTTTTGAAGATGTGCAATGATGAATTCACACTACGGACATACAATTACGGTTTTGAGATGGTTTACTATAGTTTATAGAAAATTTAGCATTCACTCGAACACAACAAAATCATATAAGATTAAAATGAAAAGAACACTGCAATAATTTGTTTGTCTGTGTTTGTTTGTTCACTCATTTTCGAAATCGTACAGATCAAATAGGATATTGCATTGGAAATACTTAATGTTTTCCGCCTTCTCGATGCACATGCCCCAGGATGTTACTTTAGCCTTCAACTGAAAATTCCATTAGTACACACTTTTTGCGTTGTGGAACTTTAACCTACGCAAATCACAGGACAAAACTAAAGCTTGCGTAAAGGAAAGTTCTCGGAAAAGAGACAGTGGTCATGATGTGGCACCACATCAACGTGGAAAATGGTTGTATTTGTGTGTTGCGTGTAACCATGTGTCAATTAGAGGATGCTCTAACAGAAAACAAAGGAAGTGTGTTGAGTTTTGATCAAAATTCTAATAAAGGCTGAGGTGCGAGGGGGACGGCGGACGGGAGGGGGGGGGGGGGGTATGTATCATTTTTGACCTTGGTCACTACTGCTACATATACCTATTAGGATGGTATCATCAAATCATTATAAATACCTGCATTGTGTGACCGTCTCTCAACTCAAGAGTGATGAGTAAAACCCGACGATATTTGATCCTACGGCAAGTTGGCACTCATTGGTCCAGTAATATGTGTGGGTCTGGTCCTTATTCTAGGGATTTATGCAATGGTCCTTTTCTAGGCCAAGAATCGATCAGTACGTGAGGAGATACCAACATCTCTCTGCAACGAGCAGGCCTTCGGGTCCCTTTGCTGACGTTACGACATGTAGTTTTGTTGGTTGATTACGGACGCTGGGACCCTCCCAACTACTGTTTTTCTCTCTTCTATCTTCTCTATTAACCTCTCTTCTCGTGGGTGTCCATAGATTCTAGCCCAAGATCCTGCAGATCATTGACCAGTTTCCGTACCGGTGTCATGCCCGCCAACAAGCAACAACACCGACATCTATTGGTTCTTCACCTGATCTCCTGCTTCTTCCAGTGGCAAAGGACGGTCCAAAATGTAGGTATGGCGGAGTCAAAAACATATATCACTGCTTAGTTAGAATCATTTGGACGCGCGCGGGGGGTAGGGGGCGCCCCCTACCCCCCGCGCGCGTCCAAATGATTCTAATAAAAATAATTTAATATTTTTTATGAATATGTATTTTTTAACTGTCTAAAGCAGCTAAAATTAACATTTTAAAGTTCTGCAACTAGGTAGCGTTAATGTGAGTGTGTGCATCATTGTAATAGGCGTTCTCATAAAGATATGGTGTTGAAGATGTGCAATGCGGAGCGCGAACATATAATTATGGTTTTGAGATGGTTTACTATAGTTTATAGAAAATTTAGCATTCACTCGAACACAACAAAATCATATAAGATTAAAATGAAAAGAACACTGCAATCATTTGTTTGTCTGTTCATTCATTTTCGGAATCGTGCGGATCAAATAGGATATTGCATTTGGAGTTAATTAATGTTTTCCACCTTTGGATGCACATGCTCCAGGATCATTATCACACACTTTTGTGTTGTGGAACTTAAACCTACAAAAATCACAACCAAAAACTAAAGCTTGGGTAAGGAAAGTTGTGGGAAAATAAGACGTGGTCATGATGTGGCACGACATCAACATGAAAAATGCTGTATTTATGTGTAACCATGTGTCAATTAGAGGTTGCTCTAATAGAAAACAAAGGAAGTGTGTTGAATTTTTATCAAAATTCTAGTAAAAGTTAAGGTGCGATGGGGGTGGGGTTGGGGGGTAGTATGGATCAGTTTCGACCTTGGCCACAACTGCTATACACACCTACTGTAAACCGTTGGATGGTATCAATGAATCATTACAAATACCGGCATTGTAAACCTCTCTCCATATAGTGAAATTTCGTGGGCTCACAACCTTGTTTTTTTCTCCCTTCTCTATGAGTGTTTTTTTCCACGTTAAAAAACTTTGTGTTGGTTTGACTTTTTTTTGTTTCGTTCTATTTGCCTGTCGATTTTATAACATAGCGGACGCCTGAAAAATTGTTTTCCTGGTCAAGCAAAACACGGAAGCGGACGCCATCCCACCTACGTTCCTTTCCAGATGATCTTAGCCATTCAATGCCTTCATCGACTGTCCGGTCTAAAAGTTCAGAGTTTCAGAGTTCACTCGGTGATTTACATAACCAAATTACATTTCAGAACACTTGGACCCCACACGTCAGTGTCACACGAGTGGAAAGAACAAAAAAAAACACACACATGTCGCTCGCTCTTGTCAGTGCGTGCCTCGGCGTCATGCTTAATTGCACGCACACGAGTTCCCCGTCACGTCAAGGGCCTACCACAAACTCAGCTAGCTACTGGCGAGAATCCCACGACGCCGGCGACGGCATGGTCGACGTCGTCCTCACCGTCGCGGTGACGACGAGGCGGTGGTCGCCGAGGACAGCCGCGGCGAGGACACCTGCTTGATGACGACGTTCCGGAGAGGGCTGCGCATCCGCGCTCGTGCTCCTTCACAGCTCCGCCGCCAGGGCGTCCACCTTCTCGGCGTTCGTCCTGTCCGACAGCCTCCGCCCGCGGAAGAGCACCGACTCACGTTCCGCTGAGAGAGCATCGCTCCGGCCCCGCCGCGCTTGCTGTTTGCGTGTGCGGAGATGCGAGGCGCGTTGTTGGTAGCCTGTACGCGCACGTAGTTGCTGTCGCTGCGTGGCCGAACGCCATGGCGACGGCCTCGTCGACCATGTCCGCGACGCCCTGGGCGGTGACGCGCGCCAGCTCGTCCCGCGAGGCGAGCGCGTGGGCATCGGCGTGTGCGACCCGTGGCCGCGGGTGGCGGCGGAGGAGGACGACCGCCGGTGCCGATGGAGAGTAGGAGGATGTCGTCCATGCTGACGGCGAGCGGGAACTCTTGCTTGTTGTGGAGGACGTGCGTGATGGCCGCGGAGGCCGGGTTGCCATGGCCGCCACGGCCCCGGACGCGGCTGCAATCGCCGTGCGCCCGTCTACCGAGCGATGGCGGCAGCTGCAGCGCCGGCGGCGCAGGTGGCCGCGCAGACGTCGGTGAGGCGGAAGTCGAAGCTGGTCGCTCTCGACGGCGTCGGCGCGCGAGAACACGAAGGGCGCGCCCGTGGCGAGGTCGTAGCACGGTACGAGGACCGGCGCCACGGTGTCTTTAAGCGTGGCGTCGCCAAACACGCGCCGGAACGACCTGTCCCCCTTCCGCGCGCCGCCGCCGCGGAAGAGCTTGGCCAGCCCACGGCGCCGGCCGCCCCAGTCCTTCCCGACGCTGCCGGCCACGAAGGCGAGCGCCTCCTGGGCCGTGGTACCGCGGCCGCCCGTCGGCGCCCTTGAGGAACAGCATCGCGGCCAGCACGCCGCCCGCGCCGGCTCCCGCGGCGAGGTCGAAGAAGTCGGCCGACGCGCGCGTCGGGGTCGCCGGGCGCGTTGGCGGAGGCCGGCCTCGAGCCTGGCGAGCGCGGCCGCGGCCAGCAGCGCGTCCCCGCGCCCGCCCCGCAGCCGTCGAATGGCCAGCACGCGCACGCGGGCGTCGGTGCCGCGGAACGGCGTGCCCGGGCCGGAGAAGCAGCCGGGTCCGGCTGCGACGCCGCCGAAGAGGAACTTGCTCTCCAGCAGGGAGAAGATCTCGTAGCTGAGCTTGTCGACGTCCATGGCTATCGGCGACGCCATTGATCGCTAGCTGGGAAGAAGAATTGGAGCTGATTGTTGTGTGCTTGTACTTGTACCTGGCACTGTGGAAGCTTTGCGGACAAGCTGAGGTTGTGATCGATGTTGATGGTGCTCGGGAGTGCGATGTGGTGGAGTGGAGGCCAAGTGGAGCTGCAATATATACACGGTTGCGAGGGGCGGCAGAGGAGGCCACGTGTACTGTACTCCTATACATGACACCCAGACGAGGAAGCTCAGCGCACGCGGGCGCCCGACAGGTCGGTACGGACGCGCCGTGGCCGTCAGCCCCGCGATCGACGGCGGCGATGCGAGCGCGTACCGATCGGAAGGCCGCAGGAAGCGTCGCTGTCCGTCGGGCGCGCGATCCCGGCGCGGCACGCGGCCGGCGGGAAGCTTCCCCGCGGACACCGGCGCGCGTGCGGAGCGTGGACCTCGGCTGTCAGATGGTGATTGGGTCAGGAGGACGGAGGGCCCCGGTTCACCGACGGTATCCATCCAGGGAGGGCGAGACAGGGGCGAGGGCCACCGGGGATCGGTTGACAGCCGGGCGGGCATCGGATCGGTGCGGACACTGCCGCACTGGAGTGGGAGCAAGTACGTTCGTACAGGTACAGGTCGCCGCAGTTAATGGCGGCAGAGCGTCGGCGCTGGATCTGGGTGGGGGGCGCCACCACCGCTGTCTGTGTGTCGACGTGGTCTTCTCACGGCACACGTGAGGGAAATATTATCACTGTGCAGGTGGAAAGTACAGAGAAAGTAGATCCGGCCAGCAGATTTCAACTCCAGTAGATTCCTTCTCACGTGCCTACTGGTGTTCATCTTCTTCACTTGGATCCATCTCAGCAAGGACATCTACGAGAGCAAGTGGTAGGTACGATCCACGTACGTACGCCCTGCGTCCCTCCATCCTCCTCCACTATGCAATGTAGGTCGGGATCGGACGTCCTTCTACTACGCCCACAGATCTACCGTCGGACAACTAAGGCCATCTCAAACGTTACGATCCATTTATCAGTTTCTGGTCCAGTTATGTCCGTTTGGATAAAATCAACAGTTAACGCAACGACCCAACGGATAGGGGCCAGATTTTGTGTCCGTTTTGATCCATTTTCATTCCAAATTTGGGCTAGGTTTGGGTCAGGACGGACGTGCGCGGAGCTCCGTTTCTATCCTCACGCAAGTCCGTCCCACCTAATGGAAGTGCCACATGCGCGTGCGGAGCTCGGCAAGCGGCGCGGATGGGGGTAGCAGCGAGCGGCGGGGCAGCGGCAGCAGCAAGCAGCAGCAGCAAGTAGCAGCGCGCGTGAGCGGGCGGCGCGAGGCGACGACGGCGAGCTGCGCGGGGACGGGGACGGCGGCGACGACGAGCTGTCCGTTTGGGTTTGGGTATCGCGTTGGGTGCACTGGCCAAAAACGGCCGGACACAGCCGGATGCGTGTCCGTTTCGCGACCCAAACGGAGCAAAAACGGACCAAAAACAGGTTCGTTTGGGTCGGCGCGTTTGAGATGGCATAAGACTAGCGCCCTATCACTTTTAACATGATCATTCTCAAAATGGCTATAGATTGATATACCGTGCTATATTCGAAATAGTGTTTCGCAAAAAATGTAATATATAGCAGAAATTTTAGAAATTCCAGCACTAAATATTTTGTCTAGAAACAATACATGCATAACTAGTTTTTTTTAGATCTCACACCGCCCTTTATTCATATAGTGTATACTGTATACAAACACCCCCGGGTGGAGTTTGGAACCAAAACATGCCGGCCTATAGCTAGATTAACTGAACCTCTTGCAAGGCGATGTGCGTCCCCGTTAGCCGACCTCCCTTCATGGACGAATTGAACCATTTGGAAGCCTCGAGTCGTCGTCTTGAGCTCCCGAACAATGTGACCGTAAGAGCCCTTGCCATCTCCTTCTATGCTTCGAATAACATTCAGATAATCCGAAGCGACTTGGATCCGCTGCAGGACAAGGTCTGAAGCCAAAGCCAAACCTTCCCTACAGGCCAACGCTTCTAGAGTTTCCGGGTCCGTCAACCCCTCCATCACAATTGACGAAGCTCCCAGAAACTCGCCAGATGAACCTCTAGCTACTGCCGCGATCGCCGCCCGTGGATTGTTCTTGGAGACAGTTGCATCCATGTTTACCTTGGCTAAACACACTGGAGGTGGGATCCACTGCGGTCCGGGGCTCGACCTTGATGGAGAGGCAACTGTAGGCGTCACCAGTAACTCCAGGTCGTCGATAAACCTATTTAAAAAAGAACAAACTATGCCTGATGTCGCCTAGAGGGGGGGGGGGTGAATAGGCGATTAAAACTTTTCCGGTTTAAGGCTTGATAATTGCGGAATAAAAACTAGGTGTTTAAATTAACAAGCAACAACCTAATTATACTAGGGTCACCTATGTGCATCAACAATTTATGCTAAGCAAGGCAAGCAACAAGGTGATATCAAGAAATAAAACTTCAAGCACAAAGGCTATCACAATGTAAATTGCATAAGTAAATAGCTCGGGTATAGAAATAACCGAGGCACGCGAAGACGAGGATGTATTCCCGAGTTACTCCTTGTTAAGACAGTACATCTCGTTGGAGGGGTGTGAGCTCGCCACAAGGGGCCTACTCAAGATGCCACAAAGGACTCACCCTATTCTCTGATGAACCTCACCCAAGGGTTTGGTTCACCTTCCACTATCGGAATCCTTCAAGGCGGAATCCGGAGCCTTTACACCGTTCTTGGGGCACACACCCACAACTCAATTGGGGGCTCCCAAATCTTGCCGAAGCTTCACAACTCGAAGGCTTCGCGGCACACCAAACCGTCTAGGGTACACAATGCACCCAAGAGTAATAAGCTTCTCAACCTTCAATCCCACGAATCTTCGTGGAGAGCACAACCCGATGCAACTAATGCAAAAGGCAAGAACACACTAAGTGGTCAAATCCTTCACTCTCAAATTCCAACTAAGCAACAAATGCTTTGGGGGAATAAGAGAGGAAGAACAAAGAGGAGAACCACAAAAGAACTCCAAGAACTAGATCCACTAGGTTCCCCTCACTTAGAGGAGAGATTGTTCGGTGGAAACGTAGATCTAGATCTCCTCTCTTGAATCCCTAAATTTGGGCAAGAATCATTGGAGGGATTGAGAGAAATCAAGCTCACAAGTTTGCAACAATGGAGGAGAGAGAGAGAGTGAGTGAGCTGCTCCTCTTGGGGAAGAAGGGGGCTATTTATAGCCTCCCCCAAAAAACTGACCGTTGGAGCAGCGAGGGGCCGGAACTTCCGGTGTTATGTACCGAAACTTCCGGCCAGGGGCCGGAACTTCCGCTGCGTACACCGGAACTTCCGGTGGCCCGGAAATTTCCGGAGCAAACCTCCGGTGCAAAGATCCGGACCCCCTCCAGAGAGAAAATGCGAAAATGACTTAGCCAAATTTTCCTGGAACCGGAACTTCCGGACCAAGTGCCGGAATTTCCGGACCCCCGGAAATTTCCGAGGAAACTTCGGAACCCCTCCAGAGAGAATTGCCGAAAAGACTTAGCCAAAAAGCTCAGATGAAAATATGGGCCGGAACTTCCGGTGCTTGGGCCGTAATTTCCGGCCTCCGGGCCGGAACTTCCGCCCCACTAAAAAACTACAGAAAGAGTTAAAACGAAAACGGGCATAACTTTCGCACCCGGACTCGTTTTCGATGATCTTGGGCTCGTTGGACTCGCAACGAAAAGCTCTACAAGATCATGCAGAGAAACATCATTGTCCATCATGTGAGGAGGAGGTCACAAGGAGAGAGTTTGACCTCTCTAAAAAGGACACGCCGGAAAAACCTCCAACACCAAAAATGCAACAGGATATTCATATGAAACCTTTTTCGGTAAACTTGGCCTTGTCATGACAAGCACGACAAGCACCAAGACCACACCATGATAAGAGCCAAATAAGAACCAATAAAGATGATTGCAAGGATGCAAGGATGCAAAGGTTTGAGCTCTCCACGAACGATACGATCAAGATACTCGGTCGAGAGCCCCTCTTGATAGTACGGCTATCTACCCTATAACCCGGTCTCTCAACTAACATCATGAGACCGGTAAAATAGAAACCCTATCAAGATCATACCTTTGCCTTGCGCATTAATCCACTTGAGGTCGATGAAGACGATCTTCATCTCCTCAAGACGAACCACCTTTCTTGATTGCGCTTTGCATGGTGAAGATTCACATGATGCTCCCCCATACACCAATATGGGAGAGGCACATTTCGGCATATCTTCACATGGCCTTGAGTGTTGATCAACTCGCACTTAGCCTTGATCAACATATAATCTTCTTCCCTTAGCCTTGACTCCAACATATGGAGATCAAGCAATGCTTATGGACACACCTACACATATAGCTCAATACAAAATTAGTTCATAGAGATTGTCATTAATTATCAAAACCACACATGGGGGCAACCATGCACTTTCACCTATCCACGAAGCAGTGCGTGGACAGGGGACTTTGATACATGCCTTCATGTATAATCTTCCTCTTCGCATGCCATAGTGCCCATAGCGTGACCACTACCCGAATCATCTCTTCATGCGAGAGGGCATAACTATTAACTAGTTAACCAGATACAAAAGTCAAGGGCCAAATCCATGACATAGATACAAATATGAGGCATAAATCCATAAACAAAGTATCAAACTTTGTAAGACAAACTGTTTTAAACTTTTAATTAGAATCACTGGCGTAATCTTCAGATTCACTAGAAGATCCACCAGGTTGCACCCCATCATCATCACGTGAAATAGGAAACCCTCTTCCTAGGATGAGAAACTCTCATTCCTTGTGATATTGAGGAAGTGCTTCCACCACCGATGCAACTCGAAGCGGAGGAAGTGCTCGATCCGCCGGTGGAGGAGGCGCTCCCGTCATCGCTGCAAGCCTGCAACTCGACGAGATGCCGCCACCGTCGTCGCTCCCATGAACAGCCGATGAAGATTGGGTTAGAAACCAGAGATTGACCTAGTGAGAGGATGAGTGTGTGTTGGAATTTTGTTTGGACCGATAGACTCTCATTAATTTCTAAAAAAAATAAAGTGCTATAACACTAACGTGTTTAACGTGGTTTAGAGCGTATAAAACGTGATTAGTGTCGTAGCGGTCATTTCTGACTAAATATGACATAGCCTTTTCAAATACGCTATATCACACTACCGCGTTATTTTTTTCGTTGCGTAAGACACAGCCCGATTCGGAAATGGTTATCGCGGGCGATTTTAACAGTAGATGGATGATTCGGTTTTGGTCAACTTGTCTCTTGGATACCATCGATTCAGAAAGATGTTCAAAACGTCTGATAAACTAATGGACGTCGATCTCGCCACGATATCACGAAATGAAGTGTTCATTTATTTAAAATTGCGAGGGAACGTGAGATCTAACAAATCAATGTAGGGTTACTACAGGAGACATTGATGAAATGCGATACAATTTGCTGTCTAGGCTAAAACTGAGCAAGCTCATGTTCTACCGTACCTTGATTTGATTTACCATGTGATAGTGTTTTACCCTCTCCAACACGAGACAACACATTGCCCGCCACGCCGATAAGCGGTCTGTTTCCAATTAATGTACTAATCGCCCGCGCGACGACTACTCATTAGTTGTTAATTAATATAGCACTCATGATTAGCATCTGCCACTAATCCGCATGATCGCTTGCCACGTCTAGATTAGTCCAAATAAATCACGTTAATTTAGATATTCTCTTAATCCGATCGGCCTGCCGGCTGCAACAACTGAAGCCAGAGATCGATCGCGGCGGTACCATGTAATCAGGTGCATGCATGCAATGCATTGCATATGCAGCTGGCTCGGATTAACAACTGGTGAGTGGTTGAAGCTGCTAGGCGCCGCTCGGACAAAGATCTCTCCTCGGATATACACATACTAGCTAGCTTGGTGGTTGCTCTGCTCCTTCTCCGAGCTTTCGATCCTCGAGTGGTCAACACGCGAAAGAAACAACAAACGGCGCACGCACACGTGCAACTTGAGTTGAGTACTAGTGTTTTATACGGATGTTTAAGCTAAGCTAAAGCCAGCTCTTGGCCAACTGGGTTTCACACCCATGCCATACTTAAAGTGCCCCTGCCGGCCGGCCGGCGCCACCAGGAAACGGAACCAGCCGGCCGGCCAACTTTGCCTATGCCCAACGTTTCGACGACAATCTTCTTGATTCACACTCTTTTGATCAAGGGTTTTATAAAAGAAAATGCCATAGGAAAATATGGATGAACCAGATAGTGTATCTACACATAGGGTAGATGGTATTGCGTAAAAGTTTCTCAATCGAAATTAAAGATTTTGTTTATGGCAGATATTTAAAATCTGTGGTGTCTCATGTAGTCATAGTCTAGGAAAGAGGATAAGCAAAGATAGTGATGTGCCAGGTCAATTCTAAAGATGATATCAGGTTAGTGTACAGTTCAGTTGGATCACTGGTATCTGATAGCCTTGTTATCCGTACAACAACAGTGAGGAGCTTGACATGACATGTATCCAGAACCAGAACTATCAATACGAATGGGGAATTCGATATATAGACGGAGATACACGTGAGACACGCAACTCGTCGACGTCAACGAATACACTGTGCGTGCTGCGTGCACCGCTGTCGATACAGAGAAAAATGGTTGGAACTAACGTCAACAGAGGCACGGTGCTACTGCTACCCCTGAAGAATGAAGATAGCGGTAGTGACATCAAAAGGAAAAACTAAACTTGCACGTGTGGACGGGCGCACGGCGCAACGGGAGTGGAGGCAAGTACTCCGTACGTTCGTACAGGTCGCCGCAGTTAATGCCGGCAGAGCGTCGGCGCTGGATCTGGGTGGGAGCGCCACCGCTGTCGCCTGTCGACGTGGTCTTTTCACGCCATGCCATACGTGATGGAAATATTATCACTGATTCACTGTGCAGGTGCGAAGTAGTACACGCGCCGTACAGAGAAAGTAGATCCGGCCAGCAGATTTCCGTCCAGTGGTGGATTCGTTCGCATCGCACGTGCCTACTGGTGTTCATGTTCGTGTACCTGGCATTTTCACTTGGATCTGGAAGGACATCGATGAGAGCAGATTTCCAACCAAGCAGGTTTCTTCGGGCCGGGGTCGGGACCGTACAGACGTACAACCAAGCTGTCCTAAGGTTTTGGGTTAAACTTAAACCGTTAATGCAACGAAAGCTATGAACCCTTAGAGCATCTCCACCGGGTGGCTGAATTGTGTCCGGCACCTCCCAATTGTAGTCCCAATTGGGGGTGCCGGACAGTTGTCCGGCGTTTTTTTTCTCCTCCCACACCGACACTCCCTAAACGGCCGAATTTCAAATTAAATGATCAAATCGAACCCAAAATATACAATTGCCGGCCGGTCACGAATGTTCCGGCCAAATAGTTTCACCGGCCAACACAGGGCACGGCCAAATAGCTTCGATCGCCGGCCAACACAGACACAAGCAACAGCCTCACCGGCCAACACAGGCACGGCCATCAACAAATTTTGCCACAAAAATAAGTCTGGACGCTGGAGTCACATGGAAATCATTCTTCTTGGGTGTCGGCATCCTCGGCCCTTTGTTTCCTCGCCTTCATGATGCGTGTGACCTCCTGGGCAAAGTACTCTTGCCGTTCCGCCGACATGTTTGACGTGTCCGTTGCCATGATCTTGAGCTCCCGGTTTTCTGGCATCTCCTTGATCTTCATCTCTTTCACCCCCCCCCCCCCTTGATTCTTGCAACTCCTTCATCTTGTGGCCTTGCACGGTGTAGTACATATTCCACCTCTCGTTGTTGGCTTCGTGCATCTTCTCTTTGAGAACGTTGGAGGATGCCATGAACATGGCAAGAGACTCTTGTAGAGCGGAAGGCGCCCCGGCCTTGTGTGCCGCCACCTTCGCCTTCTTGTGTTGGAAATATGCCCAAGAGGCAATAATAAAGTTGTTTATTATCATATTTCATGTTTATGATAAATGTTTATTATCCATGCTATAATTGTATTACCCGGAAACATAATACATGTGTGGAATATAAACAACAAAGTGTCCCTAGTAAGCCTCTACTAGACTAGTTCGTTAGTCAAGAGATGGTTAAGGTTTCCTAACCATGGACTTGTTATAGTCACTTGATAACGGAATCATATCATTAGGAGAATGATGTGATGGACAGACCCAATGATAAAGCATAGCAATTGATCGTGTCACATAGTTTCATTGCTAACGCTTTTGTATATGTTTTCCTTAGACCATGAGATTGTGTAACTCCCATTTACCGGAGGAATGCTTTGTGGACATCAAACGTCACTTCCTGACTGGGTGATTATTGATACGTCTCCGATGTATCTATAATTTTTTATGTTCCATGCTTGATTATATATCAGTGCCACATGTTTTTACAATGTTTTTATATCATTTTGGCATGATTTATGGAACTAACCTATTAACAAGATGCCCAGTGCCAGTTCCTGTTTTCTGTTGTCTTTTTTTTCCAGAAAATTTGTTATGGGAAGTTTCTCGGATTGCTCTCATTATTTACGGGAATTATTTCCAATATGAAACGAAGACGGAACCCGAAGGACAGCCGGAGGGGAGGCACAGGGGCTCCAGACGCCACCTGGCCGCGGCCCCCCCTCCTTGGCCGTGTGTGGGGCCCACCTGGGGCCCACCTGGGGCCCCTGTCCATCACCTCGCGTCGCCCCTTTGCCTATAAATTCTCTTCTGACCTAAAAACTAAGGAGGCGCGATCATAATCTCCAGAATACGTTAGAGTCCGCCGCCATCTCAAACCCTAGTTCGGGAGGGTTCAGAATCTCTTCCCGGCACCCTGCCAGAGAGGGGAATCGACGTCGCACTACTAGGGAAAACCCTAGCCGAGGCGCACCACTTTGCCCATCCGAGGCGCATATCATATGCGCCTCTATGTCCACGCCTCTGGTATTTTTTACCGGAGGCGCATATGATATGCGCCTCGGGTATTTGACTTATGCGAGGCGCATATCAATATGCGCCTCCTATAGGTATATCGGAGGCGCATACTGAAATGCGCCTCGCCTATTCATATTATCAGAGGCGCATATAGGGTGCGCCTCGCATAGCTCGGTGATGCGCGTCGCATATATGTGGCATATGCGCCTCCTATGACCTCCAATATGCGCCTCTGATATCATTTTCGAAATTAAAAATAAAATACCTGTATACTGTACAGTATACAGGTATTCAGCAGTATATTCACAGTATATTCACAGTATATTCACAGATATATATAAAAGGTCCAATGGACCAAAATATGGATAAAACTAACACATCCATCAAATAGTAGATCATCATCACACAAGTATCACATATCCATCACATTACATGTGCCATGTCCACATATCTCTCGAGACCGAGTACATGATTTTCACCATATCATTACAATAACATTGAAACTAGTAGGCAAGGTAGAGAATACCACCAACCACCAAGAGCAAGGTGATGGTGATGACGATGACGAAGTTCCTCACCCGGTTCTTCTCCCTCCGGTGTTGTCTCCACATAGCTTCCGCCACCGCTCTACTCTCGTAGCCTTGGTAGAGGTTGCCCGGGAACCCGTTCACTTGGTTGTGGCAGTGTTTCCACTCGTCGTACACTCCTGGAACAGCACCTATGTAAACAACATAGCACTTCTTCGCCATCTCCTACACACACAAGAAAGATGATATTAGTTATGTCAGTGGGAAACAATAGCTAGCAGTTCACAAGATAGAATCATGCATATATATGGTGCAACAACATGTAAGAGACCACGTTCTAATCATTGGCGTTTCAAAGAAAGACCCGGAAAAAAAGACACAGACACACACTTGTCAATAAAAGAGGCAACTCGAAGAGAAGACAAAGAAAGCAACCCAAGAATGACTTGGATTCGTGCCTCATACTTTGGTTGGGCACGGAAAATGACCAGACTCGCTATTCGATCTTGTGCAGCAAGTAGAGTATATGCCCAAATTACTAGTCTAGTTGCCACACAAGATCGAACAGCGAGCCTAGTCACACGCATAGTGCCACAACACGTTCTAATCATCGGCACTTGTTATCAAGAAAAGAGCCAACTCAAAAAATAGAGCATGCCTCATATATACTTAGGTTGGACACGGAAATGACAATGCCGCTGACGGATCTGGTGTGCCAAGTTAGATGCATAACGACTCGTCTTTGTACATATCACAAGGCACACCAGATCGTCAGGGTATAATCACACACATTGTGCCACAACGCGTTTTAATCATCGGCATTTCAAAACGCAAACGACGGCAACTAACGAATAAAAAGCAACATGACCAAGGCATTGAAATAGTTCATAACACACAAATAACTAGATAGCGTCGCTCACAATCAGGTTTCAACGGTTTGACGAAACACACTAGAGTTTGCTAGGCAAGTAAACATAGGGATAGGGTTTACAACACACAAGGACATCGTGGATATAGTTCGGAACTAACAGCTAGCTAGCTAGGTAAACATCATGGCATCATCAAGACTTCTTCGAGGGGACATTGATGAAGCCCGACCGATTCTTCGCCATCTGCATGAATGACCTGCCGTCGCCCTGCCGCGCTAACTCTGCGTCTATCTCCTTGTTGGGCGGTGTATAGGCGATACTGAAGGCGCCCCCCCCGCCTCATGACTTCCTGGTGCACGATTGTCGCGAGCTCCTCCTGGATGTTGAAGAAGTTCTGCCTGAGGTTGCGATCCTGTATTTCTGCAAGATCTTCAGCCCACCTCTTGAGGTCAGATGGCAGCGTGCGGTTCTCCTGTTCCTGGAAGAACGCCTTCATGTGGTGGATGACGTAGAAGGCATCCTTCTCGCTGTCAGGCGGCTGCTTGACGCAGGGGAACTGCATCGTGTGGCGGAACATGTGCGCGCCGAACTTCAGACGTGGTGTTCTTGGTTTGACGCCTCCCGCTGCGACGTAGCCGGTGAGAGCACCATCAAGAATTCTCCTGATAGTGGAGTAGTCCTTCCGGATAGCACTGTTAGAGTCGAGGTACACGGCTGTTGAGTCTTTCACGTCTAAGTATATGAGCACACAGCCTGTCCGATCACCGGCCGTGATGGGATGGTAGGGAAGGAGAATCACATCCTTGTCTGAGTATTGTTCCATGAAGGCTGAGAGGTAGTCGGACGCCAGCGCGATGTTGTCCTCAGATCTCAGGAAGGCGTCACGCATGAAGAAGGGGTCCACTATCTGGATGCCGGGGATGTTGTCTCGTATGATCTGCATGGCCATATTCAGGGAGAACAGCCGGACCAGGGTATCATGCAGCCGGAACCCGTTCAACATGTCGAAGATGTCGGTATGCCGCAAGTAGAAGATATCCCCGGGGGGTACACTGACGAGGCACGGCACATCAGAAGGCACCTTAGCCCTGTAAACCATGTACGACTGATCGTTCTCTCGAAGGCGGCGCTCCTCGACATGTAGACAGCTATGATGAAGATTGCGCATATGCGGGCCTGCGACGTCGAGCATCGATGGAGGCATCATCGGCGTACCAGCCACGTGATGCTTACTCCTGGAAGCTTCTCCCACAGGGCCGTCCTTAGCCCGGTAAACAGGAATTTGTTCCTGGCCCCGGTCACCCTTAGCCTTCCTTCTGCGACCACCTTGCTTCTTGCCCTTCACGGCGTTGGGCACGGCGGCCGCGTTCACCTCACCGACTGCCTTCTTGAGGGTGCTCATAGGAACTGCTGGCCTCGGAGGCTCGGTGAAGGGGGCGGGTGGCGGCGTCTCCTGACTATTTCGGAAGAGACGCACCTGGCAAGGGGGTTTCGCCGGTGCTGGTTGGGTCTCGGCAACTTGATCATGCATGCCTGATAGTGCCGGCTCATAATAATCTGAAAACCTTGTGTTAATGAACTGGTCGCCAAAGTACGGGTCATTGTCTCCATCGTCGGGATCCTGTGCCATGTTGTCCAAGTCCGCCATCTCAAAGTCTTCATCAGGTTGTGCTTGATGTGCTGCCTCATCATGTGGTGGACGTGTTGCCTCTGGGGTGATGTTGTGCTGGTCCTCCGTCCCCAAACGGATCTGGCTCTTCGGCCATTGGAACATGTAGCCGAAGGCGGTACTGAGGACCGCCGGCGGGTCATCATCGTCCCATCCAGCCGGTTGAGAGGGAGGCTCCACTTGCTCGTAGCCCGGAAGCACCATAGTGTATTTGACCCTCATATTGCCGGGGTCCATTGTGCCATTGTGCCATGCGCGGCTCTCCGGCTGAACGATACTACCCTTGGCAACATCCTTCAACTGGCCGCCCACCCAGTGCATTAGGGTGCAAGGAGTGTCTTCCTGCGAAAGACATGTAGGCGGGGCGTCAGTAAAACGGATATCAAGTCATTAGTCGGTCATGTGGTTGAGACTCTCCCAGCTAATTAATTAGTTACCTTGAGGGCGTCGAACTCGGCCAATGTCGAGGCGCCGCCGACGACAGGCTTGTTGGGCGCGCAAGTGGCGGCTGAGTGGCTGCCTGTTGCCACGGCGGTGCGGGCCGGCAAGTTAAGCTCCGGAGCTGGAGGAGTAAGAAGCGCCTCCGGCCGCGCCACGTTTTCCGATTGGGCGCTGTCGACGTTGGCAACCGGTGGCGGCCCCCGTCTACCACCCTTCTCCCACTTGATGTACTTCTCCATGTAGACGGGAAGGATGGTGTTGAGCTTCTCGTTCACTTGTGACTGGACTTGTGTCTGGACTTGTGAGACTCGTTCTTGGAACTTTATCTCGGCAGCCGACACAGCCTGGTTCACGGCTTGTTGGACTATAGAGGGAATGGCGTCCACCCGTTCCCTTAGGTTTTTCACATCGGTCTTGGATCCCTTCCGCTCTTGGCCATAGTACTCGGACCATGTAAGGCCGCCATAGCCCACCACACGACCAGCCGACGACGGGGCCGCCAGGGGATCGACATTCTTGGTCTTGTTCAGCGCCCTGTTAAAAGTGTTGTCCCACTTGGCGACGGGCGTCGACCCGCCCTGGGATGAGGAGGTCCTACACTCCGCTTCCTACGCACAAGGAACACGAAGCATTTGATCAGAAAACTAGACTTCATTGATTAATCGTGAACGCAATCAATTAATTGACTTGCATGCAAACTACTTACATAGTTACTCATGAAGTCTTTCACCTTCGAAGAGAAGGGACCGGCGGGCTCCGAGGAATACTCAGCGGACCCTCTCGGCTTTTTAAACCGGGCCCTTACAAAGTTCTTTGCCTGCTCCTCCTTTATGTCATCAAAGGGAGGTGTCTCCCCCCTTTCACGAGCAGCGGCGTCCTCCTTGTCCCATTTGGGCTTCGCGGCTCTATAACCGCCGGAGCCGAGATGGTGGGTACCAATGTTCAGGGCTCTCAACTCCTTGCCCCTCAAACGTTTGGCCTTGCCCACGGCGGAGTTACATCTGGCCTTGAACTGATTGTAGTCTTCTTCCTTGACCAGAGGCTCCTTCTTGATGAGCTCCGAGTAACTTAGCTTGTCCTCGACAATCAGCTTCTTCACCCGGGCCTTCCAATTCGACAAGGCCTTCGTGAACTTCCTAATGGCGTACTTGTTCACCGGATTCCCTTTGAGTTTGTCATTGTTGTACTGCTCTGCCCCATTTTCATCACACGGGAACGCATATCTTTGGTGCAGCTTCCGGAAGAGCTGAATCAGGAAACCCCTGTTCTCTTCGCCCTTCAGGTTCTCCGTGTTGATGGTGACGGTGTTCCGGAGGATTGCAGCGAGTTGGTTTACGTAACCCGTGACAAACTCCTCCGGCTCCTGAGGCGCCCCTATATTGTTCACTCTTGTGAAGATGGACCTTTTGGTGGTGTCGACCACGATGGGGGTCCGATTCTTCCGGGCCTTCTTCGGTTTCGGTTGGCTACCACCGTCCGTAGTAGCTTCACCGCCGCCATCCGTGTTAGTGGCATCGCCATCGTCGTTCCCGGTCTCCTCAATACCATCGGAAGACGAGGTATCCTCGTCGTCCTCCATCTCTTCGTCCCGCGGAATGAATTCCGGGTCCTCTTGGGATTCCAGTTCCGCCTGCAGCTCCCAAAATGGCTTCTTGCTGCTAGAAGGGCCCGGCTCCCCCGACATATCTAAACACACAATTAAATGGAACTAATTAGCACAAAAATTCCTAGGAAAAATTTGGCAGCACCTCCCCTGTATTTCTATGCCTAGGAGTGCCAGAAATTCGCCGGGACAGAAATGAATCAACATCCCGGCGAAACATTGGCAACTCAAAAAGAAAAAACCTGCACAAAATGGCCTAAAAAGGCACAAACACAGCCAGCCTGACTCCGACAGATCACACAATCAAATAGCATCATATATGCATTAATCCAGTGCCATAGAATGATAGAAATGTACAAGAAAAAATAGCAGCCATAAAATCATAGTGCAAGCCTCCATCTGATGTGATTTAGTTCATTTAGAACAATGCAGACTTGGCTCTGGTACAGCCTGTGCTATTCGAAAACACAAAACAATAACACTGCGGTTATTTAGTCCCTCTTGAGACACACTTACTTTCAGATCCATCTATTCGAGCATTACTTCTCAGTAATTCAGAACAGCACTTTGCAGTACAGAAGTATGTTGAGGATTTCCATACTGAATGTCACTACACAGTACACACAATGATCAACAGTAACATGCGCTGTGCGACTAATTTATGGGAGGTGAGAGGGCAGACTCACTGACACCAAGTCCACGAGAGATCCTACCGATTGTGCTACAAAAGCATTTTCTTAACAAATTAGCTAATCATCAAGGGAATCCTCCATCTAATTAGGGCCCCATACTTGGAGGAGAGAGAGCGAGCGAGAGAATAATGAGGCGTGCATCACATTGGTTGTCTGCCTTGGAGAACAGTAGCTGCCACCCTCACCAACTTCCCAACCAAGACAAGATGAAAATGGTGGTGCCTAGCTATTTGGTTAATGCTGCCGTTACCACACTACCGATTATTCTTTTGTCTAGTCTCCATATATATATTATCGCCGCCAAAATACGCACGAATCAACACAGCACGCACAGCCAGCGCAGTCGAGCATAGCTAAGGCAGGAGGAAATAGGGGGGAGTAGGAGGAATCTGAGGCGGCTGACCTGGACGGCGCGGAAGCTGAAGAAGCGGAACTCGAAGCTGAATGCGAGGGCGGCGAGGACCTTGGCGAGGGCGGCTCGGGAGGCGGCGGCGGCGACGGCTCCGGCTCCTTCTCCACGGACGGGCGGGCGGCGGCGAGGACCTTGGCGAGGGCGGCTCGGGAGGCGGCGGCGGCGACGGCTCCGGCTCCTTCTCCACGGGCGGGCGGCGGCTCCACGGACGGCGGGCGGCGGCGAGGACCTTGGCGAGGGCGGCTCCACGGACGAGAGTGAGTGAGATCAGATGGATCGAGAGGAAAAAGTAAGGGGAATATGTACAGCGAATAGCCGAGGCGCATTTTGCAATATGCGCCTCGCTTAAGATTACCCGAGGCGCATATTGGATAAATGCGCCTCGCATAGTGGTGGCTACTACTCAAATAAAATGCGGTTCAGATCTTATCACTAAACACTCAGTAGCTCACTGGTTAGCGTCCAATGCACCCCTGGCCACCCAGGTTCGACTCCTGGTAGGCCCAATTTTTTTATTTTTTTTAAATGCCAGATTTAGTGTAAAAACTTTGTCCAAACAAATATAGACTATAAAATATACTGAATATATTTTAAATATTCAAATATTGTCAAAACAATACAATGTAAAAACTTTGTCCAAACAAATATAGACTATAAAATATACTAAATATATTTTAAATATTCAAATATTGTCAAAACAATACAATGCAAGTGACAATTATGAATGTGTATCTCGATACATAATATTCAATGCAATATTATAACATACAAAAAGTGACACTTATGAATGGTTCGATCTTGACAATATGGTCGGAACTAGCGCGTTAGCGTTTCTTGACGGCCATCTTCTTCTTGCCCCTCTTTGTCGCGGTTGCATAGGTTAGGTCCGGGACGTCTTCGCTACTTCTCTTGTACGGGAGCACTCCTTTCTTAGGTGCGGTTGTGGTGTACGGTGTTTGGTTGCCGTATCCGTCTTCCATCTTCGGGTCGCCGTTCTGGTCAAAGTCTTGCTCGTTGGCGACTCCATCCATTCCGATGATGTTTCTTTTGCCTCTCCTGACGACCACCCGGCTAGGCTTTGACGGGTCTGTGATGAACCAGCATTGGTCGACTTGGCTAGCCATAACCCAAGGCTCATTTCTCGCGGGTGCGTTCGCGCCGGTGGTCTTTGACTTTGGCGGTATAACCATGGTGGTGAAATACCGGCCTTCTTTCTCGACGCTCTTGGCCCACCTGACACGGAACATCGGCACCTTTTCCGTAACGTAGTCGAGCTCCCAAATCTCCTCGATCCTTCCGTAGTATCTTTCCGGGACGTCTCCGGTGTAGAATATCCCCGTTACCCCTGAGTTTTGGTAATCGCAGTTATTGTCCTTGTCCTCGGTGTAGAACGTGTATCCGTTGATATCGTATGCCTGATAGGTCATCAGGTTGTGCACGGCGCCCTGTGCCAAGGCGAATATGAGTTTATCTTCCTCCGAGTACTCGCCATGCGGCGGATTAGCAAAGACCCTATTCCTGAACCACCTCGTGAAACCGGAGTTGTGCTCCTTCATAACAACGGCCTCCGTCGGGACCTGGCGCCCCCGGTCGGCGTAAATCTTCTTGATAAACTCTTTGTGCTCATTTATGTATGGATCGACCACCTCCAGGTGCTGCAGCGCGACGAGGTTTGCTCTTTCAAAGTCCTTTGTTCGGCCCTCGAAGTCGACATGCATTGGGTGTCGACCCTCGTGGTGACCCAATCCAGCGAGCCTCCCGAAGTGCTTGTTGGTTGGCAGACCAACAGGGGTCTCGGACTGTAGAAAGTTCGAGCAGAAAGAGATGCACTCTTCGGCCAGGAAGCCGTTTGCTATGCTTCCATCTGGACGGGACCTGTTTTTAACGTATCCCTTGATGTGTCCGTTCAGCCTTTCGAACGGCATCATGCTTCGCAGAAACGGAGGACCGAGCTGGACGATATCCTCCACGACATGGAGAAGCAGATGAACCATGACGTCGAAGAATGCGGGGGGGAAGTACATCTCGAGCTCGCATACTATCACCACGATCTCCTCCTGTAGCCTCGTGAGCTGCCTAATGCCTATCGACTTCCGAGAGATGACGTCGAAAAAGTTGCAGAGGCCAAACAGAGTTTCACGGACGTGCTTGTCCATTATACCTCGGATCGCGACCGGGAGTACCTGCGTCATCAGCACGGCGACGTCGTGAGACTTCATCCCGCTGAAGCGCTGCTTCGCCTCGTCTAGCCATCTGCTTATCTTCCCCGCGAAGCCGTTCGGAAATTTTACTCCGAGGAGGCACTTCATAAACTGTATGGCCTCCTTCTTACTCAGAGTGAAGCACGCGGCCTTTAGCTTGACCTCGCCCTTCTTGCCCTTGCGGCGACGACGGCTATTCTGCGCCTCCGTCTCCTCCTCCTCCTCGTCATCGCTAGGTGGTGGTTGAAGTTCAACCCTGATGCCCATATGCTTCAAGTCGTTCCTTGCCTTCGGCCCATCTTTGGTCTTGTCGGTGTTAAGGATAGTGGCAAGCAGACTCTCGCCCACGTTCTTCGTGATATGCATGAGATCGAGGCTATGAGGCACGCGGAGAATCTTCCAGTATGGCAAGTCCCAGAAGACAGACCTCGCCTTCCATACCTTCAACAGCGGCTCTGGCTTCTTCTGGGTCTTTCCCGGCGCAGGGCACTCCTTCCAGTTATTCAGCAGCTCGGCGATTACCGCGCCGCTCTTCTGGTCCGGTTTTCCTCGGATCTCGACCTTCCCATCGAACAGATGTGATAGATTTCTCCATGGGTGATCCATGGGAAGCCACCTCCGAGCCGAAAGGTGCACGGTTTTCCCGGACCCGAGATCTTTCTGCAGCTGGGTGTACGATGTATTGTCCTTGCACCTAACGCACCCATAGAATCCTTGGACCACCTGCCCCGAGAAGTATCCGTAACCGGGATAGTCTTGCACCGTCGTGATCACCGCCGCTTTCATGTTGAAGTAGTCCTGTCTCGAGGCGTCCCACGTACGGGCTCCTTCTTCCCATAACGTGGCCAACTCCTCTTTCAACAACGTGAGATACAGATTGATGTCTGTACCGGGTTGTTTTGGCCCTTGAATCAGCATACTCATGGTTACGTACTTCTTCTTCATGCACAGCCAGGGTGGGAGGTTGTAGATCCATACAAACACGGGCCAGGTGCTGTGTGTGCTGCTCTGGCTTCCGAACGGATTGAGTCCGTCGGTGCTCACGCCCAGCCTTAGGTTCCTTGACTCTTTACCGAAATGCTTGTGATATTGGAGGTCCAACGCCTTCCACTGGCAAGCATCCGAAGGGTGCCTCAGCATCTCCTCCTTATCCGGATCATCGTCTTCCGGCCTCTTTCTTTCCGCGTGCCAGCGCATGAGCCGTGCTTCCTTAGGGTCCGCGAAATACCGCTGCAGGCGGGAAGTTAGGGGAAAGTACCACACCACCTTTCTAGGAGCTTTCTTGGTCCCTCTTTTGTATCGAGATGTCTTGCACACCGAACACGTGGTCTTCTCCGCGTCCTCGCCCCGGTAGATGATGCAATCATTTATGCAGACGTGGTATTTCTCGACCGGTAGATTGAGAGGGCACGCGATTTTCTTGGCCTCAGCGATACTAGTCGGACATGTGTTGCCCTTCTTGGGAAGAAGATCATGCACGAATTCAATGTTTTCGTCGAAGCATTCGTCGGTCATTTTGTGTTTCGCCTTAATCTCTAGAGCCCTGAGCGTTACCTTCAGACGGGTATGCCCGTCGTTGCATCCTTCAAACAATGGAGCGACCGCGTCTTTTCTCATTTGCTCCAGCTTAGCTCTCTCTCTAGCAGCGGCTCTGGCGTTACTCGTCTCCTTGAGAAGCAGATCTTGATAATGAGGGTCTTGCAGCCAGCTCGAATCACCACCTTCATCATCTTCGTGTCCATGCCCGGCTCCACCCTGATCATCTTCATGATCATCATCACCTGCCCCGCCGCCGGCATCTTGATCTTCATGATCATGACCGGCATCTTGATCTTCATGATCATGACCGGCATCTTGATCACCACCATGATTGACATCCTCATCATCATCTTCGTCATCACGTATCCACCGAGTGTAGCCATCCATGAAATTACGTCGGAGGAGGTGCGACTCCAGCAATCCGGAATCGTGCTGTATCAGATACTTTAGCTTGCAATCGCGACACGGACATCTTATCTCCGTCTTGTTTGCGTGTGCCATGTCGGCCCTCGCGCATCTCATCCACCTATCCACGAGCTCTTTGCTGATCAGTGGTCGGACCATGGTCGCCTGCACACGGTACGAAGAGCAAGAGGGTAATTAGAGCATATATGGACGTGGATCGCCGGAAAAATTCGGCATGACCTCCCCTAAAAAGAGGACATCCGCGAGTGCCAGAAATTCGCCGGAAAAGAAATGAATCGACTTTCCGGCGAAACATTGGCATCTCAAATGAAATCCCTGCACAAGAAGAAGCACCACAACACAATCATATAGTCGGTTTGGCCGACAACACGCATACATGCAAGCAACGCCTTCACGCTTCCTCCACTTAACGACGACTTGCACAAGAGATCCGGACGAGAAAACAAAGGCACATGTTGTAGATCTAGAGGAGCAAGAGACTTCACTTACATATGAGTGTCAACCAATGGAGGTTGAGCAAGCTTCTATGGTGAATCAATGGGGGAAATGAGGTGGGGAGGAGGAGGGGGTCGACCAGATCTGTTTGGTGGAGAAGGAAATAAGTGAGACAAGTGAGTGGGGTGGTAGCTGGCTCCATGTGCCAACAGGTAGCAAAAAGGTGGCGCGACTTATCCGAGGCGCATACTGCCAATATGCGCCTCGGATATGTGAGATACTGGAGGCGCATATTCAGTATGCGCCTCGGATAAGATACCACCGACCACCACCCGCCCCCACCCGGGCCCACTAGGGTTATGGGAGGCGCATTTCAATCATATGCGCCTCTAATATCCGAGGCGCATATTGCGGAAATGCGCCTCGCATAACCTGGGGCCGCCAGATTCGTCCGTACATGGACTAGGGGAGGCGCATGGCCCCAGTATGCGCCTCGGCTATTTGATAGTTGGAGGCGCATGGCCAAACAGTGCGCCTCGGGTAATTTAGCAGAGGCGCATATTGCCATATGCGCCTCCTATAAGGATGTCTCCTATAGCCTTTTCCCTAGTAGTGTCGGAGGCATCTACACCACCATGCCTGCCTCCGGAGTGATGTGTGAGTAGTCCACCACGGGACTACGGGTCCATAGCAGTAGCTAGATGGTTGTCTCTCCTCCTTGTACTCCATTGTTTAGATATTGTGAGCTGCCTATCATAATCAAGATCATCTATTTGTAACTGCTACATGATTGTGTTTGCATGGATCCGATGAATTGTGGAAGTCGTTACTTTTGTTCAGTTATGTGTTTCATCTATGATCTTGCATGCTCTCCGATGCTAGTGGTTGCTTTGGCCGAGTAATTGTTAGTGTTGTATGAGGGAGTATTTATGCTAGATAGTGGGTTCATGCCTCTCTTTGTCTGAGTTCGGTGACAGGAACGGTTAAGACTAGAGATGTGCTGTTGCCACTAGGGAGAAAACAGCGATGTGATTTCTTCATGTTATCTATATTGCTTACATTATGCACTTTGCTTATTGCGATGATCTGTTTCTTGCAACTTAATACTTTTGGGTGACATGCTAGATAGCGATCCTAGAGTGGATTATTTGTCATGGATGCTGTTGGATGACGGTCTATGTATTTTGACGTAATGCCCATATTAGATGAAGCGGTGAACTATATTGTTTTATGATAGCCTTGTTGTACGCCTACAATTCTATCAATTGCCATGGTGTAATTTGTCTACCCATCATGTATATCTTTTGGAGAGACACCTCTACTGAACTGTGGACCCCGGTCCTATTTTCCTATATTGCTTACAACCGTTTTCATATCTTTTCGTCATCATTTGCTCGCTGGTCATATTTCATCCTCATCATATTTTACATCCACACATTTAATTTTTTGTGTTTGGCAAGCCGGAGAGATTGACAACCTCTCTGTTTTATTAGGGCAAAGTAGTTTGTTGGTGATTGTGTATAGGTCCACGTCAATAATCGAGAAACGACGCTATTGACACCTTGCTAAGCCTTCTCCAAGTCCTACTGGTTCGACAACCTTGGTTTTGAAATCAAGGGAAAACTTTCTCTACGCTGCTTCATACCTTCCTCTTGGGGTTTCCCAACAGCAATCAGCAATTATAAAGGTGTCTTTCAGGTATCTCCAATGGTACTTGTTGGGTGACATGAATCAAGAGTGGTATTTGTCCCTCCATGTGACGGAGTAGATATCTCTTGGTCCTCTCGGTAATATAGCATCCGAAAGTTTGCAAACATGTGACTAAGTGGTAGTCACGGGGATCCTATATTATGGAACGAGTAAAGAGAACTTGCCAGGTAACGAGATTGAACTAGGTATGGTGATACCGACGATCAAATCTCGGGCAAGTGATATATCGTGAGACAAAGGGAATCGTATACGGGATTAATTGAATCCCCGACATCGTGGTTCAACCGATAAAGAACTTTGTTGAATATGTAGGAACAAATAAGGACATCCCGGTCCCACTACTGGTTATTGATTAGATCATGTCTGCATGTTCTCGAACCCGTAGGGTCACACACTTAAGGCTTCGATGTAGGTGGGGCTTAGGTTGATATAATTAATGGTGTAATCAAATGTTTATTTGGAGTCTCAGATAAGATCCTAGATGTAACGAGGAGCTCCGGAAGTGTCCGGAGATAAAGATTCATATAAGGAAAGTGGTTTCCAGGGTTTCGGAAAAGTTCGAGAAATTTCCGGCAGGATACTGGAAAGTTTCTAGAAGGTTTCGGAAGGTTCCAAGGTGGGACCCACCGACCACAGGGCCCACATGGACAGAGGGGGTGGTGCAGCAGCCCAGATGGCTAGCCGCAACATGCCCCAAGGCTAATGCGGCATAGGGAGGTGGGGGCTGCCCTAACCCTAAAGGGGGCGCCTTGGGGGGCAAGTTTCCCCCCCTTGGCCGCCGGCCCTAGATGGGGAGGGGCTGGCCCCTTGCCCCACGCCTATATAAGGGGGAGGAGAGGGCTGGGGCATAGCACCCCATACCCTAGCCGCCGCCCCTCTCCTCCATCTCCCTCCTCTCTCCCGCAGTTGCTTGGCGAAGCCCTGCCGGGATCTCCACCATATCCACCACCATACATCTCCTTGCGACTAGATGAGTCTAGTTGCGGGGATCGACAGACCAACCCCTGCATCGACAAAAGACTTTATTCACTCTTCGAGGGTAAGATATGGGATCTCCTTCTCGCTACCTTCATCTAATAGATCTAGATCTGTTGTGATTCTTCCGCTTGTTTCGTTGGATTTTTTTGTTTTATATGCAACGAACCCTACAGTGGTATCAGAGCCTAGATCTATTTGTAGATGTTGGTGCGATTAGAACACAAGGAGTTGTGGGCGTTGATGTTCTTGTTGCTACCTCCTCGCGTGTATTTTGTATCTCATGGGATAGTACGATTGAAGCGGCCCGGACCAACTTTACTCGTCCACGTACGAGAGACCGGTTCCATACTAACATGCAACTTGTATTGCACATGTGGCTGGTGGGTGTCTATTTCTCTACCTATAGTGAGATGCGATCTACAATGGGAGGCCTTTATAAAGGATGAGTAAATAAGAAACTTTTATATCACCGTTGTGGCTTTGCGTAGATTTCTATCTCATGACCCATAGAAGCCACGTAAAAATTGCATAAACAAAGTAGAGGACGTCTAACTTGTTTTTGCAGGGTTTGTGATATGGTATGGCCAAAACGTGATTTGTGATAATGTATGTAATGATCATGTTTTGTAATTTTCACGACTTGCATGTCGATGAGTACGGCAACCGGCAGGAGCCATATGGTTGTCTCTTTATTATTGTATGACCTGCATGTCACTTTAACGCCATGTAATTGCTTTACTTTATCGCTAAGAAGTAGCAATAGTCGTAGTTGCAATAGTTGGTGGAGACAATCATGAGACGGCGACGTCATGCTGGTGATGATGGAGATCATGCCGGTGCTTTGGAGATGGAGAGCAATGATGATATGATCAACATGGCGATGTTCACCTTTGAAGCTACATCATCTCGCGTGATGATCAGTTCTGGTGTAGTGGATTTGGATCGTGTATCACTAAACAACCAGAGAGATGTTGAGTTTAGTGGGAGTTCATTAGTAATTAGATTAACTTGAACCAATTATCATGAACAACCAATCGAAATGTATTTGCATAATTTGTAGTAGTAAATGGCATCCGCAAACTACCTTACGCTTAGAAAGTTAATTGAGATAAAATTGTTATGATATGGCAAACCAATTATGATTGGTACCGTGTTAGTGAAATTTAAATTTGAGTCCTATTGCAAATTTTTCGGTAAAACCGACCTAGCTCCACATGATTAATAGTTGATTGATCTAAAGAGCAATAATTCTGACTTAGTATCTGGTGTCATGCTTGTTTCCACAATACTGGATCTTAAAAGAATGTTTTGAGAATCAAGGGAGCTGAAAAGGATTATTTTCAGATACAAGCATGAGTGAAAGATATATTGATATCCGAAACCCTGTTTGTGGCAACATGACAGAGTATAATTTAGTGTGACAATGTGTGCTTATATTGCTTGAATATATGCAACGATTGTAGACACTAAAATTATTCTCTGAACTCCTTCTTTCAAGCTATAGTAGCTTCATCAAAAAATTGTTAGGATGGGATGGATTAAAAGTATGTGGTAAAGATTGTTTACTATACTTGGAGATAGCTGAGAGTGGAATTGGGAAGAATGCTAAAACAAATATGGTGATATTGAGTAAAGAAATCAACTTCAAATTGTGACTCCAAAGGTGATAGTAAATGACTAACACGCCAAGGAGCATGTGCTAGTTTGACTGGCATTGTTTAATGTTGAATGATTCTTCTATAAAGGAAATGAAATACTGAAAATAAGAATTACAAAATTATATGACAGAAAATAAAAGACTGGAAAAGTCCAGCTCAGATGTATATAAATGATATACAAGTGATAGATGTGATTTACTAGTTAACTATGTATTCCTTGGGTATCTTGGATACCGGATTGGATAGTATGATTTGTCATACAAATACAATACAAGAAATACAATGGGCTAAAAGAACTAGTAGAAGATATTGTGACGATGCACGACGAGAATGGAAATATATTGTTATTTTGTTCACCGTTGCATCCAACCAAAATTTCAAGATTTATTTTAAGAACTTAATAAATTGTTATTATGTTCGGTTGTTTGTAAGAATAAATAGTTATTCAAACTATGACCATGTTCCATAATTGATGGATGAGTTAATATAAATCACATTGGAAACATCTATAAATGCTAAACGTCGCAAGACAAAAAATTAAAGAATTTCACTTAAATTGTGACACCACCCTTTTAGTTCATATTGGAAAGGAAAACATGAAGGAACTCCATGTTGATGGACTTTTGGAGATAATTTTATTTCGAATAAATTGACGCTTGTGAGACCTTTTTCCAAAAGGTGACCAAACACCGTTCATATGCCAAAGTTGAATGGACGACTAATTTAGTGGAGATTATACATACTGATGTATATGGTGCATTGTGTAGCCGTGTGTGGTGGATTAATTTTCCTTCACACCTCCGATGTTTTAAATAGATATATGAGCATGTCTATTTATAGAGAAAGGAGTTTGATATTTTTTGAATTAGTTCAAAGTATCATTGGTATGAAGTGAAAACATCATGACAAGAAGATCAAGTATTTATGATTGGATCATAAAGAATAAATTTGAGTTACGAGTTTAGCAAAAACATCTGAGGAGTTGTAGAATTGTTCCACAACTTATGCTTCCCGAAAAACCCCACAGGAGTGTGGAATGTTCAGGACACATGATCAAACCTTGTTGGACATGGTAAGATAAATAAAATGCCATTATATTTTGTAGTTTATGCATTAGAGACTACCGCTTTGCACTTAAAAGAGCGCCATCATGATCCATTGTAATTGACACCATGGTTTGGGTAGTGACCCGAAATTGTCTTTTCTCAATTTTTGGTATGCATAGCATATGTAAAATGTTTACAACCAAATCGGATGAATACGTGTTTATAAGGTTATCCCAAACCTGTTGGGTATTTCTCCTGTCATCGAACCTTGGACAAAAGTGTTTGTTGGGAAGGTGGATTTCTCGAGAAAGTGATTCTTGCGAAATGGGTGAGTGGGAGGACAGTGCAACTCGACGAAATTGGAGAATTTTCGTCGTCATGTCAAGAGTAGCGCAACACCGGAAGTTGTTCTGGGGTTTCCTATTTTGACTAAATGGAAGACACTACATGTGATGTAGAAACTTTTGGAAAGAGTTTCCAAACTGAACCACGTAGGTCGTTAAAAACTTTGTACCCAGACCAACTTGTGGTTTGAGAATGAAGTGTTGTTTTGACAACAAAGGACCTACAAATTATAAAGAAAGCAGATGTACTTCGTAAATTGGCTATAAGCCGTTATATCCACACAAGACATGGATGTTCATATCAATTGAAAGTTCGATTTGTCGAAAAGATGTTTACGACAAATTTCAAAGAGTTGACTACGAAATATTTTGATCTTCTTTAGCGATGCTTTAGTATTTATGGATATTCTAGCAAAAGTTACATATTTTGGTATGAAGCTGAATAACAAAACGAAATTCCTCTCAAGGAAGTTTGATCAAGGACGTGTATGCGACACGGTCCAAGATTTTTGTAAAATTCAAAAGTTGCTCGAAAGGTATGCGAATTTCAATGGTTGAAATAAGCATAACGAAGTTGGAATCTGTACATTAATGAAGTTATCAAAAGAGCTTGATTCCATCATGGACGGTGAAGATGTTTGTAGAGTTACAAGAAATTAAGTGGGAGCGCTAAGACATATTTCTAATACTTTATGTGGTTGACATATAGTTGATTGGAAAATATGTGATTTAAATTAACATAGTTAAGTTTTTATATTGATAAAAGACTTAGGCTGAATAACATATTGGGGATCAATATCTATGGAGATAGATTGAGGCGCCTGATTTAGTTGAGCGAAAGTACATAGACGAAGTATTGAAGTAAGTCAATATAGAAATGACAAGAAGGGGTTCTTGACGCATGGAATATGATTGAGCAGGACTCATGTGTTTTGACACAAGATGAGCAAAATTGAAATTGAGATTTCTGAATCATATGTTCCATGATGTTTACACAACCAGATGTGTCCTAAGTTATAAAGTGTTATACCAGGATAATTCATATGACGATTAGACAACAGTGGGAAAGATCCTTAAGTATTTTAGAAAAACTAAGGATGAGTCTTCCTGTATAGTAATGACAAACTACTGTAAAGTGTTACACTGAGGGTCTTGTCATATATACAAATAATTCTATCTCAAATTAAGATATGTGTTGAATGGAAGGTGGTACGGTAGGCTGGAAGGAAGTTCCATGCTAGTTTTGAATGAGTTTCAAAAGGTATTGTGATGGATACTACAACAAAGGCTACGTATATTGTTGGGTTGACAACAAATAAAAACTTGGTGAATTTCCAAGAATACAACTACTATGAAGCTCCATTTTCGTAATGGTGGTGACATTGATTCGAGCTGAGGAATTAAGGTCTCACCAACTGAACAAAATACAAAGCCATCTCATTGGAGAATGAGTGATGCATACTCATTGAAGAATGAGTAATGTGTATAGATGCAGATACAAATAGACCTGAAGTGTCAGATCTTTTGATAAAACTCTTCCACGAGCAAAACATGATCAGCACCAAAGGGCCAAGGGTGTTAGATTGCTACAAATGTTAACTAGATTATTGACTCTAGTGCAAGTGGGAGACTGTTGGAAATATGCCCAAGAGGCAATAATAAAGTTGTTTATTATCATATTTCATGTTTATGATAAAATTTTATTATCCATGCTATAATTGTATTACCCGAAAACATAATACATGTATGGAATATAAACAACAAAGTGTCCCTAGTAAGCCTCTACTAGACTAGTTCATTAGTCTAGAGATGGTCAAGGTTTCCTAACCATGGACTTGTTATAGTCACTTGATAACGGAATCATATCATTAGGAGAATGATGTGATGGACAGACCCAATGATAAAGTATAGCAATTGATCGTGTCACATAGTTTCATTGCTAACGCTTTTGTATATGTCAATTATAGTTTCCTTAAACCATGAGATTGTGTCACTCCCGTTTACCGGAGGAATACTTTGTGGACATCAAACGCCACTTCGTAACTGGGTGATTATAAAGGTGGCTTTCAGATAACTCTGATGGTACTTGTTGGGCGACATGAATCAAGAGTGGGATTTGTCCCTCCATGTGACGGAGTAGATATCTCTTGGCCCTCTCGGTAATATAGCAGCCGGAAGTTTGCAAACATGTGACTAAGTGGTAGTCACAGGGATCCTATATTATGGAACGAGCAAAGAGAACTTGCCAGGCAACAAGATTGAACTTGGTATGGTGATACCGACGATCAAATCTCGGGCAATTGATATATCGTGAGACAAAGAGAATCGTATATGGGATTAATTGAATCCCCGACATCGTGGTTCAACCGATAAAAAACTTCGTTGAATATGTAGGAACCAATATGACATCCCGGTCCCACTACTGGTTATTGATTAGATCATGTCTACTGATACGTCTCAAACGTATCTATAATTTTTGAGTGATCCATGCTAGTTTTGTGATATTGTCACATGTTTTTACTGTCAATTATATCATTTTTATGCATTTTGTCGGACTAACCTATTGACAAGATGCCCAGTGCCAGTTTCCTGTTTTTGCTGTCTTTTTGTTTCAGAAATTTACTTCTGAAAATATTCTCGGAATTGGACGAAAATTTACGGAGATTTTTTATGCGACGAAAGACACCTGGAGACCAAAGGGCAGCCCTGGGGGCCACCCACAGGGCAAGGACGGCCTCCTGCCGCGGCCCCCCCTTTGGCCTGCGGGTGGGACCTGCCCCTTCTCCTGGGGCGTCCCCTCTGCCCCCCTCCGACGCCTATAAATTGCCTTTTACCCTAAAAACATCGAGGCGGCCATTATTTTCCTGAAACTCGACCCCGACGCACCGTCACCGAAAACCCTAGTTTGTGGTCCAATCTGAAGCTGATCCCGGCACTCTGCCGGAGGGGAGATCGATCCCGGAGGGCTCTTCATCGTCATGCCTTCCTCCGGGGTGATTTGTGAGTAGTCTCACCTTGGACTACGGGTCCATGGCAGTAGCTAGTTGGTAGTCTCTCTCTCTTATGCTTCATGTCTTATGATCTTGTGAGCTGCCTAACATGATCAAGATCGATTATTGTAATGCTATGTGATGTGTTCGCTGGGATCCGATGGATTATGAAGTTATGTTC
The DNA here is from genome assembly GCA_012064385.1 of Puccinellia tenuiflora. Classification (NCBI taxonomy): domain Eukaryota; kingdom Viridiplantae; phylum Streptophyta; class Magnoliopsida; order Poales; family Poaceae; genus Puccinellia; species Puccinellia tenuiflora. The sequence continues at coordinate 1,116,933 of QRDG01001694.1, read as the reverse complement.
AGATTGTGCATGATTCTTATATGAGCAATTTATGTTCTTGCATGCTCTCTGATGTGCGTAATTACTTTGGCCAAGTGATTGTGTGTATCTCCAAGAGAGAGTATTTATGCTAGATAGTGGGTTCATGCCCCCTTTTGTTCCTGGGCACGAGTGACAGAACGTCTAAGGGTGAGGGTGTGTTGTTGCTACTAAGGGTAAAACAGCGGTGTTAATGTCTCTTTTGATATTAGTATTGCTTACTTCATGCACTTTACTTAATGCAATTGTCTGTTGCTTGCAACTTAATACCGTTGGGTGACAGGCTGGATAGCGATCCCATGGTGGACTTTTTAGACAAAGACGCAGTTGGACTCAATGGTCTTTGTTCCTTGTCGTGATGCCTCCATAAATATTATCATGTCCTTTTTGTCATAGCTAAATTGGGTTTGTGTCATGATCTTGTCAATTGCCTAGCTGTAATTCGTTCACCCATCACATGCATATTTTATTTACTTGAGAGACTCCACTAGTGAACCCATGGCCCCCGGTCCATCTTTTTACATTATTTACAACCTCATTTACTTGTTTTTAATCATCATTACTCCTCTGGTCACTTTTCATATTTCATCTATTTCATCATACAATTAACCGCTTTGTTTTCTGCGAGACCGGAAAGATTGACACCTTTCCGCCGTTGGGGGCAAAGTATTTTGGTTGAGTGTGTGCAGGTCCAGGTCTGTTGAAGGTCAAGCACCAGAGATCTTCAACATTCACCTCATTGTTGATTTCAAACTCCTACTGGTTCGATAAACCTCGGTTCGTTAAACGAGGGAAAACTGCTACTAGCTGCAATTCCGCCTTCGGTTGGGGCACCACCCAACTTATTTTAATACAGCAGGAAGCTCTTTTCTGGCGCCGTTGCCGGGGACTTTGGAGCTACAGCAAGGGGAGTCTCATACTCTCAATCTCTTTACTTTGTTTTTGTCTTGCTTGCTTTCTCGTTTAGTTTATTTCCTGTTTCAAAATTTTTAAACCCAAAAAAATTAGTGTAGTCTTTAATTCTATCCTTTTATTTTATCCTGTCTTTATGTCTAGCTTTAACACTCTTGATATGCCTCTCTTAGCCGAGTTCTTTACCTTCAAACAAAAGGGAGAAGAAAGTTTTAAAAATTCTTGGGATAGAATTTCAGAATTACATCAAAAGATCCAACCCATGCTTGCTATGTGTGTTTTACTGAGATGCTTTTATTATGGACTATATGATACATGCAAGCATGTTTTGGATGTCATTACTGGAGGAAACTTTCTTGAAATTGATGAATTAGAATCCCTGAGAATTATAAAAGGCTTAGTTGTTTTTCCCACCAATGAGAAAACTAATGGAATACATGGTAGATTAGACAAAATAGAAATATTTTATGTAATCTAAATTTAAATGGAATAGAGGGAAGCTCTAAAGATTATCAAATCCTTGAAATAAATGGAGATTGGGAACCGTATATCCCTATTGAAATAAATGATCAAAGGTTCCTTGCTTATTGTGATATTGGTTCTATGATGTCAACTATGCCTAAAATGGTTTTCGATGCTATGAATTTTGGAGACTTATTTGATCACCCTTTTTGTCACTCTAATTCCGATGGTAGCTCTTAAATTTTTTATAAAAGAGTTAATGAAGTCCTTGTCACTTTTAAACATAAGACTGCTTTGGTTGATTTCTTTGTTCTTGAGTCAAAGGCTCAAGCTAATATTGTTCTTGGAAGATCTTTCCTTCGTTCCGCGGGAGCTTTTATTGATGTTAAAAAGGGCTGCATACATTTTCGTTTTCCCATTAGGGGTAGGTTCTCCTTTCCCCTCAAAGAGAAAGAAGTGCTTATTGAAGGAAAAGTTGCAATGGATTTCGAAAAAACTTGATATTTGGCATTGCGCCTAGCTAAAAGGCGTTAAAGAAAAGCGCTTGTTGGGAGGCAACCCATCTTTTATTTTCAGTTTGCTTTTGATTTTATTGATTCATGAAGTTATTACCTCTGTAGCAACTTCATTGTACTTTTTTTTGTGCCAAGTTTAGCCTCTAATGCATTGAAAGTGCGAGGTATTGTGTTGCTGTCCAAAAACAGATTCTGTGCGCCTGTTGCACGAAAATCCTAAAATCGCCAGAATTTTATCTTTTTCTGATAATTTTCTACAGCAGGCCTGATGCTTTATCTATCTTTCGTTAGTTTTAAGTTTTTAAATTTGAGCTGCAGAAGTGCGTCGAAAAATTCGATCTTTACAGACTGTTCAGATTTTGACAGATTCTGCTTTTATTTTGTATTTGTCTCTTTACCATCGTCATATGTGATACTTTAGGGGTAGAGTGCCACATTGAGGCTTAGTAAAAAGTATCTGATGCCTAATGAAGTTTGTTTGCAATTTTTCATGAGTTGAACACATGTGCATTTTAATTTATGAGCACTAACCCTCTAATCAAGTTATGAGAAGTTTTGTCTGAAGAGAGTTTTTAAGTTCCAAAGGAGAGGAATATGAAGAAATCGAGGATGGATCAGAGCTCAAGCTTGGGGATGCCCCCATGGCACCCCCTCTGAATATCAAGAACTATCAAGAGTCAAAGCTTGGGGATGCCCAAGGCATCCCCACATCTTCATCGACTATCATAAGGTCGTCTTCGTTGAACTTCGTTTTTATCACTTTACATATTATGTGCTATGCTTGGAGCGTCTTTTTACTTTCAGTTTTGTTTGTTTATTTGCTGGTCATATCTTTGTTGGATCCTAGCTTTATTTGTGTGGGAGAGAGACACGCTCCACTTTTTCGTTAGAATACTCCTTTGCTTCGCTTATATCTTTTTGAGTATTCTTAGCTACTGTCTGTTTTCTAGTAAGCTCTCGCTTTTAGCTTTTATCTTGTTTAGAGCTGTTAGTTGTTAAGTTAAACTCTCTTGTTCTTCACTTATACTTGTTGGAGAGTTGTTGTTGAAAAATTGCTTGAATTGTCAATGCGACAAAATGTTGTTTGTGTGATGATAGAATAAAATGAAAAGCCTGCATAGTTTTGTAGATCATGGTGTGGATACTTGATGCTTATCAATTGTTTTGAGATTTTAAGTTGACTGCTTAAACTTGCTGGTTATTGGAGTGGAATTGATTAGTAAAGAAATATGGTTGAAAGCTTGAAATTGTGTGGTTTTTCACAGTTGTTAATTCATAGTGCTAATCTTTCCATCAAAAGAATTGTTTGGTCAACAAGGGAGACGGTGTAGAGTTTTTATGGTTATGACCGGTAAATGTCTTATGTTGTTCTGTTACCGGTTATTGTTAGATGTTTGCTTCAAACACCTTTTTTTTGCTAAGCCTAAAAATTCGTACTGAGTGTATGGTTCACTCGTGCATCCAATTACCAAAGCCAAACTTTCTTGCCAGCTGAGTCCACCATATCTACCTATGCAAGGTATTTCCTACCATTCCAAGTAAATTTGTCATGTGCTACCTTTAAAAAATTCAAAATACTTCTTCTTTATGCCTCTGTTTTAAGCTCATGAGGGAGCAGTAGAGAGCTAGATATAACTTGTGACGAGCGAGGTCATTTCCCCCCATTCACCCGGTGTTGATGGATTACGTCTTCACTTGAATCAACCCGAGAGCAGCTTAAGCAAAATATAAATATAACTCACAAAACTCCTCCGCGCAATGCAAATATGAGAAATCAGCCCAAACATTGGACAGTGGTGAAACCAAGGAGAAAGAAGAGCGTACTCGCTCTTCTAAGAACCAGCTGCTCTCCCAAGTCTAAAAACCTTGCTTGTCATGAGGTACTAGATAGCTTCTCTGTTGTGAAGTCATTGACGACAGCATGCATACCTCAAAATCGTTTTACTTCTGTTTTAAAAACCAAAAGGCTCTAGCACATGACTAATCCCTGCTTCCCTCTGCGAAGGGCCTTTCTTTTACTTTTAATGTTGATTCAGTTTTTCCTTCTCCTTCTATCTCCACAAAAAGCAAACATCTAGCATTGACCCTGGGTATCGTTGAGCATATTACATTATCAAGATTAAACATGAATCTTTATATTGACTTTATCTTTAAGATAAGCCGTTGGAAGTTGATGCTCTTTGCTAATGCTTACATCTTCCTTTGTGTTGATTCTCAAACACTTTTGTCATGGAATTATTATCCTTGTGAATTAGTCAAATATGTTGATCACATTGTTTTCATGTCTTTGACATACAATTTATGAAAGGTTTTGCTTGGATGATTCAACTTGTTTATTCATTGCTTTCTTGCTATGAATTATAGACAATTGTTTTGTATCTCTTCATTCACATCCTTTGATTTGCATTACTATCTTGATCAAGATTGTGTTGGTTGCATGTCTCATAAAAAATTATTTGTTATCACTTACCTAAGGACGAGTAGGAGTTAAGCTTGGGGATGCTGATACGTCTCAAACGTATCTATAATTTTTGAGTCATCCATGCTAGTTTTGTGATATTGTCACATGTTTTTACTGTCAATTATATCATTTTTATGCATTTTGTCGGACTAACCTATTGACAAGATGCCCAGTGTCAGTTCCATGTTTTTGCTGTCTTTTTGTTTCAGAAATTTACTTCTGGAAATATTCTCGGAATTGGACGAAAATTTATGGAGATTTTTTATGCGACGAAAGACACCTGGAGACCAAAGGGCAGCCCTGGGAGCCACCCATAGGGCAGGGACGGACTCCTGCCACGGCCCCCCTTTGGCCCGCGGGTGGGACCCGCCCCTGCTCCTGGGGCGTCCCCTCGGCCCCCTCCGACGCCTATAAATTGCCTTTTACCCTAAAAACGTCGAGGCGGCCATTATTTTCCAGAAACTCGACCCCGACGCGCCGTCACCGAAAACCCTAGTTCGGGGTCCAATCTGAAGCTGATCCCGGCACTCTGCCAGAGGGGAGATCGATCCCGGAGGGCTCTTCAACGTCATGTCTTCCTCCGGGATGATTTGTGAGTAGTCTCACCTTGGACTACGGGTCCATGGCAGTAGCTAGTTGGTAGTCTCTCTCTCTTGTGCTTCATGTCTTATGATCTTGTGAGCTGGCTAACATGATCAAGATCGATTATTGTAATGCTATGTGATGTGTTTGCTGGGATCCGATGGATTATGAAGTTATGTTCAGATTGTGCATGATTCTTATATGAGTAATTTATGTTCTTGCATGCTCTCCGATGTGCGTAGTTACTTTGGCCAAGTGATTGTGTGTATCTCCAAGAGAGAGTATTTATGCTAGATAGTGGGTTCATGCCCCCTTTTGTTCCTGGGCACGAGTGACAGAAATGTCTAAGGGCGAGGGTGTGCTGTTGCTACTAAGGGTAAAACAGCGGTGTTAATGTCTCTTTTGATATTAGTATTGCTTAGTTCATTCACATTACTTAATGCAATTGTATGTTGCTTGCAACTTAATACAGTTGGGTGACAGGCTGGATAGCGATCCCACGGTGGACTTTTTAGACAAAGACGCAGTTGGACTCAACGGTCTTTGTTCCTTGTCGTGATGCCTGCATAAATATTATCATGTCCTTTTTGTCATAGCTAAATTGGGTTTGTGTCATGATCTTGTCAATTGCCTAGCTGTAATTCGTTCACCCATCACATGCATATTTTATTTACTTGAGAGACTCCACTAGTGAACCCATGGCCCCCGGTCCATCTTTTTACATTGTTTACAACCTCATTTAATTACTTGTTTTTAATCATCATTACTACTCTAGTCACTTTTCATATTTCATCTGTTTCATCATACAATTAACCGCTTTATTTTCTGCGAGACCGGAAAGATTGACAACCTTTCCGCCGTTGGGGGCAAAGTATTTTGGTTGAGTGTGTGCAGGTCCACGTCTGTTGAAGGTCAAGCGCCAGAGAAGGTGCCAATCTACTCTGGCGCTTGTAGATCAACACAGACCTGCACACAATCACAAACAAGTATTTTGCCCCAGCGAAAACAGATAGGTTGTCAATCTCTCCCGCTTGCCAAACACAAATAATTAAATGTGCAAGTGTAAAATATGAAGAGAGTGAAATATGACCAGCAAGTAAATGATGATGAAAAGCTATTAAAACGGTTGTAAGCAATGTAGGAAAATAGGACCGGCTTCCACAGTTCACTAGAGGTGTCTCTCCAAAAGGTATACATGATGGGTAAACAAATTACAGCATGGCAATTGACAGAATTGTGGGCGCATAGCAATGCTATCATAAAATAATATAGTTCACCGTTTCATCTAATATGGGCATTACGTCAAAATACATAGACCGTTATCCAACTACATCTATGACTAATAATCCATCCTGGGATCGCTATCCAGCATGTCACCCAAAAGTATTAAGTTGCAAGCAACAGATCATTTCAATAAGCAAAGTGCATAATGTAAGCAATGTAAATAACACAAGGAAATCACACCGTTGTTTTCTCCCTAGTGGCAACAGCACATCTCTAGCCTTAATCGTTCATGTCACCGAACTCAGACAAAGAGAGGCATGAACCCACTATCTAGCATAAATACTCTCTCATACAACACTAATAATTACTTGGCCAAAGCAACCATTAGCATCGGAGAGCATGCAAGATCATAGATAAAACATAACACAAAGATGAACAAAATTAATGACTTCCACAATTCATCGGATCCATGCAAACACAATCATGCAGCAATTACAAATAATATGATCTTGATCAAGATAGGAAGCTCACAAGATCTAAACAATGGAGTACAAGGAGGAGAGACAACTATCTAGCTACTGCTATGGACCCGTAGTCCCGTGGTGGACTACTCACGCATCACTCCGGAGGCAGGCATGGTGGTGTAGATGTCTCCAGTGTTGATTCCCCTCTCCGGCAGGGTGCCGAAAAGAGCTGTAGAACCCTCCCGAAGTAGGGCTTGAGATGGCTACGGCCTCGGACGTCTTTTAGAAAATATGATCAGGTATCTAGGGTTTTTGCGTCGGGGGCAATTTATAGGCGAAAGGGCGACTCGAGGAGGTGGACCACTTGTCCAGGTGGGACCCAGGCGCGGCCAAGGGGGGGGGCACGCCTGGCTGGCGTCTGGGGCCTATGGGGCCCCCCTACAGGCGTCCTTCTGGCTCCGTCTTCGCTTCATATTGGAAATAATTCCCGTAAATTTTCAGCGCAATCCGAGAAACTTCCAGAACAACTTTTCTGAAACAAAAAGACAGCAGAAAACAAGAACTGGGCATCTTGTTAATAGGTTAGTTCCATAAATCATGCCAAAATGATATAAAAACATTATAAAAACATGTGGCTCTGATATATAATCAAGCATGGAACATCAAAAATTATAGATACGTCAGATACGTCGGAGACGTATCAGGACCCACCGACCTTAGGGCCCACATGAACCGAGGGGGTGGTGCAGCAGCCCACATGGGCTGGCCACACCATGCTTCAAGGCCCATGCATCATAGGGAGGTGGGGGCTGCTCTAACCCTAAAAGGGGCGCCTTGGAGGGCAAGTTCCCCCCCCCCCCCGGCCGCCGGCCCTAGATGGGGAGGGGCTGGCCCCTTGCCCCACGCCTATATATGGGGGAGGAGAGGGATGGGGCGCAGCAGCCCATACCCTAGCCGCCACCCCTCTCCTCCATTTCCCTCCTCTCTCCCGCAGTTGCTTGGCGAAGCCCTGCCGAGATCTCCACCATATCCACCACCACACCATCGTGCTGCTGGAATATCGCGAGCCACTTCCTCCTCGCTTGCGGGATCAAGGAGAATAAGTCTTCATCGAGGTGTACGTGTGGATACCGCGGTGGTGCTACTCGTGCGGCGCTTCATCGGATTGGATCTCGAAGGATAATACATCTCGTTCCGACTAGATGAGTCTAATTATGGGGATCGACAGAACAACCCCTGCATCGACAAAAGACTTTGTTCGTTCTTCGAGGGTAAGAGATTGGATCTTCTTCTCTCTACCTTCATCTAATAGATCTAGATCCGTTGGGTTTCTTCCGCTTCTTTCGTAGGAATTTTTTTTTCTATGCAACGAACTCTACATCTTGTTCCCAGTTGGCCGTGGAGTTGTCCCGTGCCCCGGAATTTGGGTTTCATCGACAACACCACCTTGGCTAATGGACGCACGCAATGCACCCCATTTTTGACATTCTTGAAGCACTTTCCAACAATGCATGTACTTGAAGGCCTTGTTCTTGTGGGCGGGAGCCGACGAGATGTTGGAGACGATGATCTCACCGGCGGCGGCGGCGACGAGCAAGGAGAAGGGGTGGGTGGCGGCGGCGGCGAGGCAGTAGAAGGGGAGGGGTTTGTGAGAATGGAGGGAAGATTTGGCGGCCGGCGCGGCAATAGAGAGGAGGTTTTGGCGGCCGGCGCGGCAATGTAGGGGAAATTTCGTGCCATTCGCTTCGTGTGTATGACGGGCGGGCCATATTTGTCGGAGGCTCGGGCCGAACAGTGTCCGGCACCGCGAAGGCAGCCCCCAAAGTTGGAGGCCCTGTTCGCGGTGCCGGACAGATTTTGGGCCGGACAAAGGCTTTGCGACCCCCCGGTGTGGCCTGTTTTTCTGTCCGGCGCCCCCAATTGAGCTTTACGGCCCTTTTTACGACCCCCCCCCCCCCCCCCCCCCGTGGAGATGCTCTTAGCCCTAGTTTTTTAACGGGATCGGACTCAAAGGACCGAGAAATTCGTTAAGTCTGAATGGTAGAGTTACAACATAAAGAAAATTACAGACACGTCCCTGCAAATTACACCGAGGACCTCAAAACTAGATTGGAAAACGCCATCGGGCCCAGCTCCTTCTCCACCTTGCTCTCGATGCAGTCGCTCAACAACGACCACGCAGGGGACTAGGCCACTTGGGTCATCGCAGCGGGAGCCAAGCATGAGAGAGATACAAGGCCTCCAAAGCTGGAGGTTGAAGAACTCCTTGCACCAGCCATCTGAAACCACCATCCAAGGGGGAGAGGCCACCCTTCAGTCATATTTGTAGACAATGAAGCCACCGTCTAGGATGAACTCCAAAGTACCGCATCACCATAGAAGCAGCGGCAAGTCAAGGTTGTTGTAGAAGATCTCCTGGACGCAGTAACGTGATTTCCCCGTCTGCTCCAAAAACAGTCAGATCCAAGCAAAATCCACCTTCACGTGTCCTACGTGCCACCAAGACGGTGAGAACAGAAGAGGGGATCTCCAGATCTGCCGGATCATAGCGAACTTGAGCTTATTGGTTGTGGGGGGAAAGCGCTGCTCACCTTTGGCTCCACCCACTGGAGCGGCAATAGTACCAAGAAGACCATCTCCAGACGCCAAGCACCGCCCACATGCCTCGGCGACCCAAGCTCCACCGACATCTCGCCAGTCGCAATGTAGGAAAACCCTAGACCTAGACTCAACCTATACCTAGCCCTACCACTACTGATGTACAGAGGAGGTCGCCCCCTCTCCCCCCATCGTCTCCAGGTGGCAAGGCCACCGAAGAAAAAGGGGAGAGGAGCCAGGAGCGGCCGGAGAGAGCTCTCAGGAAAAGGGGTGAGGAGATAGAAATATGGGAAGGGAAATGTGAGCCCTCTTCCCCCTTAGCCCCAGTTCACATTGGGCGCAGATTCTCTGACTTTGCCCTAATTTTGAGTCACTGGCGCGCAGGCCCCACCTGGTGCGGGTCCCGCCTGCCAATGACCCAAAGTCAGGCTTGGCTAAGTCAGAGAATCCTGGCCGGTTCACATTACGCTTTCACATCGAGGAAATGGCTATCGTCGACGATTTTACAGTAATGAAGGATTCGGTTTGTCATGTTATTTCTTGGATGCCCATCGATTCGGAAAGGGGTTCAAAGCACCTGATAAATTAATGGGCGTACGTCAAGGGCCTCACTAGTCTCTTAGACTGCTCATAGTGGGAGTAACAAATATAGTAACTTAGATACCACATAGGCAAAAAAGATGATGTGACATGTAATTAAAGAAGAGAGACAAATGGAGCAACATATTATGTTACTATAAGGCTGGTCACAATGCTACTAACTTAGGTAGTAAAATTACACATACCAATACAAGTTTGCTTATGTGGCATGTAATTAATGAAGAGAGAAGTGTTTATGGTAACATAATAACATCACACATATCAAGACAACATGAGTTTATAGTCTAATAAATAAAATTTTGGATGACACCACACATAGATTACTCCCCATTATGGAGGTAGTAACATCCGCATGTTACTACTTTATGTTACTCCACACCGTAAGCAGCCTAACATCACACAAATCAAGATATAATAAGTCTATACTCTAATAAATAGAGTGTTGCATGACACCACGCATAAATTACTACCCACTATAGAGGTAGTAACATAAAGTAGTAACTACTCTTAAGTTACAATGCACTATGATCAGCCTTCACCTCTTCAACGAGGCAACATATTATTGCCTGCCACGCTGATAAGCGGTCTTTTTGCAATATACTAATCGGCTGCCCGACACGCCGGACAATCATTAGATGCTTAATAGTGTTAATTAATATAACACTCATGATTAGGATCTTCCACTAATCTACATGATCGCTTGCCACGCGTCTAGGGTAGTCCAAATTAATCATGTCAATATAATTTAGTTATTCTGCTCTGCGGAACGAGATTTTCCTTAATCTGCCGTCTTCAACAACTGAAGCCAGAGATCGCGGCGGTACCATGAAATTGGGTGCATGCATGCAATGCATATGCAGCTGGCTTGGATTAACAACTTGGTGAGTGGTTGAAGCTGCTAGGCGCCGCTCGGACAAAGATCTCTCCCCGGATATACATATAGCTTCTTTTTTTTTCGATAAAGCATATACATATAGCTTGGTGATTGCTCTGCTCCTTCTCCGAGCTTTCCCCCAAATGTTCAAACACGCGAAAGAAACAACGAACGGCGCACACGTGCAACCGAGTCTAGCATTTTAGATGTTTAAGCTAAGCTAAAGTCAGCTCTTGGCCAACTGGGTTTCACACCCATTGCCACTTAAAGTGCCCCTGCCGGCCGGCCGGCGCCACCAGATAACGAAACCAGGCAGCCGGCCAAGAAGACTACTTTATCTATGCCTAACGTACGTTTCGATCGACTATCTTCTCGGTTTACACTCTTTTGATCATCCGTTTTATAAAAGAAAATACGATAAGAAAATATGGATGAACCAGATAGTATGTCTACGCATAGGGTACATGGTATTGCGCAAAAGTTTCACAGTCGAAATTAAACACCGGCAGAAATTCCATTTATGGCAGATATCTGAAAATCTCGTATATATCGGCTAGAGCGCCAGTTCAAATTTTAGCACGGTATCTGCTAGACTGGTACTGTACTCCATACAACAACTATAAAGAGCTTGACATGACATGTATCCAGAACTATCAATACGAATGGGAAACCAGATAGACGGATAGAATACACACGTGACACACGCAACTCGTCGACGTCGACGACGAATGCACTGTGCGTTGCACGGCTGTCGACACAGAGAAAAATGGTTGCAATTAACGTCAACGAATGCCCCTGAATTGAGATAACGGTGCAGGTGACATCAAAAGGGCAACTAAACTTGCACGTGGGGACGGGCCCACGTGCATCATGTTCTGATGTTCATACGCTACGTTGAGCCCTTGAGGACTAGACTTTGATTTTTTGCATTGCCAAAAATAATAGCAACGCGTAGTAGTTTTTTTTCTTTGAATTATTTGGCAGCATGGTAGTGGTAGATGGTAGCATTTAATGGGGGCAATTCCTTGTATAATGGGCCTGAATTAGGCCTAGTTTGGCAGCTCAGCATTTGCAAAACTGTAGTATGTCAAAACTTAAGTATCCTCACGCCGGGCAAACAAATACCCCAGTTTTTATTCTTTCTTAGATTTAGAAAAAAGAGGGTCGGACCTCTTTCTTCGGTACTTCAAAAAAATCACAGTTTTAGAGATACTTGAGTTTTAAAACCTGTAAACATTTCTAGAGCCGAACACCCCAAGGTATTACAAACTTCAGTATTCCTGAAAACCGAAGTTTTCTCATAATACTTCAAAAGTACAGAGCTCCCAAACGGGGCCTAACATTTTACACTCGCGGTTTTTCGTGGGCTTTCAGTGTTTGAATGGCCACCGATAGAGCGGTGGGGCTGGAGTGGAGCGTATTTGGCTGAGGCATCGGTATGCTGCCAAGTAGATGGACGTGTGTCCACTTCTTGCGCAGGCCTTCTCCTCCGGATCCAGCCACAAGATCGCCGGCCGGCCATGGCCTCTTTTGCAGACGGTATGTGTCCCTTGTATACGCTCTCTTTTCTACTGCTAGCTAGTACTAGTAGTTTCCTGTTTGTAATGTTCTTTGCTAGTTTATCTATTTCTACTTTCCGTGCTTACCATTTGGGTTAATCATCATTCTACATTTCTGGCCTCTACGTTCGTGTGCAGGTAATCTTGCCGCGGAAGCTCGTCGTCGCGGAGGCACTGACTCAGCTAGGCGGTTCATCGGCTCGATACGACGTGAAGCTGGGGTACAAGGGGTTCGTGACCTACGTGGAAGCCTACGTCCCCGTGCCGCCGGGGTCTGCAGAGCAGCGCGTTCCCGTCCGGTGCGCCGGCGGCGTTTCGCGGGAGCTCGGCGAGTCGGAGGAGCGAGGCGCCGACGCGTTCATCGGCATGCTCGTAGAGCGCTTCCGTGGACGGGTCGATGATAAGGAGGAGCTGATGGCCAAGGTGCTGGACCAGAAGGAGATGGGCTCGCTGCGGCGTGAGTGGAGCACCACCTTCGAAGTGGAAGATTTGTCGACCTGGCTCTAGGCTAGGGGCGTTTGTCCCTCTGGGAATAAACTGAACTGGCAGGCGTTGTGTGTATACGAGGGTGTTTGGTTAGGCTTTCGCTTTGGCTTTTGGCTTTGGCTTATAAGCCCAAAAAGCACCTAAATAGGTGCTTTTGGCTTTTGGCTTTTGACTTATGTTTTACTATGGTATAAGCCAAAAGCCAAAAGCTAAAAGCACCTATTTAGGTGCTTTTTGGGCTTATAAGCCAAAGCCAAAAGCCAAAGCCAAAGCCTAACCAAACACCCCCTACATGCGGCCTGTCGGAACGTTTTTGCTATGTTTTGCGTGTCCACGGCATGCATGATCTAGGATGATTTTACTTGTTGGAAACAGTCTGTGTTGCTCGCCTGTATCTGTTACAGAGAGGCAGCTCCAACCGAATTCATGATGGGAGTTGGATAGACGGAGACACATGCAACTCGATCGGCAATGTCAACGAATGCACTGTTTATTGCACACAGTGAGGAATTTTCAATTTTGGAACTTCACTGAATATCTGTACTACAAGAAAGAGGAAAGCAAACGCGCACGATTGGGCAAGGGCCCGTCAGCGGTGGCACTGAATCTGTTCATTCTGCCATGATGAATCAGATATAACCTCGGGGTACCGATCCCTAAATAAACACAACGTGAACGGGCATGCACCGTTGCAAGATGCCTCAGTGAGATGCCTGCTGCAAACTTAAATTAATCTGCAAAGGCAAAAACACTTTCCTAAGGAAAAACTAGCTGTGACCACCAGGCACCGGTCGTGGAAAAACTTAGTACGGCCTTGTGACTACTGTGGGTGGCGTCAAAAGTCCTGATTACCCTGCCCATTTTGCAAATAAGAAATCTGCCAACTAAAAAAATAAACTTTTCGAAAGAAATCTTCCCCCAACTTACTACCGTAGACAGCTATAATGGTATAATCTGCGGGAGCCGATGATAAGATGGAACAGGTAAATGCATCCAACCACAACTGGTATGTACTATGCTGGAGGTACGAGTACAACTGACACGTCGGTCGCTGCAAGGCCAACCAGGACAACAGGTTCAATCACAGAGGATCCTAAAATCGACAAAGCTAGGTATTATCTTGTCTCTTTTGGGTGTTCTACCATTAAGGGTTTCAAGAAGCCTTTGCCGGTTCATCGCTCGGAAGATCATCCTCATCATGGTAGATGTTCTCCGCCATCTGCCATATCTGAAGGATGTTGTCTTCAGCGACGCTAGCAAGCACCCAGTCCTCGCATGGGTTCCAGGAGAAGTCAGAGATTTTGCTTGTATGGCCTCCATGAATGAACAAGAGCTCAGGAGGGCCGTCCTCAGCATCCTCTGGTGTTTGCTCCTGATCAATTCTGTGAATAGAAAGGTCACATATTAGTTTTCACATCAAGAGGAAAGTGGGAAACAAGAAAAAATACTGAAAGACTTAGAAGCTTGAATCCTGCTTTACCTGCTTAGATCCCAAACCATCAGCCTTCTGCCCAGACAACAAGATGCAAGTATAGTTTCATTCTTTGGGCTCCATCCAACTTGAAATACTTCCTCTCTGATTTCACGAAGAAATAGCAACACATAAGATGAATTGACTAACATGAAAACACAATGTATATAGTACAAGAAGCATTTTTTTTTCTTTAAGCTAAACAGGAAGCAGCTTCAACTGAAAAGTGACAGCAAAAACTGAAGACATACTTATGACAGTCAAAGGTGTGCAGGGAAGTGTCAATCTTCCGAAGATCGAATAATTTTACAGTCTTGTCGGTTGAACCAGTTGCAACAACCCACTCATTGAAAGGATTGAAAGCCAGACAATTCACCTATAAATAAAGAAAATGCATCAGATATCAACAATCTACAAGACACCTTTCTTTCAAGAACGGTATGCTTGTGATCTTAACATGCATAAGAAAATGCTAGTCTATGCACCTTATAGCAGATCAACGTAAACATCAAATTACTATATGAACATTCAAGTAACTGGCTATTGATATGAAATAAGGAAGCAACAGTGAAAGATGTTAATAATTCGTTCTTATTAGAAAAAGAGCAAAGAAGCGAATGTGTTCTCCAGAAGGACAATATAGGAAAAGGACTGAAAACAAGGTATGTCCAGTGAACGAGCCTACGGATAAAAATCACACAAGACTGGAAAGTACTGGATATATAAGATACTCAGTCGTGTGTCACCGAACCATCATTGACACAACTGACTTCAGGGGGTACAAATTATGAAGAAATATGTTACCATGAAAATTTTCTCCAGGTGCCACACAATAGAAATTTTATCAAACAGAAGTAAATAGAGATTTGAGGTTCACAAGGATACCTACCTCACCCTGGTGTGCCACCACAGACTGTACAGGCTTGGTAGGAGCAGGACTACGTAAATCCCAAATTAGCAGATGGTGATCATCGCCGACTGAGCCAAATAAGTATTCATGCCTCAAATGCCAAGCAACATCTTCAACAACACCATCATGATACTAACCACAGAAAAAGCAAAAGTTATTGCATCATGCCATTACAGATGTATTTTCGATGGTCACATGAAAAATATCAGTCGAGTTATCATATAAATGTAATTCCATGATATACATTACTATTTTTTCTAATATATAATTATACAAATCACTGATCACATGTTCAAACAGGGGAACGTGTTGATGCCTGAAGTTGTTACACATGGTGGAAAAGAGTTTATTTTCATTAACAGTTTGGTCAAAAAGAAAAAATAGTCACCCTACTTTAGTACTATAAATCGGTGTTATATCCGTGTACTATTTTAGCCAATATATTTCCATTTGAATGGACAGTACTGAATTTGGATGGCACTGCATCATAAAAAACAGAAATCAGGCAAGAGTCGACCTCAGTTTCTTACCAGGACTAAGCTATGTACCAAAATCAGCACAAATACAAGATCAGTAATTTCCCTACCTCACGTATTCAACATACCAAGGCATTAAAAATATTATTGAGATGACTTATGATGCTCAATTGACTGGACTCATGCAGCACTAGCAGCAAGAGAACCAAACAAGTGGAATTGATATTGTCAGATTACAGAACAGAGGTACGGGTACCATGTTTCAGTGTGTAGAGATTATCATTCTATTCTTGGATGTAAAGAAAATGAAAACATAGCTTTCCAATCTGCTATATAGGTGAATATTGAAGTCTGAACCACTAGCTAATAATATATTGAAATGGTCTACTGCTGTTCTCCTGACCACAGCGATGGCTTAATTTGCACCCTTGATTTAAATGCTGAATAGTTGCACCCTCAACTCTAATACCAGAGCAATGAATGCACCCTCAAGTCTAATACCAGACCTAATTTGAATGGTTGATAGTGGATGATGCAAATAAACAGTATTGAAATCAAGGTGCAAATTAACCAGTTGCTCCAAGCATGCATACCAGATATTATTAACACACAAAACCACCATGAAAATATTACATGTATTATTTCTCCAAGCATGCATGGCAGATATGATTAACACCCAGAAAATTCTGAGGAACATGCTATCAGAATGCCACGGCATGAAGAATGATTTTTAACCAATGAACAAAGCTCTATATATTAACATGCTTAAACTGAAAGTGGATAATGAGCCATACCTTAAAAATCTGAAATGCATCAAGAGTTTTGTTTTTACCATTTGCTTGGATGTCCCATAAGCAAATTTGCGCATCATCAGATCCACTCAGCAAATGACCCTCTTTAAAGACACTCCAAGACAAGCCATATCCTTCAGAGTTGTGTCCCTTCAGACGTAAATCAGGATTGCATGCACCATCTAGTGGAGGCTTTGATGGGTGCTTGCTATAATCAAAGACATACACTTCTGCACTGACTGTCTTTGTAGCAATTATAAATGAATTTTGGGGCATATATCGAGCTCGGTTCACTTCTCCATCATGATTTATCTGTTGAACTATTTGCACCTACAAAAGATAGAAGAAGTCGCACATGTGATATTTGGCACCGTCAAAATCAAAATAAAGAGCATGGGTACATGTTATTGATATGCACTCGAAGTCTCTTTACCAAAACAATTGTTCAGTAATATACAAGAAATTAGGCCCCAGGTTATCTATTTTCCTAACAATAGAATGAGTGCACAAGCCATGAAACTAACATATTCCAAGGTCAGCATCTCCTCATCCAACTTGCAAAACCTTCCATACTACCTAATAAGTTTTGGACCGTCATATTTCTTCCTTTCATGCCTACAGCAGAGCCACAAACAGTAATAACCCCTGGTTGTCAACTAAATAGGAAACAGGAATTATGATATGATGCCATTGGTACATGCGAAAAGGACACTTGAATTAAGCAAAAGATTTCTATTCCAACTTCCATCTATATCACAGAATGATGCTATTATGATGAGTCCACAAAAGCAATACAACTTTTATAATGATTGAATATCAGTTTGTTATTATCTTTTTCATAGCAGCATGCGGTGATCATTCATACAAGCAAAACAAAAAAAAGGAGCTAAAGTAACAGATGCATAACCAAAAAGCAGGTTAACTGTTGTAAAGGTAATCAGGTCTGGCAACATAAATAAGATTCATGAAAAAGAAAAACAAGTCTACATGGAAGTCTGAATGCATAAATAAACACATGAATAAATAAATCATAAAAACTGTACCAAACAAGCAAAAATGCTAAGCAACCAATTAAAACTAATAAGGCATTTAAAGTTTTCTCAAAATGGCATATAGGCAATGGAAAGAAAATCACAGCTCAACATGAAGACGAGTGATGGCTCACATCCTAAATCACAGAAAGTAGCCAGTTTCAAATGTGTGACATGTCAGATTAAATTATAAGAAATCAACTTGGACGCTCATCATGATAGAGCAATATTTCCTTTATGATGATCCCAATTCAATTATCCACGAAGCTGCCAGTTCTATACCACATCCACCCAAATACCTCTCAATACATTACAAGAACAAGAAAATCTCGTCAGAAACAGCTGAAATGGCCATGAACATACGTAACTCAGACACAATACAAAACTGGTCCTGCAACGCTGAACAACAACAGAACCCAAAATTACAAGGATGAAAAATGGCATTGTACTCACCACAGCCTACTGCCCTTCTCTGAAATTACCCATTGTAATGAGTACCCAAAACAAGTAACAAAAATAAATCCCAAAGCCCTACAAACTCTTGAAATGCCCTATTAGCATGATTTCAATCCCCAACCCAGAATACCATAATTTTAATCCCCAACTTGGAACAAGAAAATTTTAACGCCCCAACCCAGAACAGCATAGTTTCAATGCCCAACCAAGTGGAGCGCAATGTCAATCCCTCAGACTGTCACAATAGGTGACCAGAGATCTAAATGTGCTCAGACCCCTAATCTGATAGATCAAGTCATCTCAAATCACTATAAGCCACAGAAAGACTGAGCCTCAAATCAGTTCGCAAACAGCCAACAAATACACAGCATTACCAAATAATCAACAAGAGCCATGACTCAGACTAGGGAATCAATCACAAACAAAAAAAATCCATTAGTCATAGGTCACACCGAAAGAAAGTATGAGAGGAAAAAAACCTTGTTGGACTCTATGTTAAACCACCTATCATCGCCATCATGAAGTTCAGCCTCAGCATCTTCCTGAGGTAGATGGACCTGGGCGATTGCAAGATAGTTGGGATTGTCACCGGAGGTGTGCGTGCCAACCAAAATTTTGGGCAAGGATTGATCATGGCTAGGGAACCATTGGACAGTGAGTGAGGGCCACTCTAACGCGCGGGTGATGATAAGGTCATACAGAAATGGCGCATTACGCTTCCAAACCGTGAATTCCTCCAAGATCTGTTCATTCTTCACATTCTCCTCCTCCTCAAGAATCTGCTCCCATACGTCTTCCACGTCATGGATCTCAGCTTCCTCCTCCTCTATTCCTACGGACATCTCCAGCTTCTTCCAATCGCCCTTCTTGACGGCTAACTTAGGGGATTGGGATTCTAGGGTTTGGATCTAGGGGGGTTCTAGGGTTTGGATCTAGGGGGGTTGGTCGGGTAATGAAAGAGATCAAAATTTATTGGTTGGTAGGGCATCATATCTGGGCTAAGAAAG
The DNA here is from genome assembly GCA_012064385.1 of Puccinellia tenuiflora. NCBI lineage: Eukaryota > Viridiplantae > Streptophyta > Magnoliopsida > Poales > Poaceae > Puccinellia > Puccinellia tenuiflora. The sequence continues at coordinate 1,098,036 of QRDG01001694.1, read as the reverse complement.
TTTGAGTAGGATTAAAGCCCACGGACAGAGCGGATTTCTAACTTCATTCTAGCATTGGATTAAACATACCAAGATAAGGTCAATAGGGCCCAGTTAAAAGAGGTAGCCCATTCTTCTGTTTAGGTCCAGCAGCAATAGAATTTCAGGAAAGATTACTGAAAGTAGAAGGTAGTAGTCATCCCAAGGAAAATACGATACACCAGAAATATCCCCAAACAACCTTATACCATTTGGAGAAGGGCATCAATCAATTCCTATCAAAAAATCTCATGACAGCTATAACCCCAACTGATAAAACTTTGACCTCCTGCAATATCCCCAACCAAGCCCACTAGAACCAAACTATAGAAACCTCAATCACTTAGTAAGCTTCCAAGAAGGACAGTAAGAACCAGCTGAAGATGTAGGTGGAAATTAAAGATGGGTTATATGAGGAAGTGAGGATTTCTATGGGGAGGAGTTTTAAGTGGAGAAGTCCCATGAGATGGAGTTCTAAGAGAGAAGGATGCGGAAGCTAAGTGGATTCAGAGGATGTCTATTAAGTTCCTACCACAAAAGGAAAAAATATATACAAGAGAAGAGATACAAAACACATCTTTCCTAAAGCTGAATCGTCTTTAGGGAAAAAGGATGTGCATTTCATTGTTGTTTCAGCTGATGTTATAAAAGACGAACAAATGATATTTAGTTGCAATTTGGATCACTGACATGTGAAATTAGGTTGCTAAACCAACAAAGGTTAAGCACTTTCAAGTACAAGATCTAGACCGATTGTCTGCACCAATGTGAAGTGGTCTTCCTAGAAGGCCAGAAGCATAAATTCCAATATAGAGGCAAATCCAGTTACCAAATGGACCTATCTTCTCCATTAAGTATAACATTTTACATGAGTAGTTTTTAACAAAATGCAACACGGTAGATCCCTCACACGGTAAAATCTAGAACACGTTTCTCTCCATTATATGGACCTGATAGCCTCATCACAAACACCTTCCCTGGTCACTGGCAAAAAATCAAATGAAACACTACTACATCTGCACCACTAACTAACATGAAACCGCCAAATTAACATAGCAAAAAAAAAAATGGAAACTAGCATGATACAGCGCACTTCCTTCATCTACGAGGCCTGCCGCTAATCAATAAGCCAGACAGTAATTAAAACAGCACACAAGCGCGCCAAAACCTTCGAAAACCTGAAAACCCCCGAGACGACGACGAGACATACATTGCAATACCACAACAGCTGTACTTATCCTTAGGAGTGCAGGGCGGTGTCCCACATAGTTCCGCATAAGTGTATGGCAACCCAAATTAAAGTAATCCACTACAACCTAATTAGAACTAAACTTTTTAAGTCTGTACACGGAGCAGACGCCGCTCTGCAACCCTACATATCCTGGATATCTGAGTCCATAATTCAGAATAACGAATCCCCCTTTCAAGATAATACACAGCAGGTGTCTCCGATTCAAAAGCCACCTAGCCACAGGAATTGGTCTAACATAAATCCCCTCTCCCCTCACAAAATTACCACTGCCCCCACCAATACACGACCAAAACACACTCGATTACCAAACAATGAACATGAAACCCTAGCCCCCGGGAACAAGCGGATCAACCCGGACCTAAATTCCACAAGCCCACAGCACATCATAGCTTAGCATAACAACAACAACGGCGATTAATCTACTCGTACACGAAAGGGTACGGAGAGATTGAGGGGAGCAGGGGTAACGGGTGGAAAGTATATTAAACCTTGCCGGACGCAGCCCCGAAGCCGCCGATGTCGGCGTGGTCGTCCTCGTAGTGGCGGGCGTCGGCCTCGGCGTCGTCGAGGGGGAGCTGGACCTGGGCGAGCATGAGGTAGTTGGGCTCGTTGTCGGAGGTGTGCGTGCCGAGGATCATCTTCTGCACGGAGTGGTCCTTGCCGGGGGGCTCGACGCGGTCGGGGAGCCACTGGACGGTGAGGGAGGGCCATTCGAGCGCGTGGGTGATGACGAGGTCGTAGAGGAACGGCGTGTTCTTCTTCCAGATCTTGTACTCCTCGTTGATCAGCCGCTCCTCCACCTCGGCGCGGAACTCCTCCTCGTCGCCCCCGCCGCCGGCCTTCGGCATCGTCGGCGAACCCGCTAGGGTTAGGGTTTGGTTTGGGCGGGGTTTTGGGGTGGAGCACGGGGGAAATGGCGGGAGGGGTTGGGGGTGGGGAGCGGGACGGGAGGAGGAGGGAGTGCGGTGAGGAAAGGGGAGAATAAAAAGAGCCTCTGCGCGAGAGAGGTCTGGAGGTGTCAAAACGGAGGGGTTTAACGCCGAGTTGGTTCGCGCAGCTGGGCCAGTACGCGCTTGAGCGAAGGCCCAGGCCCAGCTATGAGCACAATCCCTTGGTTTACTGTCACGCTGGTCCTACCTGTCACGCTGGACTTACCTGTCAGTGAGACTGTAATATGTGAGTAAACAGATTACAGCTATATACAGAGGGAGCAATAAGTTCTTTCCAGAAAAGAAAAATGGAGAATCAAAAAGATAAAATCGAATATTTATTCAATTTAGTCAGCAATTAAAGGCAAAACAAAACGAGCTGGCACGAAGAACATACCATTTGTGTTAGGGGTACATAGCGTCTCCAAGTTCCGACAACGTCCCCCTCTAATCTGACGTGAAAAAAACTGACAATAACAACACAATATCTTGTCTTCCTTTTCCCGCCCTCTAATCTGACGTGAAAAAAACTGACAATAACAACACAATATCTTGTCTTCCTTTTCCCGCCCTTCGGCGCACCCTCCGCTCTCCTATAGTTTTATTATGTCTCTTCTTACTTGAGCTTCACGCATATCCTCGTGATTGTATATAGCGTCAACCCTAAACCTATGATATGACTTCACCCATGGCCATGCCGTTTGGAATCTTTTTCATGGCATCACGCCACTTCTGCGACCAAACTTGGCTCCATCAAGATCCGGAACAACATGGGGCGGAGCTTGAACGAAATTGCCGCAGGGGCTAAGCTGAACTCAATGTTCTTAGGGGGATTTAGAAGGAAAACCTAATACATGCAAAATCCGCATCATCGCCAGTTCATTATTGTGTACTTGGAGATAATCCAAGGACTTTTAACAACAAAAAATGTGGCGGACCCACTGCCCACCTTGGCCCTTGCCTATCCTCCTTCGGCCGGCCTGGAGGCAGGTTATGAGCCGATGGCAGCCAAGGCGATTTTCGCGGTTCTACATCGCAGCACACTGGATCATCGTTCTGAAAGAGAGTACAAATTATTTCGTGTCCCTAACAAATGCATACCAATATGCAACCATCACGACCCTTCTCTCTACTCAAACATTGTTATCTGCCCTAGTCCCTCTAGGGGCTCATGTGAAATGCCCAGCACTATGATACTGCACCCAGCTTACAAATTTCCTTTCTGGTCATGCTATGACACAAGATCTTATACAAACATAATAACATTAATCCATACAGTCACCCACAACAATAACACGCACGGAAGAAGGAGAAAAAGAAACAGATCTACGAAAGCCCAGTTATGCACAAGGTGTATGCAGAAGTTCTGGAAGCTGTAGTTTTCTGCAACAACAAAAGGTGCAGGCAGAACTTTGTTGCTTCACTTCTCAAGAAGAGGAACTAAATGGATCTTAGCTGCCGGTCTCGTCGCTGATATGCTAATCTTAGGTGATAACGCGACTAATCTAGAGGCCTTTCAAGATCTGGCCTTTGGTCCATCGTCTCTGCCATCGCGCCATCAGGGAAAGCATCCGGATATGTTGTTGCTAACCTAGTTTTCATGCTTCTACAATAAAAGAGTGAGAAAAAAGGTTAGCCGTGTGGGAAAATTATTGTAGGCGTAGAGTTCAAATGGATACACAAAAGAGCACAAGAAAATAATACCCCCTCCGTTCCATATTAGTTGACTCTCTCAAATAGATGTATCTAGACGTATTTTACATCTAGATACATCCATTTGATAGTCAACTAATATGAAACGGAGGGAGTAGAAGGGAGACTAAATTAGCAGCTGAGAGTTCTGAAGAACAATAAGCACACAAGAAGGTACCTCAGCTTCATGAAAATATGGTCAAGATCATCCTTCATCGACTTGAGAAGGCGAGTTTTACTAGCCAAGTCACCAGACACCTCCGCAAAGCATTGTTCGGAGTACTCGTTAAAATGTGTGAGAACTGCATTACTATCTTGCAATCGCCCCAATCTGCAAAGTAAAAATATGGATGATCATTACTGGGAAATGAAACAAGGCAGCAACTCCAATGACTTCTATTGCCACACAGTAGATACATGTCATTTTGGCATCCAAAATTCCTCATGTGTCAACAACGTAATGAATGCCAACCTAAATGCTTCTTAGCTGAATTGCTCCAAGTAGGATAGTAAGAAGCATTCTCACCAAAAAAGGAAACAAAGAAGTGCAATTACTAAGAGATGTTACTATACAATGGTACGAATTTTGCAGAAAGGAGGGAAAGATGCTAGCTTTGCAGACGACGTGCAACTAACCAAGACCAAGATTACCAGCATTTGTTGCATAAAAGTACCTACCAAAACGTCAAAGCTCAGACTGATCCGTAGGGCACAACAGTAACTTCACCTAATCAGGGTTGTCAAGGGACCTGATGCAGCGTCTATCCTCATTACAGAGAAGGATAAGGATCGAAAGAATACTTAGTTAGACAAGAGTTTTTTAACTACTTAGGAAGAATATGGTTTGTTAGGCAAGTAAGAATCTATTCTAGGGTCCAAGTCAGTCCTCCCTATAGAAGGACAGTCTGTACCTCAGATGGATTATCCAAGTAATGAGAATAATCAATCAGCAAATATCTAATCCCCAGTCCCCAACCTTCTCTTCCTCTCATCCCTGGAACCATGGCTGGCCTACCTTTCGTTCTCGGAGCATTACCCCCAACACTGTCACATCCACTGGTCTTAGGACTGCTAACAAGTTTAGCACGTGACAGGGTCAGGTCAGACAGCCAAACTAAAGCATGGCCCAACGAAAATGGGAAAAAATACTGATTGCTTGTTCATCTACAGAAAAAATACCAAAGGTCTATGGAAAAACCGGATAAAATTATGTTAAAGCTAATTTTGGAAATACCAGCAGTATCCATTTACAGAATCAGTCACTCCTTATGCTTTAGCATTAGTACAAGCTACTAATGTACCAACATCTCAAGTTAGTGGGTGGCCAGTGACCCAGAGCATGTATCACTACCTGTACTAGCTAATGCCACATCATGCAGGTACTGAACTATCTAATTATTTGCAATGTACTGGTTCGTCCTCTGAACAGTAATGTGAGACCCACCATCAAATAAACAACTATATTTCCTCTATCAACATCATTGCTGATTGAAAATTGGAGTTCCTTCGCTCAAGATTGGTTAAAAGTTTTTTTTTTGTTGCTGCTAGTCTCAGAAAAAATTGCTGGTCTCAGTACCTCACTTAGGTTTCAGTACCTCGTTTTTTAGCTTGATCACAGGCTGGGAAATGGTAAAACTACCTTGGAACTGGTACTTGACTAAGTTTGTACTGGTTCCTTTTCTCAACATTAATGTGAGTGCGTGTAGCTTTTGAAACTTATACTACTGATATCCTTTGATTTTTAGGTTAGATAAAATGAAAAATCATGTGCACAAGTTTGTCTCGAGAAATACTATAGTAATATATAATTTGGTTGGGTTTTAGTACAAATTTCAATAGAAATTAGTGGTCACAGTTGCGTTTCAAAGACCATGTCGATGTCCAAATGACAGTTTATAGGGAACTCGAGGGAGTAGTCAAATTCCCACCTATCCCATGAAGAAGGAGCCAACTAAATAACTAATCATAAAATTCTATCAGGAAATCAGACCAATAACAAGCATGGCATATTATAGGATAAATTAGATCAGTTAATATTCAGCATGCTTAATTGCAGAATAGAATATGCACCGAGAACTTCACTAGCAAGTACAAATATCTGAGTAGTGAGTATATTTGCGGGACAAGAGGCCGTTTCCAAAAGTGGAAAGCTATTCTTTAATGGAAAGGAAAGCGGGAGTTGAAGAGGAAAGTGGCCCGTATATCACTTACGTAGTAAAAATAATTACTGTAATTAATAACTATCACCACCCAATGCATGTTGGTCTTCAAAACTGTTGCGCCAATAGGATACAGAACGTTGGTGGGTTCTGAGAAATGATATATGACAATAAAATATACGAGTATTTGATATGTTACACATGTAAGAATCAGACCACTTGTGCCAAGAGGTCCTGGGTTCGAACCAGCCTCCCTGCACTGCACTTTGCACTTTGCAGGGGTAAGACTAGGTTCCTATAATCCCTCCCCAAACCCCACCTTGTGTGGGAGCCTCTGTGCACTGGGTCTGTCCTTTTTTATACATGTAAGAATCAGACCACTTAAAGTTTACATAAACTAGAACCACTTCAAATTATATTCATTCCCTAGACACAATATATAAATCACGTGGACATGTCTATAAGTGTAGTAGCATAATTTTTAATATGTATTTGATTTCAAAATACTATAACAGTTATCTCGCAACTGTAGTTTAGGTCGACTGGAATGTCAAAAGCAATCCTTTTGCAAAGTATACAAACTCTTGTTTTAGAACAAAGGTTTCATGCATGGGTAAGGTGGGCGCCACATGGCAGTGCAAAAGGAGGCATACTACGGAAGTATCACAGCAAGCACCGCAAGGGCTCGGAGAGGAAAATGATAGCTAAGAGTGTAATTGTTCAGAATAGGTGGTTCAATGATGCTAATAGCACCAAAAGTTACAGCAAATGGAGACTAGTCCTGCCTATCCACATGTCTATCATGTTTAACTCGTGAACCGGTTCAGGGACAAGTGGACAGGGAAGTCGTGGTATATGGATGTTTAGGATGCAAAGAGGAAGACAATCAAACACCTAGGAAATAAACAGTGGAACAGTCATGCATGGGTCAAAGGGACACCTGCAATATTATTTATTATCCTTACTATCACAGAGATAATGGCTTAGTCATATAGAGTGGAAGTATAGTACTTGCATTTTTATACAGAACTTATAACCAGCCATATATTTGCCAGCCCATCACGAGAAATGCCGCATTTAGCTTAAATCTGTAAGCTCTTTTCTACTCACCAATAACAAATACCGAATTTAGGGGTGACAGGATGAAAAGCGGAAGGCCGTGAAGAGTGGAACAGTCAAAATGTGCAGGTGTCAATGGGGTGTCAACATTATAATCTTAGCATCATGGAAGAGTGGTAGGCGCATATAAACAGTAGTATAGAACTTGATAGTTATAGAACTGGCGGACACCTATATATTTGACAGACAAACAGTAACAGCAGCATTTGACTGAACTTATAAGCACTTTCCACTTATCAGTCACTCCTAATAAATGTCCAGTAAGAGGTGCCAGGGTGACTTAATTCTGAAAAACATGGTGGCAGAAACAGTGGAGGAGCCAAGAATAAGAATGAGAGGGAGCCAAATGAATCAAACTATTAATAAGAGGGGGCAAACAATATGATAAGGAAAATTTTCTTTGCAATTCTAAGGATTAACAGCATAAATAATATGCATGCATGCGGAAATGAAGACTACCAACAAACTCTATAACTTCCCAGAATTCTTTCCGGGGCCCATTTACCAGTTCAAAAGCTCGAAGACCTATGCAAGCACGAAAAGATCACCAAAACACATTATTATGTTTGGACACATGTTTACCTTCTTCATGTCTAGCATTTAAGATCCAAATACTAACAGGTGGCCCTTAATGAGAAAAGCCGAGTGTGAATTCGCTACGCATCACTAGACCACTACCTAACAAGGCTTAAGCATCACGGTGTAATCATGAACCGTGAACGCCACCTAGAAAATTCTAAAGCCACTATCTGGTCAAAATCTCGAGTCAGTCAGGCAGGACCCAGCCGTCAGGTTTTCATAGCAACGAATACACTGAATGTATGCCATCTAGCATTGTTGAAGCCAATCTGCACTTGAAACTCTTGATGGGAGCAATTAGTAATCCTCCCTATGGTTGCAAGTTGTAACCTTAAACCAAAGTCGCAAGCACTACTGCAAACACAGGCAACCTATAATAAAACTACAACCTCCAGAATTCGGCGGCAAAATTAGGGACAGTATTATCATGTGACAAACAGAACAAATCGAACTGAACACAAAATTATGCGTGAAGGTGCCAGAGGAGACGGGGAATCACATTAGATGCTGCGCCTGCTTGATGGATCCGACGTCCTCAGCGGAGACCAGCGACCGGAACTTCTCCGCCACCTCCGCGGCCGCCACGGCGGTCTCCGGTGAAGCACCCGGCGACTTCTCCATGGCTCACCTCCCTCTTCCTCCCCCTCGTTGTGAGCTAGTGCCGCGGAGGGCGCGCAGGGGTCGGGTGGGAGCGGTGGTGAGGTTACGGGGCTGTAGGATCGGCTCGGGCTGGCTACGGCCGTGGCCTTGTCGGCGGTGACAACGGTGAACGGGGAAGGAGGTGCGATGTGGTTTAACTCGGTGGAGACGGAATCAGTGAATGCGTCAGCGACGTGGAAGAGCGGGGACGACAGGCCGCTAAGTTGCTGGATCGTGTGGGCTGGTACGGCCTAATAGACGGGTGTATGCGTGGGCCGTTTCGTAGGACGTCCGCAAACACAGCGGAGAAAATTGGCCAGCCCAAGAAGCAGAGGCAGAGCGGCGCCGGGTGCGAAGAAAAAATGCCCAACCGTGTTTTTTAGGGTTTTGCTAATTCTCAAAGAATTAAGTTTACCATCGAATTTATTCGTACACATATGATTTGTAACTTAGGTTACAACTCAGATTTTTCAGTTGCACATGCGATTGTAACTGAAAAAGATGCTTCGAACCGTTCGATTTGCTTCATAATCCATGCTGATCATGAGTTGCAACTAAGATTTGATAACACACTTGACTACATGGACGCAGCCAGACCTCAAGCTTGGAGGGTTCATAATCTTGTTGGAGGGGGCAAACTGACTTAGAACAACCAATATAAGCATAAGTATTACTGAGTTTATGAAGAAAATCAAATCATTGGGGGTGGCTTAGCCCCTGCTTACCTTTTTTAAATAGAATAGATTAGGCAAGTTCACAAGTGTGTTTTTTATAAACACGCTTTACTAAACTCATAAATTAGTATCATGCTGATGTAGGAGCTCACCATCGATCTCTGCATAGGTAGAACGCACACAACCACTAAAACTAGAAAAATAAAACAAACATGACGCCATACTCGTAGCAACGCCAAAATCGATAGAGGGACGATCCGTAGACTCCATGTGGAATTAAAAAAAAAAACTCACCTTGCACGTACAGAACTCCATCGAAAATACGACCCGAACGGAAAAAATGGGTACACCGGGAAGTAACCTTATGAAGGAGTAGCATTTTTACGATTAAAAATGAAATCATTTCTACAAACCAAAGCAATCAAATAAAGGCAAACATCTAAAAGACTCTACGGAGAAAAAAAGATGGGTTGTTAAGAAGGTAGAGGAGGCGCTCCCACCCTAAAAAGGATTCTAAACTTGTGATCAGTTCCGCGTAACGAGGTGCCATGTTTGCAACACTACATGTTAGAGACAAGTAGAAGCCACTTGTACGACTTATTGTAGTAAACTTGCAAATTTATATCGAAATCTCAATTGTAGTTCGGATCGATGGAGCTAACGAGGGTAAATTCTTAAGCTAATATGTTTAAAACGTGAACTCACACAAATTATGTTTATATTAACATAACTGCCATGAAATTCCGATGCAGCTACTCTCTCCGTGTATAAATAAGTGTATTTTTCATGTCATGTGCTAATTCAAACATGATTAAGTTTGATCAACTTTATAGAAAGTTAAAGCAATATTTAAGATATTAAATTAGTATGTTATTAAACTATATATGAAGATGTATTTCGGTGTTTAAATTCCTACCTTTTCGCATGAAGTTGATCAAACTTATAAAATTAAACAAAACATAAAAGTATATTTATTTATGGGCGGAGGGAGTAGTACCCAATATAACCTGCTGGCCAGCTATATATGTCCTTGCCTTCCTTTAAAACACCAGTAGGCGAGGAGGCAGGAGGCCTAGCTTGGTGCACGCCGGCCGGCCCGGCTGCTCCGCCGCGGCCAGTGGCGGAGCGTGACAGTCAAATTAGACAGGGCTAAATTCATAAGCTCATGATATAGCATAGGCCTATATGGTAATATGTATACAGATCTTAATATTTAATGAGTTTAAGGTATTGTTTAAGGAGGAAATTACCTTGAAAAGACCGGACCACAACCCGGGATGGTCACCAAGATGCTCCGCCCCTGGCCGCGGCCACCGGCGCGCCGCTCGCCGCGCTGGACCGAGCAACACGCGGCGGGGCATTTAAACCTCGCTGCGCTGTAGTAGTACCTCCTCTCTGATCACATCATCAGAGTTTAAAGTTTAAAGCCTGGACCTCGCGCTGTACGCTACGCTACGTTGGCCATCATGCATAGGCATAGGCATAGCCTGGTAGCGCTGCCGCCGCGTACCACTCTGCCTGCGTCCGCAGCCGCGACAGCTGGCTCGCGCGTGCCTGGCGTGGACGTCGCCATTGACGCCCAGCCAGCCACGGGTGCTCCCCGGATCCGCGCAGCCAGGCAGGCAGGCAGCGAAGCAGTGTGAGGCGAGGGCGCGGCGCGGCTCCCGATTATTCTCGCCCGACCGGCGCCTCGATCGGGGCCGTCCGATTATTCCTGACGAACGGCATGTCTAGTCGTGTCCCGCCCCCGTGACTGTTGTCTGTCTGGTCGCATCACATAAACTGTGCCACGTCCACGACCCCGTGCGACAGAGAGCAGAGGCACCGAACCTGGCTGCACCCATTTATTCCCAACGTCCGTCCTTTGAAACGGAGAATAAATGGGACGGGAGGGGGGCAGAAGAGATTAATCTGGCGCACGCATCAATGCGCGGCAGATCGAGGCGGCAGCAGCAACACAGGGCGATGACAGGCAAAACGGATTGAGAGAGAGAAGGAGCGTGGAGGAAGGACAAACTGGCATCGACAGGACGCAGGATGTCTGCTCTGTGGTGGCACGCGCGGGGGGCCCGCTCCCGCACACGAACCGTCTGTCGTCACGCGCGTGCCTGCTCGCGCCCTCTGCGTGCGTTTACTTTACCCGGCCCGGTCAGAGGAAGGGAGCACGACATGTCAAATTACGGTACAAGATCCTTCTTGTTAGATTACCTTACATTGTGCAGGGCGATTTGAGACCTAATCTGGATTTTCAAATCAACCTGCCTGATTACTCAATAGGCTAATCCTGTACCCAACCAAACAGCCAGACCTTCAAACAAATAAATAAAGGAAACGCTACCAGGCCTCCGGGGGAAACGAGACCCGCGATCCTCCGGCTTCTCCGTGCGACACGCGTCCGTTTGCGTGGCCAAAAATAAACGAAGGAAGAGTGCACTGCGGGGCGTAAAGAGCGATCCTATTCCCTCACACGTCGTCTCCTCCACTCGAACCCAACTCCTGTCGCCTGCTTTTCTGCCCCCAGCGATCCCCTCCGGCCCCGTCCCTAGCCACAGCCTCTCCCACGGCGGCCGTCGCATCCGCGACTTCGCGCTCCTATGCGGCCGCCTCGGCCCTCGCCTGATCTCCTCTCCTCATATCCCGTGGCCAGCATCAGCATGCTCCGGCCCCATCTGCTCCGACAGCTGACGGCACCGGCCGAACTCCGCCGGTTTCGCGGACGTCCTCGACCCACGCACGTGCGGCCGCACGAGCCTACCTCCCGCCGTCTCTTGTTTCTGCGCCTCTGCCCGCCGGCGCTCCTCCGCCGTGCTCTGCTTCTGTTGCAGCGCCCCTATCGTTGGGAAGAAGATGACCAAGGCGAGCCGAGTGGCGTGGAGCTGCATATGTTGGTTTGCGGTGCTGCGAGTCTTTGGTGGCGGAGCTGTGAAGGGAGGATGACGATGCTACCAAGGTAGGGCGGCGACCGGCGGAGCAGGGGGCGTGTTGCCCGAGGTTGTGGCGTAGTGCTACCATGGCAGAGGTGAAGTGCTACCAGAGCAGAGCGGCGCTGCTACCTACGTTGCTCGGTGCTGCTACCAGCAGGGGCCGACGATGCTCCCGGGCAGGGGCTCGGCGATGCTACAAGTTCAGAAGTGCTGGGCAGCGTTGCTACCGACGTGCTCGGCTTTGCTACCATACGGGGTCAGCGATGCTACCGACTAGGTCGTGGTTTCGGAATTTTTGCTATAGTCACTTGGGAGATTTGCTGCATAATCAATTTTGTTTTGCTATATTGGTGTTTTTAAAATGCTACAATAGCACAGATTTTTGCGACTCATGTCTCCGACGAGGTCTCACCGGACTTTTTGTCCGGCAGGTTTTTTCTGTTCTGTTTACGTTGAACCGTTTTTTCTTTAATGCAGTAAAAAGCGGGGATTTTTTTGCTTCAATGAAGCAATTGTGGGATAAGGAGAAACTGAACACGTGTCAGATGAAGGAGGCGGGGGATCCGGGGGAAATATCCCCGGGGGACGCTCAGCAGTCCCCATAAATAAATCAACACATCGAAAAACCCTAGGATGATTCCACAATTAGGAATTGGGAATATTAAATCTCCTTGGGATTAATTATATGGAAAAGACGAGATTCAGTTGAACCTACGGATTCGTAGAAGAGGGGAGTGGCGACAAGGCGATCCATATGAGCAGACATGTGCCGACCACATCGAATCGCAAAAAGAAAAAAAATAGAATAGGAGGCGGCGATGAAGTGACTACTCATAGTGGGTGGGAGTAACTTAGCTAGTAACATACATGCCACGTAAGCAAAGAAAGATGACGTGGCACCTAATTAATGATGAGAGAAACAAATAGAGTAACATAGCTAGTTACTGTAATATCACACTTCCCAAAGTAATATGAGTCTACAACCTAATAAATATACCTTTGCATGACACCACACATATGTTATTACTACCCACTATGGAGGTACTAACATAATCTAGTAAAACGTGATGTTACCGCTCTACGTTACTTTCCATTGTTACTAGCCTGCCCAAGCGACTCGTTTCTATGGATTGAGCGGGCTGTTTAGTGCTGCGTGTTTTGCGCATGGACTGGTGGACTTGCGCAAGTGATTGGATCCTGACGGGCCGGGGTCAAATTCTATTTTCACTAGGGTCATTTTCAAGGCGACAGTGGCCAAGGGAGCTAGGGATTAATTTGCTAGGCGGTAGTGGCCAAGGGAGATGGGACAGCTGCCAGAGAGGAGATCACAAGGCGGGCCGGCCGACGATGCCAAGCACGAGGCCGCGACATCTGCAGATACCATAACAAAGCGGCTGGACGGATCCGAGGCACCCTGTGGCGACGGTGGCCGAAGACGAGGAGACATGCACGACGGCAGGTGGGTCTAGCGGAGCATGCCGAGGAAGAGCGCCATGACGGTATCGACGACCTCCACAATGTTGTTGGCATCGAAGTGGACGAGTCAGAGGCAAAGGTCGACGCAATGCGGCGGTCGGGGAGCCGAGCTACCGGGAGTGAAGGCGGTGACATGTAGGTAGGCGAGGGACATGAGCATGACCGCAATGGCGGACCACACGAGGCCCGAGGCGAGCGCGGAAGCGTGACGTGATCCGTCCCCACCAGCAACTCCTGCTCCCGTGTGGAGATTTTACACACGAATCAAATTAATTAGGAGAAGAAGATGAATATGACATATAGACCCCCCTTATATATCAGTGAGTGAGAGTAGACTGTAATCCCGGCTGGGATTTTTTGCTTTTTCCCGTTGCGTTAACAGATCAAAGGTTCAATTTAGAAGGAATTAAATAGTTCAGGATGAAAACGAGGATATAGAGGTGAGGATTTATTCCACCCAACATCTACAGGTTTAGGGTTGAAAATGACCTTTTCCTATATAAGAGTGTGGTCGTCGTCTGATAAAAATGTCTCTTTTATGCAGGTAATCTACCGGTGCACAGGTTTGCTCCGTTCGTGATCCATATTACAACGCGTAGAGTATCGCGACCTTTTTATGGAGTTTTCTGCGCAACTGGAGACCACGGCGAGGGACATTTTTACACAACATGGGTGGCATAGGGATCTTCGGATTGGCGGCCCAACACTATAGGCGATTGGCATGATCTATTGATTTGTAATCTGTCTATGTTTTTTAGCTCGTTTTTGGATGATGACTTGTCGGCTGTGTGCATCTTATTATACAGAGTTCGGATGTAATGTTTTTAAAGTAATATAAGCCCTTTATAAAAAAAAAAAGTGTGGTCGTCTCTTCGCATCGCACGGTACAACGCTCACGGACGCCCTGGGCACGCCCAGCAACTGGCACGTACGCACTTGGTTTTGTCATAGCTTTGCTATCCACGCTATGGCTTTGTGCCAACTTGCTTTTTCTTCTCTTTTTTGTTCTTTGACATTTTTGTACCAACTTGCTAATTGTGCGTGCAGCGCGCAACCCTTCGTTGTTTTTTTGTCACGCGGTCGCCGCTTTGTCAGCCAGTCCCCATCGTATCGTGGAACACGTACTGACGTACGTACGTACGTACGCGCACATCACGCTGATCACGGGACGCTTTGCTTTGCTCGCTTCGATTCTACTGTACGCACGCACGCCTTCCCCGCTCCCCACCATGAATCACAAATCGCAATGGATGGATCATCACAGCCGCCTTGATCGGAAGACACCGTCGAAAGATTTCTCCTCTTTTGACTCGTGAAAGCGTTCACAACAATGCTTGATTACCATGTTTCAGTTTAAGTCGCCAAATGTAGTATTGAAACTATCTATATTTGCATGTTTTCAGTTCGAATTATGTTGTATGTATGTATTGGTTGGTACTCTAGTTTGAAATATATGAAATATGATCTAGTATCTTACGAGTTGAAAAGGTTTCGCATCCTATTTTACGGCATCTCCTACGACAGCTAAACTTTCCGTGTCCTAAAATAGGGCATCCGTAACACTGATTTTTTTTTGGGATGCCCTACGGTGCATGAAACGCACTTATCGTGCCCTAAAATCATTTTTAGGAATGAGTGTAGAGGAAATTTTGCTCCAAATGAGTGTAGGCTGTGTTTGGATGTCGGAATTCGGGCTCGGAATTGAATTGGACTGGGAATTCCAATTCCAAGATGGAAAGGAATTGGCCTCCAATTCCAATTCTGTTGTTTGGGTGTCCATGTTATTTGTTGTTGGAATCCGAGGATAGCACCTAATTCCAATTCCTGTTTGGATATACAAATTTGGAATTCGACGTTTCCTTGAGTTTAGACAATATACACTTGAGTTTAGACAAAAATATGTGTAAATTTAAATGTTTACATTTTTACACACAATATAATTTATAATATTACAAATAAGGTCACAACAATAGCACAAGTAGGAAAATCATTGAATTGGAAATCATGCAAAAAGGAAATTAAACAGATCAACAAAATGGTTTGGGGAATAAGGTCCAATCAGCCTCAGATGCTGTAGTTAGTTCTGAAAATCCTGCAAAAATGAAATTAACAAGATCAACAAAATGGCTTGGGGAGAAGGCAGCCACAGCCAGGAAGGAAGAAGAGATGGCATGGGGAGAGGCCAGCCATGGCCACGACCAGGAAGGAAGAAGAGATGGCACGGGGAGAGGGCACCCACGGCCACAAAGATATGCATCAAATCCCTTCACAGGTCCGTCCAGCCGCCGTTCCCCTACCGCCGCCGCCATTTCCCTTCCGCCGCCAGTCAATCTAGGGTTAGGAAACGGACGGGAGGGAATGGACGGGCCGTCCTACGGCCGGGAATCGGAGGAGCATGGGGAGAAGGAGAGGATTCGGGGAGGGAGGAGGGAGACGAGGGATGTACAGCCTACCAGGCTACCAGCGCCGCCGTCGCCGGCGGTTACTCCATGAGGAAAGAGAACGAGCTCTCTCGCTCTGTTTCGCTCGACAGGAAGGCACGAAGCGGTACGTGGGGTGTGGGAGGCTGATTTCCATGCGATTCCGAGGGTGCGGGCTCGGAATTGATCGGGAACGCTTCGCGTGGGAGTGAGCCCAGCTCGGAATTGGTTTTCATTTCCAAAGCACGAATTCTATGCGCACCCAAACAACGGAATTCGAACCTGAATTCCAGATTCCTTAATTTCGAGGCCCAATTCCAACATCCAAACACAGCCGTAGAGGAATCCTTTGTAGGAATTTCAAAAGATTGTAACACTGTGATCGAACGCACGAGTCCAACTTTATAGCATGTAGAGATGGCACACGATTATTATTAGGTTAAGTAAAAGTCTTTTTTTTTGTGAATTCGAATTCTAATGCTTCATACAGTTTTTAGGGCAACGTATCAAACCTACTTGGGTTAGTCATATCGATCGTGCATCACCCACCACCGCCACGCATCTCATCTTTGACAGCGCGAGCGACTCCCCGAAGAAACGGTCAAAACACGGCAACCTTACCTGGCGGCGCCGTCGCTGCCATCCGGTTGGGCGCGCCGTCGCCATCCTCAGGTGTCCCCGGACCGCAGCTTTCCCGCCTTACTTTACGCCATGAACCAAATTGACCACCCGAAACACACACACCAAGAGGAGAGCCAAAACCCAAATCCCACCGGTCGACAAGCGACCACCGCAGCCCGCCCGCCAGCCCCGGCACCGGTCGCCGTCCAGGGTCCTTCCCCCGTCGCATCGATGCCATGGCGTCCGAGGTCGGCATACAACATCCATCAAAGCACGCGGAGCAAGCAACCTGCTGGGGACACCCAAAGACCAGGTAACCTACTACCGATCACAATCACAGGTTCACAGGACACGCAACAATCCATTGATTTGATACAGCGAGCAACAGAAAGTTCCACAGGGTGCGTGATGATAAAACAGAAACAGGGTTCGTGACAAAAGCAACCGAGTACGAGGTTATCATGAAGACAGTTTTGTGACGAGGTACGACGAGGTGACTGGGCAACTACTTACTACTGCTACTACTTACTACTGCTACACGAAGGACCAGTTGACAAACATGAAGGCGAGGCAGTGCGGCGCGTCGTCGTCGCCCAGGACCTTCCACGCCACCGCCTGCTCGTACGACACGGGCCGCCCCATGCTCGACACGCACACGCCGCCCGGGAGGTACGCGAAACCCTGTAGAGAGAGACAAGTTTCAGGGATATTGCTACCATATATTTCACAAAAGGCGCGAGGCGATTATCATCTACAACGATGGCTGCCACGTTACATACCTGCTGCATGATCTTGGGGAATTCAGAGCACAGCGCCTTGCGGCCATCGTCGTCAAGGATCTTCTCGAGTGAGATGTCCTGGAGAGCAATCAGGGTCGTCTCCAGCATGTCGAGGCCGGCTTGATTGGCGAAGGTGAACACAGGAGCAGCCTAAAATTGTTGTAAGCACACATAATTTTCCGTTAGGTCCAGACAACACCAATGAGAAATATAGAGTATGTGACAACATAATCAAGCACGAAACTGACCTTCAGGGAACAGCACATGATTGAATCTGAGTGCTGCCACAGCGCTTTCAAGGAAGCATCCGGGCTTTGTGACTCGGTGCAGAGGAGTTCCGCTCCGGTGTGGAACCTAGACATTTTCATGCAACCAAATTACTTCTCATTGTGCTAGTATCATGAAACAGGTAGTGCTGCTAACTTGAAATGAAGAAATGGCAACCATGTTTGAACCAAAAAAAAAAGAGAGAGATAGCCTTACCTGTAGCTCCTGCCAATCCACCTTGCAAGTGTGTGAGCCTCGGGAGATCCTGGAGGGTTCTTCATTTCAATCTGTCCACCAACACGCGAAGGGGCTATTGCCATGGCCACTCTCTGCACCGATGCCACCACAGTTCTCACATACTGCCTGGCCATTGCTGCGACACTTTCTCGAAGGTGATTCTCATACGAGAACTGGAAGGCAATGGTAAGGACTGATCTCGTGCTGCCGGCGATGGATGCGTCGCTGGAAGCCCGAGTCCCACCAGGTCCAACCTCAAGAGTAGATGCAAGGTCAAGTGTGCGTGTTGCAGATGGTGCATCCTGCAGTTAAGTTCATATTACCAAGCCACTGTCAGTTTAACCTTTGCACAATGGGTAAGATCAATGCTACCAGTGCAAAACTATACTAACCGTCTTGGCATCAAGTGGTATCACACGGAAGCCCGAAGGTAGCAGCGGAGCATCATCAGCGAAAGATTCATCAATGGGTGCAAAGACAAGCTGCGCACATGCACCAGCGGCATTTTCATCAACACCACTGCATAACTGCCATAGAAGATACAACCTTGTAAGGATGATGCAGCAAATATATTGGGAAATGTGTAAATTAGTGCTACATGAAAACATACCTGCAGAAGATACATATCTCTTGATAGAACAACTTCATCATGACAGAGACTGTGTCCCTCAAGCCTAATAACCTCCAAGAACTGCAAATTAAAAGGTTAACTAATCTGATGAACAAAGAATTGTTCATAATAACAAGTATAATGCCATTACTAGAACTTGAGCTAACTTGAAATACCTCTTCATGCTCTAAGGTGTGCGCAAGTGGCAGTATAACCTGACTGCCCATAAACCCACTAGCTCTTAGACCAGGAACTGCATAAGGACTAGCTCGCAAAGCAGCAGCAGAATAAGCGTCAACACCAGGATCAGCCCATTCAGAGCGGTGCTCCCTCAGAAACCGCACTAGTAAAGCAGGCGGTACATTCTACATCATGAAAACAAGTTCACGGCTTAGTTATGGTCAGGTCACATAAACATCAACAGATAATTTAATTACTTATGCTAAATAAAAACGCAGATGTTTTATGAGTAGAAACCTGCAGCAACATTGAGGCCTTTGCACATAGTACGCCACCTCCAATTGCAGAAAACAGCTGGGAGGAGTTAACATGAGATTCAACAAGTTTGTTTGGAGATGAGTTGATAGTAATTGTAACATCCTCAGCACCATCACTGCTCATCAGTGACCAGCCATCATCCAGAAATCCATTAACAGCATCATTGAAGCCTCTGCAAATTATGTCGAGGGCCTTAGTCAAGGAGCATGCATGGGAGGACCTTTTCACAAATTTACAGCACTGCGATGGTACGAAAGGAATATATGAGCATTGCTACAAACCTGCTCAATCTCTGACTAAATGTTCTTAGAACTGCTGGCTGGCGGCCCCCTCCATAGGGCATTTCTCCACTAGATTCATGCGCAATTTGCCTAATGTGACGCAGTGCCTGCAAAAAAATGGACGAGCAATTGTCACTTTATCATTCATTTGTTAGTGCCACAAGTACAAGCGAATGCTTAGTACCAACAAAATTTCAAGGAAAATGCAATGGTAAAACATACAGCAATTGTCATCTTCTGTGCAAGAATCTTTGGAGATTCATAAAGTGGTCTAAGGACCTCAGGCACACTCCAAGCCTGCAACGAGATATATGATTATAAAATGGATATACGAAATTCTGAAAGTTTATACATCTGATCCAAGTATAAAAAAATAGTTGGAAATTGTTATTACATCCAAATCAACATGATCCACAATGTGGATCATGGAGCCACCCCCCTCGCAAGGTCGGATTAAGTAGCCACTAGGTAGCACCTCAGCTCGGACAAAATTTGGAGTGTTAGGTCCTGATGGACCGCCAGTGGCTTGAGTCAACGATCTCTCACATATCTACAGAAGAAAGCAGTGAGTAATAGTTACCAAATCTCAGCAGAAACAATATCAGAGGACTCAACCCAGCAGCATTAGTACGACACTGCAAACATTACAGCATGAAGTGAAATGAAATGTTGTGCAAAGTTGTTTGATGAAACAGACCAAGCCCAACAAAGAAGTCTACTAAAGGGCCAACACTCTTAAGAAAATGATAGAATTATAACAAGCAATAAGAGAAATCAGTACCACAAGACTGCCATCTTCAAGACCACTAGTGTAGCGGAGTATCCAAAAGTCGCGTGGTGCCGCCAAAGTTGTCGGTGCATAAGTCTACATAATTGAAAGAACAAATCATCTTACATGCAACACAAAAGACATAATCGAACTACACCCAATACAGGGGAACCCAAGTTAAAGAGGATGCACATACCTGCATGTAGATAAGCTCAATCGTTCCACCATTACCCGTCGGAATAATTTGGAGCACATCCAGACACCGGCAGTCACGGTACCAAGAGGGGCGATCCTTGAGGATCTCAGCAACCTGTGTACTAGTCTATTAAGACATGCTTGCCGAATGGAAACATAAAGCTTCGTGATGATGATGATGAACAACAACATACCTTTGTGGGCTCAAGGCTCACAAGACCGCAAGCTCGGGCTGCTACGCCAGTACAATTGTGCGAAACAGCAATGATTCCAATGGAATCCGGACCAGGCTGTAGAGAAAAGACCACTTTAATTCATCAACAGGGAAAAAAAGAATGCAAATAATAATCAACGCATGCCAAAATCCCACCAGTTGCAATTATTACATACCTTCATCCCAACCATTTGCACCCAATCGACAGCAGTTCCCGTCGCCTTGGACAGGAACTCTGCCAAGGTCTCCTCAGCGATAGCGAGTAGACTGTAACAAACAGAAAGAATTCCATCAGATTTGAGCAAATGAACATGCACAAAATGGTTTTGGAAAAGAGAAAGGGCACCGCAATTACCCTGCTGGGTTGTTCGCGTCCCTTTGCGGACGCGGAACTGCTGGATTCTGCTGTTGGTGGTGCTGACCACTCGTAACAACAGACTCACAGCTCGTGTCTGTAGTTGCTACAGAAGGCTGCAAACATCATTGCCCACAACATTAAGTCCAGGACCATCAACATCAACAGCAGAAAAATGCATGAATCTATCACAAATTATCTTCTAGTGAAGCAAACATTCAGAAAATACGAGTAATATGTGATGGGATGAATCTCACATTATTGAGGTGCGTCCGCATGTACCCGTTCTCGTAGACGAGACGGGACACCTGCTTCTGCAGCCTGTCGTTCTCCTCCATCAACAGCTTGTTCATCGCAGACAGCTTCCGGTTCACAGTCTGCAGGCGAGAGGCCTCCTTCCGCTGCTTCTCGCGGCACCTATCAATCATAAGGTACGTCAAGCGCCAGACATTTCGAAACACGAGTTACAAAAATGTCACTTGCTCATGAAGAAAACGCGGATAGCGATCACTGATGCACGGGATTCATTGGTATTGCTAACATTTGGCACGTCACATCTCAGGTGAGCACCAAGTGGGTTAGGTGAAGGCATTCTAGCTACACAATGCTGTGGACCAAAATCTGAACATTTGTCAAAACGTTCTTAAGATCAGAACAAGACGTTTGCTCAGTAGAGATTCAGCAAGAGAACAACTTTGTTTCTTTAACAAGTTGCAAGAACAAAAAACAAAAGAACACAAAAACGGACGCGTCGGCTCCTCTCCACCACGCCACAAATAGCAAAACTATCAAGAAAGGCATTTAGAGCAAGACACAAGAGCCCGATTTGTAGTGTTGATAAGGAACCATCACGAAATCTCAGCAACTTTTAGACCAGTCGAGCCAAAACCAAACTCCAATTCGGGCGCGGCATATACTTACTAGGTGTCTACCAGGCGCCTGCTTCCACAAACTAAACCAGACATATCCTAGAACCACTAACCAGAAACAGGCCAAAGGGAAAGCCGCCGCCTGGAAAGGAGATGTGTGCGCCGATTCTTCCTACAGCCAGCCACTAGTTCAGTGGAAGGATCAGAAAGAAAGAGCAACAAAATCAAAAGCTGGGAGCCGAAGGGGAAAAAAATTAGCCACCGTGATAGCACAAACCCGAGAAACAGCACCCGGAAAGGTCACAATTTTAGCACCAAGAACAGGAGCAGGCGCGTGAGGGCGTCAGATCGAGGGGGCGTGGAGGAGCGAGCGAGGACGCACCTGCGGTTCTGGAACCAGACCTTGATCTGCTTGGGCTCGATGTTGCTGAGTATGGGGCACTCCCGTATGAGCTGCTGCCGGCGCAGCGAGCTGGGCTTGGGGCACTCGCTGTAGACCCGCTCCAGCGCGTCCACCTGCTCCGGGGTGTACCGCACGTACTTGCCCGTGTCCACCTGCGGGCCGCCGCCGGGAGACAACCTGTCCCTGTCCCTGCCCCCGCCGTGCACCGCCGCCACCATCGCCCCCGCCATCTCGAGCCCGCTACCAAGACGACCACCGCCAACAGAGTGTGTAGTAGTGAAGAGAGGATGAGCCAAGGCCAAGGAATTAGGCGCCGCCGCGTCATGCCCTCCGCGCGACCCCGCCTCCCGTGGACGCCATGGTCGTGGTGGTGGGATGTTGTGGGGAGTTGCTGCGCCGGTGAGAGGTGGAGGAGGGGAGAGAGCGCGAGGGGAAGGAAGGGAAAGGCAGCGAGGGTGGAGGTGGGGGTTGGTTTAATAGTGGAGCAGAGGAACAGAGGAGGCTCTCTGCTCTTGTTTATACTGCTAGCCTTCCCTCTCTGTGTGGACTGTGGTCTGGAGAGGGGTGTTTTGGTAAAATTAAAATTTTCCCTTTCTCTTTTGTTCTTCCCTAGTTCTATTTGTGTCCATTGACTAACCTCTCTACGTGGAGTGGGTTTCTTCCCTTTTTCTCTCTTTTTTCCTTTTTTAAAATTAAAACATAATTTATTTACATAGACTAATTATATGTTTATGTATATTTAGAACCCATTTAACCACATGATTCTCAAACCATAGCAATAGAATAACATGAAATTGGATATCATGACTTATTGTGTTATAAAAAGATGTAATGCACCAAGATAGCAATAAAACCTATCCTTTCGCGGCCATAGGATAACTTAGGAATTTTCTAGATATTAGACGTATGATTGCAAGATATTTGGTATAGACACAGAAAAAGTCACTAATTCAAGTTTTATCTTAAAATAAAGGGCAAAGTGAATTATAAAAATAATTCATTGGTTACATCCCTACAACCAAACAAGTTAAATAGGATGATTTCTAAGGATTGAAATCGTACAAAATCCCTTCGAATCAACGAAAGATGGTTAACATAGTAGATTTCGTGGTACCACACTTTTTTTTGTGTGTGAACCAAAATTTTCAAGCAGAGAAATATAAAAGAAACCTAGAAGTTTAAAACTACATATCGCAAAGGCATGGAAAGGGATAAAACATAGCGGATTCATTTGATTATTTCCCAAACCACATCTTATTTCATTTTATAATTTTGGAATGGAATGGATAGCGATCGAATGTGGAATTGAATGTCAGATTATGTTGGATTCGAATATGTACGCATGCTGAATTCAGATTGAAAACATGCAATATACCACATGCATACTAAGGAAATATAAAACCAACAAATATAAAAAAAGATGAGATGATAACGACACTCTAACTTCTATACATACACAAAGAAATAATTTTTAACAAAACTATGTGGGCATTTCCATCGGCATCTGCACCTACATTGCTCTTCTTTAGGTGTCATGCTTGCATTTTTGGCTATAGTTATAGAAAAAGATGTATTGGTCTACGAAAAGTGTCTTTGGCTCTCGAGCACTAGTGATCCAGGTGTTTTTAAAAAATCGAAAAAATATTTATGAGCTTCAATTTATTTTTTGAAAAATCCCGGATATAGCCAATGGTGTATCCCACAAACGTGCAAAATATCAACTTCAAATACTTTATATTATGAGCTACAAAAAAGATAGATCTGATAAGGTTTGATGATTTGAGAATATGCATTCTCAGATCCACACTTTTGTCATTTTTTATGTAGCTCAGAATATAAAGTATTTAAGTTGATTTTTTTCACGTTTTGTGAAATACACCATTGGCTACAATTATGTTTTTTTTATTAAAAATTGTTTGAGACTCGTAAATATTTTTTTCAATTTTTTAAACACTAGGATCACTTGTGCTCGGGAGCATAAAATCTCCACTCTATTGGTCTACACTTATATAGATGCTGGTTTTGTGAGATTGAATGTGCCTTATTCTCTCCTTTGGAGGAGTCATTTTTAATTCCTCAATCCGAGGGCTTGAGGGCTGTGTGTATGCTGCCTTGGTGGCGTTCTCCTTTCATGGCAAGGATGCACATGCCCACGCCAGAAGCATGCACGCCTATGCTCTCTCTCATAGGGTGGGTAAAATGGTGGCAAGGGGCCCCATGCTGCCGGGCTTTCGGAGGTGGACGTAAACGCAAAAGGCATTTCAATTGCTCTCCACCCGCCGTCTCATGTGTCATCTGCTCGTAAGCACTTGTGGTTTGTGGATTTGTGGATTTTCTTGAGAGAGTGCCTCCGAGGGTGTGAAGTTGGGGCTGGGGATGTCAGCTTCTTCGATCGTCGTCGCAGTGGCAAATCAATATGATGAATTGCTTCTGGATTAATTTCACATTGAACCCTAGCACTGTGGTCTCTGCTGCCTGCTCTGGCACGTTCAAATTAAGACCCGAACAGTGCAAGACTTCACTCGGATCTTTCTCTGGAGAGGAGTAAAAACGCTGCTGCTACGAAACAAACAGTAGAACATAAATCGGTCCACGAGAGGGAGGGGCTCCTAGTCTGTAGTATAAAACTGTTCATATATACTGTGGGAGATTGGTCCGATTCAGTTGATGAGGTTTCCGGCTCCTAGTCCGTGTATAAAACTGTTCATATATAGTGCTTCACCTAGGGCTATATGCATGCTTGGGATGCCCTCATCTATGTGATCAACTGTATTGTCCTGTCCTTCCAAAAAAAAAAAAACTGTATTGTCCTGTCCATAGAGCCAGAGGCAAATGTTCATGCTCCATATATATATATATGTGAATCTTGTGCTTTGCAACAACCGGTGTCTGCCATTTCGAACAGCTCGACCGATGGTTCGCGTCGAACAGCGGACGCTGGAGGAATTTCATCGTGTGGTCAGACATCGTTGATACTGTTCGATCCGTATGGACATTCTCATCTTTTCAGTCTCGCTAGAGTGGATTTTCGCAACATGTCCTGTCTGTTCAGCTGTTCTGAATATCTCAATCGTGGACCAGTTCCTGAGTCGGGAAACTAGTCTTGCAAAGCCAAACTTGACGTCACACCGGGGCAGAGTAACAAACAGCTTCAAAAATCAGCGTATAAGAACTTTCTTATTTCTCATTTTTTGAAAATATATGAAATGTTTGTGTTTTTTTACAAAAAGTTTGATTCAAGTCGGGAGGCGGGAATCTAAATGTGCTAACCATCCTTCTTTATGGTGTTGCCGACCGTCTCCCTCCGACAATCGACGACTTCCCGCCTCCTCTGCCTATCGCTCCTGTGGAGGAGCTCGACGATGTAGTTAGGTCTATAAAGTAGAGTTTGATCAACCGCAGCGACATTATGGTGGTTATGATGGTGTTGTGCGGAACAAAAATAAGGTTTCTCCGTCTCCCTAGCCACCTCACCGGTGCGATCTCGTCGGTGGTTAAGGAGGACGGAAAACTGTCTGGTCGTTGCTCAATAAACTTTTGTCTATGTTGTAGGTTTGGTGTCAGCAGATTCAAATCTATTCAAGGGTTCAATGACGACGAATTCGGCCGCATGGGGCGCTCGTCCTTAGGGAGCGGGATGCCATCAACAAACTAAGACTGGCTTCGATAGGGGAGCATCGGCTCACGGGCACATGCACGATAGTCAATGGAAAAAAATACATTTTCTCTTTCTTCTAATTTAGTTGGCATGCCCGTGCATTTTTTGTGTACTTTTTACTTTGGCCTCCATGATTGATACCACACTTCGTGATCTGGAACAAATGAGACAATTCACAATTAATACTTCGATCAGCATGTTCAGAGCACAATCATAGTACTGTAAATCAGAATAAGCTCTTTTCTTTAGAGATCGAAAATTCAAAAGGTTCCGTTGCAAGAGTTGAATCAATTTCGTCGGAGAAAACTGAACAGTAGAATGTTGCTGCCGGCCGGGAATTCAGTTGTTTCGACGGCAAGAGACCAGGAGATGGCACGAAGTTCTTGTGTATGCTGCATCATGCAATGCATGCTCTGTCGATTGCTGTTGTCTCCTGCGATTCAATGCATCGATGCGAGCTGCAAACCGAGCTGGAGGAGTTAAATCCTCTCTTCTCATCGCTCATGCATATATTCAACGGCTACAGTGTACGGATCGATATGTCATAGATTTACTGGTAGGACTGTGTTCTTCCGGTGCTAACGATCAAGGCAGGGTGCGGGTGGGAAAATGCAGAACCACAACTATGGGGAGGTCCCCTACTTATGGACGTCCAAACGCTTTAGGATTCGTGTCCAAATAGTCAACGATTCTTTAAATATCAATGTATTATCAATTATTTTTGGATTTATGTAAAAGAAAATTTTGGATTCATGTACTAACAAGAAATTTGTGGAGATGCGTTAACAAAAAAAAAAACCATCCATTAACAAGATTATTCTTTTCCTTAGTACATGAATAACTAGGATTTATATCCTCCGTTGGATGGACATTCAACGGTCAAGATAGGTGGGGGACGTCCCCATAGTTGTGGAAAAACTGGGTTGGTGCGGGTGCGCACAGTATTGCATTATTGTTGCCTTGTGTTCATTCTATGGGCATTGCTTGTTGACATGGGTACGTAGTGGCTAAGCCAACAGGATGAAAATATCTTTGTTATGTGCAGGATGGAACGATATAATTCTTGCGTAAATGTTCGAGCAAACTAAGGACAAATAGGTTCGGCATAATGCATTGGATGTATTATTAAGCATGTCGGGCGAGTATATGTAGAGATACATAGCATATGCACCAGCCACCGAAAAAACATTTTAACGTGCAAATTTTTTTTTGGTACATGCGTCTTGACATTTGATGACCTATAAGTTTAGGGAATCGCAACAGTCTTCGAGGTAAGTAAAACCCAAATTTATTGATTCGACACAAGGGGAGCCAAAGAATATTTATAAGACTTAGCAGCTGATTTGTCAGATCAGCTGCACCTGGAAAGTAACTCACTTGGTGCAATTTATCAATAGCAATAGTAGTATAACAACAGCAGTGAATAAGTAACATCAGTAATAATGTAAAGACAGCAATAGCAGCAATTGTAGTGAAAGCAGGATTGAAACACCGTAGGCATGGGGATGTAAATACGGGCGCTCCATAAATGAGATACTTCATGAAATAATTAACAAGGCAATATACAGGTAAACAAATAAACAATATCGAGGTGCTAATAAACATATGCATGTATTTCGTAGGTAGTCGTGCATGCTCGCAATGAGAAACTTGCACGACATCTTTTGTCCAACCATCCCGTGTCAGCGGGGCCTTTATGAGGAACCGAAAGGTAATTAAGGTACTCCTTTTACAAAGTACCGGAGCAAAGCATTAACATTCAATGAATACATGTGATCCTCAAGTCAAAACCATCCCCTCCGGTTGTCCCAAAAGCTGTCACTTTGGGGCCTCGGGTTCCAGGCAATAACAGGTGCAAACAACTTGTAGATATGATCTAAAACAACATTTATCATAATATGTTCAGATCTGAAAACATGACACTCGGGCCCTAAGTGTCAAGCATTAAGCACACCAAGTTGCAACAACGATAAAAAGCACTCTCTCAAATACTAGGCATCATGCCCTAACAATCTGACATCTTATTACATGAACAATCTCATCCAATCCCTAACATCCCCTCAGCCTACAGCGGGGAATTACTCACACATAGATGGGGGAAACATGGATGGTCGATGGAGAGGCGATGGTGATGGCGATGGCGACGATCTCCCCTTCAATCCCCATCCCGACAGGGTGCCGGAACAGGAACTTCTGGTCCCCGAAATAGGTTTCGAAGTGGCGGCGGCGCTCTGTATCTTTTCTGGAAAAACGATCAGGGTTCTGACGTTTTTAGGTCGAACGAGGTAAATAGGCGAAAGGGGCATCGCCAGCCGAGCCACCACCTGGCCAGGTGGGCCCCAGGCGCGGCCAGGCCTGGGCCGCGGCCAGGTGGCATCTGGGGGCTGTGGCTGGCTCCCGCAGCCCCCCTTCTGGCTCCGTGGGTCTTCTGCAAAAATATAATTTCTGGAATTTTTCCAGATTTTTCCGAGAACTTTGATTTCTGCACAAAAATAAGACACCAATGCAATTCTGCTGAAAACAGCATTAGTCCGTGTTAGTTCCATTCAAATCATGCAAATTAGAGGAGAAACAACAGCAAAAGTGTTTGGAAAAATAGATACATTTTGGACGTATCAACATTCTATGTGCGTATGACAAGTTTCACGAAAAACCAACGTTTTTATATCCTGGGTAAAAAGACAAAAAAATGCCTTGTAAAAAAGCTTTTTTAGCAACAAATTTTGTCTTTTTTACACTGGACCAAAAAAAAATCGGGTCCGAAACATACAAGGACGGACCCCTTTTCCCCAATTTCGATACCAAGCCGCCGTCATCGCAAAAACCAATCTGGAGCCCTATTCCGACACCCTGCTGGAGGGGGGAATCTACACCGAAGGCATCTACACAAACCTTACTACCTCCACGATAATGCGTGAGTAGTCCCATCTTGGATTACGGGTCCATAGCAGTAGCTAGATGGTTAGCTCTCCCCCTTATTCGTCAATATAATGGTCTCGTGAGCTGCCTAACATGATTGAGATCCATCCTATGTAATTGCTTATGTTGTTGTGTTTGCTAGGACATGATGAATTATGATGTTATGATCAGATTGTGCATATTTTCTTTAATATGAGATTGCTTTATTTACGTTCTTGCATGCTCTCCGCTCTAAGTGGTTACTCTGGCCAAGTGGTTGCGTTCGATCTCCAAGAGGGAGTATATGCTACATAGCAGGTTCATGCCTCCTTCATTCTTGGGCTTGTGTGACAGTAACAACTAAGGGTAAGGATGTGTTGTTACTATTAACGATAAAACAACGGTGTTTGTTTCTTCATGTTGTAAATATTGCTTACATCATGTGCGGTGCTTAAGGCGATAATTTATTGTTTTTAGCTTAATACTTAGGGATGCATGCTTTATAGCGGTCTCGAAGTGGAGTATTAGTTATAGATGCGGTACCGGGGTGCGGTCTAAATGTTTGATGTGATGCCTACATGAATATGTGCCGTGTTCAGTCCTCTCATAATTATTTAATTATAATTTTATCAATTGCCTAGCTGTAATTTGTTTACCCAACAATTTTATTATCTTTGGAGAGATACCACTAGTGAAACTATGGCCCCCGGTCCATTCTTTAATACCGTTTACAAACTCATTCTTTATCGTCCTGTTTCTACTATTATTTGTATTCTCATTGTTTTTTAGACTATATTTTTCACCCTCTTGTTTTTGGCGCGATGAGAAGATTGACACTCTTCTTGTAATGTTGGGAGCAAGGTTGTTTTGTGTGTTGTGTGCATGTGCTACACCAAACTCTGTGAACGTACACACTCCTTCTGGTTCGATAAACCATGGTTCTTACCGAGGAAAATTTGCTGCTATGCTACATCATCATCTTCCTCTTGGGGTGAAAATCTAATGTTCGACATACACGAATTTCTGGTGCCTCCGTAGCCATCATACCCAGATTGGGACTCGTGGGGGTGGCCACCATCGTCGCAGTGCTGCCCAACTTAGGCTAAAATCTAAGCTTGGGGGAGTACGTTTCCTCACTGATACTTCATTCTTACTTACATAATCATTGCATTTGTTAGTTCTCACACCTACCGTAGTATATTCGTTTGTTTCATTTTGTGCTTTCTTTTTCAATAAATTGAAAACACCAAAAATATTTCTTCATTATTTTTGCTTATTTTAGTTTGTTAGACATAGTTCATTAAACAAAAGGACCAAACATATTTTCCATTGCTTCCTTTTAGTTTGTTCAGTTTTTCTTTTTTGATTTGGTTTGCTTGATGTTTCCTTTTGTTCTTCTTTTCTCTTGCTAAAAAATAGAAAACAACAAGAATATTTTTATTTGACTCTCTTGTTCGCCCTTCAATTAACGAAAACCCCAAAATATTTTGTTTCTTCTTTGTTTGTACAGTTGTTTTTAGAGTTCAACTTTAGTCCACAGTGACGCTTGCATTATTATCTTCTCTTTTATATCATTCGTTGTGCAATTGAAAAGACGATAATGACGATATTTGATGAAGTGACCGTGGTGGAGAAAACTGGTATGAACTCTATTTTCTTTTCATTTATGTACAGATCTAGTGATTAGCTTGCCATGATAAATATTATGTGCATAGTTTTGCTTGGTAGTTTGTGTTTTCTTATGGTAAATCTTAACTGACTAGGAGAGTATAATATGCTATCTGGATGGCAACTTGTGTTATACTGCTCATAGCGGAAATGACTCGCTGTGTAGGGAGGTGCGTACGCACCCCCTATTTACCTGCTGTCACTATGGTCAAACTGAGATTAACTAAAAGCATGCATGCACCAATCCTAATTGTCTGACTCTTGGCTGCATACTACTCTGACGAAAATCATCTCTCCTGCTCATAGTATGGTATGGTGTTGTGGTATCCTCCTCTAAAAATTTAATTGAGTTGACTTGGCACATGCTTACGCATGATAAGAATAAAGAAAAATCTGTTAAGCCTTGATGACATCTTATTTAGAATAGTGATATCCTCTCCATGCTACTACTCAATATTGTTTATTTACATTGCATGATTATGATAGTTATTGCTCTCTTAACTTGATCGCTTACCAATCTATTGATAGCCTTCACCTGTACTAAGCGGGAATGTTACTTGTGCATCCAAATCCCTGAGCTAAGTTATTCCATGAGAGTCTACTATATCTTCCTATCTATGACATTTCATTGATTCCAAGTAAATTATCATGTGCTACCTTTATACCTTCAAAATACTCCATTTGGTGCCTGTGTTTTAGCTCATGAGGAAGTAGAAGAGAGTTTGTTATACCCCATGCTAAACGAGGTTCTTCTTTCTCTTTCACCCGATGAGTATGGAATCTGTGCTTATTTAAATTTGCCGAGAGCTAGCAAGGGACTCCGCGTCTCAGAAAATATAAATATAACCCATCATACCTCCTTCACACATATCCCCGAGAAATCGGCAATCTATAATTAGTGGAACTAAAGAAGAACAGAGAGTGACATCATTCCTCTAACCACATAGGTGCTCTTATTACTCTGAAAACTTTGTTTAGTATGGGTTATAGTGAAATTCTTTATTACCATTCATTGACAAAAGCATACACCTCTAATTTTTTTATCTTTGTTTTAAAACTTAAAAAGATCTAGCACATGATCGATCCCTGCTTCCCTCTGCGAAGGGCTTGTCTTTTACTTTTATGTTGTTTCACCACCTCTTCCTTTAAGCACCAATCTATAGAGAGCATAGCTACCATTCTTAGTGTATTGTGCCTTGTTTCTAAGCACTATTGAGTTATGTATTATTCTGATATTGCTGTTCTAAGTAAATATTTCTAGGCACTGTTTAAACTTTAGAGGTGCTCTGCATTTGTGTTTTACAATATCAGAAAGGGCAAGCGAGATACCGCTTCATCTCTGTGTTATATGATCTTAATAATCATAAAGTTGCTTCTAGATGATATAGTATTAAATTCTAGCTTGCTCTGATTTCATCATGAGTAGACGTAATTGCTAAGTTTTATTGTTCATATAATGTTTATGATGAACTAGCTATGATTTGATCAGGACATAAACTTCTATACAAATGATGCAAATGTGTTTGTTAAAGTTTTCTTTATCGCATTTAGTTTATCAACTGAATTGCTTCAGGAAACGCAATAAGTTAAGCTTGGGAGAGTTGATCATACGTCCTAAACGTATCAACTTTTCCAAACAATTTTGCTACTATTTTCCCCTCTAATTTGCACAATTTCTATGAAACTAACCCGGACTAACGTTATTTTTAGGAGAGCTGTTATGGTGTCCACTTTTGTGCAAAAATAAATTATTCGCGAAAAATTCCCCGAATCAGAAAGTATTTTTGGACTAGATCATGCACGGATCCCAAAGGGAAGCTGGAGGGGAGCCACCAAGTGGCCATGCGGTTTGGGGCCGTGCCAGCAGGACAACAGGTCCACCCGGCGTGCCGCCTCTAGACCCCCTTCGGCCTATATCTTTTCCCTGATGCGAAACACTCAGTCCCGGAACCTTTTTCCCATCTACGATATGGAGCCACCGAAGCCTCAAAACTCTCCCGGAGGGCTGCTCTGGAGGCTGCCTTGGCCTCCGAAGAAGCGGAAATCATCGCCATCGTAAACACCTCTCCACCATGCCATCATGCTTCCCCTTCCATGTGTGAGTAGTCCCTGATGTAGGCACATGGGATGGATTGTGATTGAATGAGATTTATCATGTAATAGCCATTATAATTTTTAGGGCTTGATGCCTAGTATCTTATATTCATGGATTGTTGTTGCTACGACTTCACTATTCGTAATGCTTGCCATCTTGGGCCCAGATGTCTTCATTTCTGATATGCGAATTAAATTTATATTTTCATTAATATATTTGATGTTTATGATCGTATCCGCAAGTTGTATGCACCTGTCAATTGTTCGGAACCGGCGACCCCAAGGTGACATGATGGGGTATCAAAGGGGAAGACTTTGGTTTGAGGATTACATGTGTTCATTGAGGTGTTAATGCTTTGTTCAGGTGCTTTGTAAAATGAGTATCTTAATTATCATTGGTTCATTTATTGGCCCCGCTGAAAAGGGAGGGTAGGACAAAAGATGTTGTGCAAGTTCTTATTTCAAGTACATATGACTATATTTAGAACACATACACATGATTTATCAATTAGATGTTTTATTTATCTTTTTCCTGTGTTATAACTATTACATGATTGCTTTTATCCATGCAACGCCCATTCATCCACCCCCATGTCTACGGTGTTTTACCTCTGTTGCTCTCTTTAATCATTTTCGATGTCCCTGTTACTTTTGTTACTACTGTTTTCTACTCCCACTACTATTGCCATATCACTAAGATCATTCCATTATTGTCGCTACTAATAAATTATGTCCATCAAGTTTATCTCCAGGTGTGACTGAATTGACAACCCAGTTGCTAAGGTTTATAGATATTCTCTGACTCCCCTTGTGCCAAATCAAATTCATGGGGGTGGGGTGGGGGGTTGGCATACTCCTTGGACTATATAATGGGAGGGGGCATGACCAAGGGGCATCCAAGACACCCCAGCCGCCCCTCGCACCCTTAGGTGCCCCAAACCCTAGGTGGCCAACGCCCCTTCTAGGTGACGCCCCTCCGCTCTAGCTTGGATCTAGATCTTGCTCCGAAACACCTTTACTCCTTCACTTAGATCCTCGATGCCTATGTGTTGGATCACAAGTCATCACGGTGTTGGTACTCCGGTGCACATGGATACCTTGGAGGCATCGCAGTCTTTGACGCTAGATCAGGCGAGCTTTCGAAAGAAGAGTACTCTCGCGACTGTGAATGTTTTTAGTGTAGACCATCATGGACTGGTGGGTAACACAAAAAGAACATGATTAAGAGACCAACGCATCCATGTAACACAAAGACACACACGACCAAGTTATGCTGCAACTACTCCAATAAGTAACTCATTGCCTTTTCGACTTGAATTGTTGAAACAAGAAACTTACAAATGAGTCATGCGAGATGTGGGAGAGGATGAGATGAAGCTACCGCTAAAAGTAAAAAAAAAAAGATAGACCGTGGGCGATGAATTTGACAAAATTGATGTAAACAACTTCGAACAAAAACAAAAAATCAAAAAGTTACAGATAAGAAAACTTGAAAGCGATTGCGGGAATGGAATCACCACTAGTAGGAAACCCCCCTATAGTCCCGGTTTGGTTGGGCCATTAGTCCCGGTTCCCCAACCGGGACTAGCAAATCGGGAATAATGCTAGTCTCGGTTGGGACACGAACCGGGACTAATGGGGCAGCACGTGGCCCGACCGGAGGCAGCAGGGGCGGAGGGGCTTTAGTCCCGGTTCGTAATACGAACCGGGACTATTGTCCCGTCAGATTTTTTCACTTTTTTCAGAAATTTCAGAAAATTGTTTAAATTTGTAAAATCAATAATGCTTATTCTGTAATTCATAAAAATATGAATAAAATACCAAAATGTTCAGAAAAATAAGACCTATTTGATTATGTCAAATGCATGCATGTTTAAAAAACTTAAATTAAATATTTTTTAGAACTACAAAAATGCCACTACTAGTTAAATATGGGGAACCACTATTACACATCATCGTCACGAATATATTACACACATCTAATTCGTCGTGCTTGGTCAAACGTATTACAAACGGTACATGTAGTACACACGAGTTTCATTCTTATATATATACATCTTTTTTACACTCACTATTTAATTTCAACCTTACAGTAGTATTCTCCTTTCGGATCTAGGACCTCTGCATCTAAAAATCCGGAAATTTCCTCTAGAATTGATCGTACGCGATCCTGTGGTAGAAGGCCTTCCTGCAACCGTTCGATCTAATTAAAAAATGGTCAATATATATGAATAAAAAGTAAACACAATTGATGGCAATAAACTAAAATTATGAATATTGCATACGCACTTCAAGTTGTTCTAAGATTCTGCCCTTCTCACAGCACGTCTGACGAATGAACTCGCAGACGTAGTATCCACATAAATGATTCCCACTTTCCTGCCTCAAGCACTTTACGGGAACAGAGTTCAATCAAAATAATAATCAAGAATGGTAATGGTATTGAACTAGAATCAAAGAGATGCGCGGATCTAGGTAGTAATACTTACATTTATTGGTTTAAATGTAATCTCCTTCGCCCAATCACCCCTAGCCCTGGCGGTGAATCGTTTCCAAGCACTTCCCGGCAAAGAAAATGAATAAATGATTTATATATTAATTACTTGCTATCAGTAAATGAACGGAAAGTTGCCGATATAGTGCCATAATATGATTGAAATTACCTCTGGAGGCGTTCCTGCATGTCCGCCCAATCCTTAAGGGTTTTATGTAACGAGTCCATGACAAGTACTACTCATTTATCAGGCATAATGATTAGCAGAATAAAGTGGAAGCTACGCACGCATAAGTCATCAATTATACACTTAACATCGAGAAATTAAGCGAAATAGAATGTGTACAAGACAGTAACACTTACTTGAAGTTGTAAGGAAATAGTATTTCTCTTTTGGTTTCGTTAAACCATAACGCTGATGGATTCGCGGCATGGAAAACAAAAAAATTTCTACGCGGCAAGCGGAATAAACCCCAAGGATCTAGATCTACGAGATGAAGGTAGCGAAGATGAGATCCAATCTCTTACCCTCGAAGATCAACAAACGCGTTTTGTCGGTGCAGGGGTTGGCTAGTCGATCCCCGCAACTAGACTCGTCTAGTCGCGAGGAGATGTGTTATCCTCGAGATCCAATCCGGTGAAGTGCAGCAACGGGCAGCACCTCCGCGGCGTCCACACGTACGGCTCGATGAAGACGTCGACTCCTTGATCCCGCAAGCGAGAGGACGTGGCCTTGATGATCTCAGCAGCACGACGGTTGTGCCGGTGATGATGACGATCTCCGCGAGCAGGGCTTCGCCAAGCCAAGCAAGAGGAGAGGGAGAGGAGGAGGCGCAGCAGCCCTAGGGCATAGGGGTGGTGCGGCTATGGTGGAGAGGAGGCGGCGGCAGCCCTTCGGGCAAGGGGTGCGGCTAAGGTTTAGATGGGAGAGAGGGGGGTGCGGCTAGGTGTAGGGCGGCAGCCTCCAAGAGGTGTCTCGCGCCCCCCCCCCCTCCCCTCCTTATATAGGAGGTCGGCTAGGGCTAGGGCAGGGGGCCAGCCGCCCCCCCCCTTTGCTTGCCCCCCAAGTTGGAGTCCATCTAGGACTCCTCCTTGGGCCCCCTTTCCTAAAGGGGTGGAGGGCCCAACTCCTAGTCCAACTAGGAGTGGGATTCCCCTCCTTCTCCCTATGCCGAATTGGCCCATGTGGGCATAGGTGGTGCGCCCCACCTAAGTGGTGGCTGCACCCCTTTGCACCATGTGGGCCCCATACAAAATATGCGGTCCCACTTCTAGACCCTTCTAGAACATTCCGGAACCTTTCCGATACCCTATGAAATATTCCGGAACTTTTCCGAAACCTTCGGAAACAACTTTCCATATATGAATCTTATTCTCCGGACTCCTCCAGAACCTCTCGTGACGTCCGGGATCCCATCCGAGACTCCGAATCACCATTCGTTCACTTCATCATTTAATTCATCGCAAAACCTAATTTCATCGGAACGTTAAGTGTGTGACCCTACGGGTTCGAGAATGCATAGACATGATCATATCAATAATTAATAGCGGGACCGGGATGCCCATATTAATTCCTATACACTCAACGAAAACATTTTCTCGATTGAACCACGATGCCGGAGATTCAATTAATCTCATATATGATTCCTTTTGTCTCACGATATTTTACTTGCCCGAGATATAATCGTTGACATCCCCATGTCTAGTTTAATCTCGTTACCGGCAAGTTCTCTTTACTCGTCCATAATATAGGATCCCGGTGATTACAACCTAATCACATGTCTGCAGACTTTTGATGCTATATTACCGAGAAGGCCTGGAGATATCTTCTCCGTCACATGGAGGGACAAATTCCACTCTTGATTCATATCACCCAACAACCCACCATCAGAGATACCTGAAAGCCACCTTTATAATCACCCAGTTACGAAGTGACGTTTGATGTCCACAAAGTATTCCTCCGGTGAACGGGAGTGATATAATCTCATGGTCTAAGGAAACTATATTTGGCATATTAAAAGTGTTGACAACAAAACTTTTGTGACACGATTAATTGCAACTCTTTATTTTGGGTCATGTCCATCACATCATTACTCCTAATGATATGACTCCGTTATCAAGTGACTATAACAAGTCCATAGTTAGGAAACTCTAACTATCTCTTGATCAACGAACTAGTCCTGTAGAGGCTTACTAGGGACTCCGGGTGTTTATATTCCACACATGTATTATGTTTCCATTTAATACAATTATAGCATGGATAATAAACCATTATCATAAACGTGAATATGCTTAATAAACCATTTTATTATTGCCTCTAGGGCATATTCCCAACAGTCTCCCACTTGCACTAGAGTCAATAATCTAGTTTACATTTCCGCGATCCAACACCCATGGAGTCTCACTCATGAAGTCTCAGTGCTGATCATGTTTGCTTGTGGAAGAGGTTCTGTCCGTGCTCTGTACTTTACAGTTCTTTATGTCCTTTGCAAAAATTGTAACTGACACCTAATTTGACATTACTTTATCATCTCATGATAAACTTCCTATCATCCCATGATAAAACTCATTATCATATAATGTATATAATATGTTTGGTTATAGAGTGAGATATTCATATCCTTTTATGCCTAAATGTATGATTAGTCAATTGGACTTTCTCATAACACATGCAACCGAAACTCACTCGATCTTGAAACAACTTTCTCAAAACAAAATATTATATCTTATTTCAATCCTTGAATTAATCATATACTCCTATATGTTGTAGACTTAACAAATCGACAGTGTAACTTTGCACTTCGATATTTCCGATCATGCTTTCACTGCGCTGCTTTGACTCTAAAAGATCTCCAATTTAGTCTGGCTTTATGACTTCAACCAAGTCCACCATTTTCTAAATTTATCTCAATTTCATGAAAAATGACTCCTCATTCATCATGTTCTTACAACTAAGAACTTGGGTCACACATCATGACATACAAACACATGGTTCTTATATGTTGAGACCTATGAACAATTCATATTGAATTCCAACATATCCTTCAACCATCAATTTTGTACTGAGTTCTCTAACTCAATGTTTCACCTATATATCACAATGAGATGAACCATTCTTCTCTTGTTTCATTTTGAACTCCTTAAAAAATATTTAGGTTAAACATCTGACTTTAATGTTTATCAAACTTATCTATCCTTCATAGATACATTCATCTACATGAAAATTTGACGTTCAAACTAACGTCATAAGTTATGCATTGGTCCATGACAACGTTTACAACATTTATGAAATCTCCATTTCATTCAAACATGATGTTGTAAACTCCCACTCAAATATACACCATACACATATTAAATTGTGAAAACACAGTGGCTCCCACTCAGAAATATGTTATCTTTATATTTGACCATGATTAACTAGTTTCCACTCAAACATATGTCACCACATATTTTGATTATGGAAATTAATTTCTGCTCTAACTTAATATATGTCACCACATATCTTAATTAGATCCCACTCAGTTTCTTATGCACTTTCTCGACACTTTGGACTCCTCCAAAATTCTTAACTCTTAAGATTTGAGAACTCATATACGAAACGTTAGCACCTTGCAATCTCTAAGTTTTATTTATTCCACGCAAACTCTTTTGCAAAATAAATATGTGAAACATTCTTTTCACAAAATCAAGTAACGATTACTTTATGATTTAAACTTAAAGTAGAATGACTCTTAGTCACTTTCGTATTTAAAGTTTCTATTTCTTCTTTTGTAGTTTTGTAGGTATGTCTTGTTTCCCAAACGTGAC
Source organism: Puccinellia tenuiflora (assembly GCA_012064385.1). Taxonomy (NCBI): domain Eukaryota; kingdom Viridiplantae; phylum Streptophyta; class Magnoliopsida; order Poales; family Poaceae; genus Puccinellia; species Puccinellia tenuiflora. Next base: position 1,059,438 of record QRDG01001694.1, on the reverse strand, counting down.
AAGTAAACCATGAATATTATTTTGCAACTTTTGACAAAATTCATATTCTTGAACCCTACTTCTCTTTAGACAAGCTAAACCATAATTCAATGATCACCATCATTAAAACCTTTTATGTGTCAAGTTTTAACCAACACAACACTTTACACATGTGCCACTTGATACATAAACATGAAAGGTTTAAACTTTCTAAATTCATTCCAACAATTCTTTTATCCATGAAACCATTTCACGATAAAACCACTAAAATACATAACACAACCAAACACATTGGTTTGTCCCTTTTAGTCTCACATTGTGGAATCTCTATTCATAATCTCATATGAACATTCTACAAAACTTCATTTGCTTTGGTCTTTTAATTATCTCATAATTATTGAAACCACTATTTCACATAACTCATATGCGAGATGCAAATCATTAAATAGATCCTTTATTTAAACAGAGTGTTATCAAAATAAATCTAAATGATACAAATGAAACCTTAAAACCAAGACCCTTCTTTATGACCACATAATATCAAATATAATGTGACTACAATACTTTAGGTTTATCAAAACACTTTTGAATAATCTCTAAATATTGTAATTTGTGATAACACTTGTCACAAGTCTCCATACTAAACAATAACTCAAATATTTTGTCTCTTTTGATCAAATCGAAAAGACTCAATTATCTTGTTAACTTAATATCCTTTACTTCCAAAGTCTCATCATGACATGAATAAATACTCCTATTCACTCATCCATGATAAAATAATGATGTCTTTTATTCACTGAAAAATACAACCAACACTTGTGTTTATTTTCAGCAACTCATGGCATTTTCTGAAAATGGCATTTTTAATCACACTATTTAGTGATGCGCATCAAGATGCTCTTCAGCACTAATAGTATAATTAAAACAATTCTCATCATCAAGTATTGGATATTTTAGTATGTCCTTATTTTATAAGTGTTTAACTAAATATCGTTTAAATCTAACAAAGGACAATAATCTCATAATCGAAACGTGATCTCCAAAAAGGATTACTCATGAAAAACAGAACAACCACTTGTCTTTAACATGAATGACCGTCTCACAAATCGAGACACACTAATTTAAGATCACACTTAATTCGATTACAAAATTCATTCTAATCCTCTAATTTAAAACGATAAATGTAGAAGTGAAATGACGCCAGCATCAACTCCTTGATTGCCATCTTCCCGCGAAATCCACTCAGTCCCTCCATGCACTTCTCAAACGGCTGGCCCTGTTTTCATAAAACAGCACAAGTATCAAATACTTAGCTCACCACAAGTGTAAATGGGACATTTAAACATTTATAACTAGTATATCAAAATATACCTTCTGCGTTGGCTACTCCTCCTGCTACGGGATTCCTTTCGATCTGACGAAGTCGAGACATCAGTTCAGGGTAAGTGATCGAATCCCTTTCCTTGATATAGTCTCTGACACAATTCTTGAATTTGGGATGAAGCGAATGCAACAACCCATCTATCGCGAATTCGTCACTCATCTCCATATCCCAAGCATCCATAAGAGTGTAATATATCCTATACATTTTCTTCAGATGTTCCTCTAAGCGATCATTTTCTTCCATCTTAGTTGAAAGAAACACACCTAGACCTTCAAACCTTGCAATTCTCACTTGTGCTATGAACATTTTCTTTAGCTCAGTGACAGTCTCAATGGCACTCAAGTTCTTGAATTGTTTGGACAGGTCTGAATTCATGAAGACACTCATCAACCAATTGACTTGAATGTGAGTCTTACTCCGACTGAGCCAATCCATACGTTTGTTGTAACTTGCAGAAGCATCGGGTTTTTCTTCTAAGGGTTCATGCAACACGTAGAGCTGATCATTGGTTGATAGGACTTCTCTAAGACGTTCGTACCACTCGATGAAGTTTGACCCATCAAGACGCAGCTCCTCAGCAAGAAACATACTACTGTAGTCGGCCATGATCTACAAGGATTTTGCAAAGACATCTTTAGGACACTTGTTTATGACAATTTTAGTTCAACTTAATTAAATTAATGAACTCCCACTAAACTCAACATCTCTCCGGTTGTTTAGTGACACACGATCCAAATCCACTACACCACCACCGATCATCACGTGAGATGATGTAGCTTCAATGGTGAACAACTCAGTGTTGATCATATCATTCATATGACTCGTGTTTAACCTTTCGGTTCCGTGTTCCCGAGGCCATGTCTGTACATGCTAGGCTCGTCAAGACAACCGTAGTATTTCCGCATGGGCAAACTGGCTTGCACCCGTTGTATGTGAACGTTGAATCTATCACACCCGATCATCACGAGATGCTTCAAAACGACGAACTTTCGCAACAGCGCATACTAGGGGAGAACACTTAATTATCTTGATATTAACATGAGAGATCACCTTATCATGCTACCGTCGCGATCACATCTAAGCATAACAATAAGGTGCATAAAAGGGATTAACATCACATGCAATTCATAATTGTGATATGATATGGCCTTTCTTCATATGCTCTTAGATCTCCATCTTCAAAGCACCGGCAAGATCTCCATCTCCGGCATGATCTCCATCATCTTGGCGCCATCACCATGGTTGTCCACCAACTATTGCAACTACAACTAATGCTACTCTTAGCAATAAAGTAAAGCAAATACATGGTGATTCATTGACACGCAGGTCACATAAAATAAAAGACAACCATATGGCTCCTGCCGGTTGCCGTACTCGTCGACATGCAAGTCGCGAAATATTACAAACATGATCATTGCATACATTATCACAAATCACATTGGCCATATCACATCACTTGACCCCCTCTGCAAAAACAAGTTAGACGTCCTCTACTTTGTTTATGCAAGTTTTACGTGGCTTGGGTCAACGAGATAGAACCGTTCTAATCTACGCAAAACCACAATGGTGATATAATAGTTGCTTATTTACTCATCCTTTTGAAAGGCCTTCCATTGAAAATTGCATCCTCACTAAAGCAAGAGAAACAGACACCCGCCAGCCACTTATGCAAAACAAGTTGCATGTCAGTCGTGGAACCGGTCTCTCGTGCGTGGACGAGTAAGGTTGGTCCGGGCCGCTTCAATCTCACAATACCGCAAAGATGCAAAGTGCACACGAGAAGGTAGCAACATAAAATATCAACGCCCACAACTCTTTGTGTTCTAATCGCACCAACATCTACGAATAGATCTAGGCTCTGATACCACTAATGGGGTCGCAGCATGGAAAACAAAAAATTTTCTACGCGGCAAGCGGAATAAACCCCAAGGATCTAGATCTACGAGATGAAGGTAGCGAAGATGAGATCCAATCTCTTACCCTCGAAGATCAACAAACGCGTTTTGTCGGTGCAGGGGTTGGCTAGTCGATCCCCGCAACTAGACTCGTCTAGTCGCGAGGAGATGTGTTATCCTCGAGATCCAATCCGGTGAAGTGCAGCAACGGGCAGCACCTCCGCGGCGTCCACACGTACGGCTCGATGAAGACGTCGACTCCTTGATCCCGCAAGTGAGAGGACGTGGCCTTGATGATCTCAGCAGCACGACGGTTGTGCCGGTGATGATGACGATCTCCGCGAGCAGGGCTTCGCCAAGCCAAGCAAGAGGAGAGGGAGAGGAGGAGGCGCAGCAGCCCTAGGGCATAGGGGTGGTGCGGCTATGGTGGAGAAGAGGCGGCGGCAGCCCTTCGGGCAAGGGGTGCGGCTAAGGTTTAGATGGGAGAGAGGGGGGTGCGGCTAGGTGTGGGGCGGCAGCCTCCAAGAGGTGTCTCGCCCCCCCTCCCCTCCTTATATAGGAGGTCGGCTAGGGCTAGGTCAGGGGGCCGGCCGGCCCCCCCTTTGCTTGCCCCCCAAGTTGGAGTCCATCTAGGACTCCTCCTTGGCCCCCCTTTCCTAAAGGGGTGGAGGGCCCAACTCCTAGTCCAACTAGGAGTGGGATTCCCCTCCTTCTCCCTATGCCGAATTGGCCCATGTGGGCATAGGTGGTGCGCCCCACCTAAGTGGTGGCTGCACCCCTTTGCACCATGTGGGCCCCATACAAAATATGCGGTCCCACTTCTAGACCCTTCTAGAACATTCCGGAACCTTTCCGATACCCTATGAAATATTCCGGAACTTTTCCGAAACCTCCGGAAACAACTTTCCATATATGAATCTTATTCTCCGGACTCCTCCGGAACCTCTCGTGACGTCCGGGATCCCATCCGAGACTCCGAATCACCATTCGTTCACTTCATCATTTAATTCATCGCAAAACCTAATTTCATCGGAACGTTAAGTGTGTGACCCTACGGGTTCGAGAATGCATAGACATGATCATATCAATAATTAATAGCGGGACCGGGATGCCCATATTAATTCCTATACACTCAACGAAAACATTTTCTCGATTGAACCACGATGCCGGAGATTCAATTAATCTCATATATGATTCCCTTTGTCTCACGATATTTTACTTGCCCGAGATATAATCGTTGACATCCCCATGTCTAGTTTAATCTCGTTACCGGCAAGTTCTCTTTACTCGTCCATAATATAGGATCCCGGTGATTACAACCTAATCACATGTCTGCAGACTTTTGATGCTATATTACCGAGAAAGCCTGGAGATATCTTCTCCGTCACATGGAGGGACAAATTCCACTCTTGATTCATATCACCCAACAACCCACCATCAGAGATACCTGAAAGCCACCTTTATAATCACCCAGTTACGAAGTGACATTTGATGTCCACAAAGTATTCCTCCGGTGAACGGGAGTGATATAATCTCATGGTCTAAGGAAACTATATTTGGCATATTAAAAGTGTTGACAACAAAACTTTTGTGACACGATTAATTGCAACTCTTTATTTTGGGTCATGTCCATCACATCATTACTCCTAATGATATGACTCCGTTATCAAGTGACTATAACAAGTCCATAGTTAGGAAACTCTAACTATCTCTTGATCAACGAACTAGTCCTGTAGAGGCTTACTAGGGACTCCGGGTGTTTATATTCCACACATGTATTATGTTTCCATTTAATACAATTATAGCATGGATAATAAACCATTATCATAAACGTGAATATGCTTAATAAACTATTTTATTATTGCCTCTAGGGCATATTCCCAACAAACGCATTTACCAAGTTATTCTCTGTATCGTTGTAAAAATCATGGAGACTTTTTTCATGAACGAAATTTGGGTCAACGAACCCAATATCATAGATTTGTGGTCTTTTGCATTGGAGAATCTTCATTCTGCATAATTAATATAGTGATGAGTAAGATTATAAATGCAATGAACGAGGTGAGCTAGCTAGAGACTTAATTACAGAAATAATACATACAGACAATAGGCACTGATGATAGCTTTGTCAAGGGCGTCTTGTTGGTATAACTGAAATAATTCACAAAATTCAATCATTACCACGCCAGCTCCATGCCCGTAATGCTCGTTCTTATATCCCACGTAGATCCAATTTCCCCCTTTCTTTGAGTCTGCCATGTACCAACTATGCAATCTTCGCATTTTTGTTGGTAGATCTTTGACTAACTTAGGTTTGACGAGAGGATGCCCGTGCCGGTATTTGTATTTTGGAACTATTTCTCCGTGGAATTGTAATTGGTCTAAGTACTGAGGAATAGACATGCCCTGAGCAGAGGCTGCTTCTCCGTACAGTGCAACAAACTCAGGATCGATGCCGACCGCACGTTTGCTCGACCCCACCTCGGTATCGGAAAACACTTTGAGCGGGGGGCACGATTGTTTTTTCCTGTTCTCCGAGCTGGGCAACTGATTTCCGGCTTGCAGTACTACTCTTCGACCGCCGGTTATTTGCCTGAACCGACTTGAGAATAGAGCGCTCATAGTCTGGTGTCAGCTTTGGCGGGGGTTGTTCAAGGGTCTTCAACATTTTTAAGACGGCGGCTTTTTCTTCTGGGGTGTCGGGGAACTCTGGCGCTTTCAGCTTCTTTTTCTTCAAGTTAGCAAACCACTGTTCCGTTTGGGCTTTTGCGATCGCCTTATTTTCCTCCACTGTACAGTCGTAAGGTCTCTTGGGAAGATTCTTATGAGGTACTTTTGGGAGGGGTGACCTTGTACGCTTCGGTGATCGGTTACCACTCCTCGTAGTACCAGTAGTGGTACGCTGAGCCTGAGTGGGCGGAGACGACTGACGCGGCGGCGGAGACGGCTGCTCTGGAGACTGGTGAGGCGGCGGAGACGGCGCCTGAGGCGGCGACGGCGGCGAAGAGGACTGTTGCGCTGGAGAGTGGTGAGGCGGTGGAGACGGCGCCTGAGGCGGCGGCGATGGAGAGGACTGTTGCGTTGGAGACTGGTGAGGACTCGATGGCCTTGGCGGCCAGTTTGGAAGCATGATGAATTCCTTTGGCCATAGAATGGTCCCTTTCCTGGCTTCTCCAAGTTCAACCACCTCCCCATCTTCACCTGCAGGGTATTCTAGCTTCAGCTCCTCAAATCCTTTACTAACTTCATCCACCCCGACAACAGCGTAGCCATGAGGAACCGGGGAGCAATGGAAAGTTGGTGTAGGTCCAATTGGTACGGCATAGCCGACCGCCACCTTCATGGTTAAGTTGAGCACTTTCACATGTAGGTCACAAGGTGTGCTCTCCGTGATATCATCCACTGGGTAGCGACGAAGAGGATCCGTCGTCAGTGCATCATCATCACCAGCCGGGACCATACTCGAATCCACGCTGCTTTTCCGATATGATGGGTCGGTAGCATCGACTGCAGCTTCTACAACGTGCTGCTGAGATTGGCCGGCAGTGCCTTGCTGGCTAAGTCGGTCAATTTGATCCTGCTGCCGCTTCATTGTTTCTTCTATATGACGCAGCCGGTCTGCAGCAGCGCTTGCTTCCCTTGCCTCCCTTTCCTTTGTCCTCAGATGACTTCTATCGGGAAATATTTTCCTTTCCGCGGGAAACCCATGTGCCCACGGCTTGGAGCCTGAGGTTCCTCATGTTCGTCCTTCGTGTTCGGGATTCCCAAGGGCGCGTGCAAGCTCGTCATTCTCTCTATCGGGACGGAACCGTCCCTCTTCAACATCCTTTACTGCTTTCCTAATTTGTTCGATGGGTAGTAGGGATTATCCTTGTGTCTTCTGTTATATATGCACTTTTCTTCTGCGTCCAATGTGCCCCCATGCCCGTAAAACCAATTTCTTGACCGTTCGATCCATCCTTCTTTTATAGGCTCTGGAACGATCCCTTTAGCCAGTAGGTCGGCCTCAAGTTTTTCCCACTTAGGCATGGAAAAGGCGTAGCCACCAGGCCCCATAGTATGGTGGTACTTCTTTTTAGCAGCATTTGCCTTATTTATTGCAGACTTTAACTGAGCTTCCTCCGATTTCTTGTACGTCACAAAATCTTCCCAGTAGTCTCTTATCTTCTCATACCCGTGATCGAAATCCGGAGTTTTATCTTTCAAGATAAAGTCGGTGTAAATTTGTTGAATAGCTCGGCCATCTTCTTAAGATCCCACGCCTTGACTTTATCTTCTAGAGCTTTTTTTGGGCAGCCATCTCCTCCTCATCTGGCTCCCCCTCCTCTGGATCCACCTTTGGCAACGGCAAGGTGAAATTAACCATGACCTTTTCAAAAAGGCGTTTTTAACCCTTGGGGCCGAGCCAGCTAACTTCAGGATCCCTTGGCTTATTCCATTCTCGGATGGTGATCGGGACATAGTCCCTAACAACAACACCGCATTGCTTCACATTTTTTTTTCTAACATCAATTGGAGCAATGGGTTCGCCGTCTGCAGCGACTTCTTCGATCCTGTACCGGAGATTGTCCTCCAACTTTTTGGTTGGGCCTCGTTTCGTCCTCACAGAGGATTTGCTCGATCCGGATGGCTAAAATAAGAAAGACCGTTAGTATGTGTATATAGACAACAGATGCTAAATTAATTAATATAAATATATATGCACCTCGTCGGAGTTTGTAATAATCAATGTTGCACCGGAGCCGCCGGCTTCTGCCTTGTCGGCTTCTCCCTCATCGGAGACGCCGAGTTCGGCCTCTTCCCAGGCGTTGGAGATGCCGTCTCCTCGGTTGAGAGACTCATCCCCCTCACCGGAGTCGTTCAGAAAGTGACTTGCATCATCCTCGCCGCGGATCATATCCTCGAGGATATTTTCCTCATTTTCGTCTCTGCCGTGTGGTTCCATAGTTTCTGCAAAATACGAAAGTTATTTTCGGAGCCGTCTCTGCCGTGTAGTTCAGAAAACTTGTAGGAATTGAAAGGACATTGTCCGTTAATCTTGTGCACCCAACGGCTCGATTTTGGGGACCGGTACTAGAAGGAAAGGCGCGCGTTGCTGCGCCCGTTGTTTCTAAGCGTCGTCATGGTGATATATATTAAATTGTAGTAATAATATGACACCTACGAAATAGGAATCATTAACTAACTACACATTTCGATATCATTGTACTTCACATCAATTACACGGTGCACTGATTAAAAACATCAGAGTATACAATTCTATCAATTCAATCAAATCGTACAATTAATTCTATCGATTCCATCAATTCATACAAATAATTCTATCAATTCCATCAATTTATACAAATAATTCTATCAATTCCATCAATTCATAATTGCTAAACTAGAATTGCTAATTATACTAAAATTGCTAAACTAAAATTGCTAATTAAACTAAAATTGCTAAACTAAAGTTGCTAAATGGCAAACTAAAATTGCTAAACTAAAGTTGCTAAACTAAAATTGCTAAACTAAAATTGCTAAAGTAAAATAGATAATTGAACTAAAATTTCTAAACTAAAGTTGCTAAAGTAAAATTGCTAAAGTAAAATAGATAATTAAACTAAAATTTCTAAAAACCTAACAATGCTAACAATTTGCTAAATTGCTAACAATTGCTAAATGCTAACAATGCTAACAATTTTCTAAATTCCTAAAATGCTAAATAGGGCTAACAATTGCTAAAATACTAAAATGCTAACAATTTCTAAAAACCTAACAATGCTAACAATTTGCTAAATTGCTAAAATGTAAAAAAAATACAAAATGCTAACAATTTCTAAAAACCTAACCTAACAATGTCGGCGAGGAGGAGGCAGCCGGCGAGGAGGCGACGACCGATGAGGAGGAGCGGGCCAAGGGGTGCGGCACGGGCCGGCGAGGAGGAGGCGGCCGGAGAGGAGGAGCGGGGAGAGGGGCGCGGCGCGGGCCGGCGAGGAGGCGACGGCCAACGAGGAGGAGCGGGCCAAGGGGCGCGGAACGGGCCGGCGAGGAGGAGGCGGCCGGAGAGGGGGAGCGGGGCGAGGGGTGCGGCGGGCCGGCGAGGAGGCGACAGCCGACGAGGAGGAGCGGTCCAAGGGGCGCGGCGACGGTCGATGGCGGCAGCCTGACGGCGTGGTTTCGCTCCGGCGTCCGCGAGTCCTTAGTCGATTTTGGGATGGATTGGGGAAGGAGAAGGGCGCGCAGTTATATGTATCAGGACTCATTGGTCCCGGTTCATGCCACCAACCGGGACCAATGCCCTGAAAATTTTAATGCCTCGCGCGTCCATGGACCTTTAGTCCCGTTTCTTCCTATAAACCGGGACCACCGAGTCCTTTTTCAATTTTATTTCAAACTTTTCAGTTATGAATGTTGTTCCCGCCTTTTTTTTTCTTATTAAGGTGTTTGAATATGAATTTCAAATGATTTTGAATTTGAAAAGACTTTCAACATGAAAAGTGTTTAAATCCGAATAAATAATCCAAAACCATTTTCTGTTTTCTAAAATAATTATTCTAACTATAGAAACTATTAACCATTTTGTCATTTTTGTTTGAGATTAGAGGTGAATTCATTTAATTAATTTTTTTGGAATTTGAACTTAATTAAGTCATTAAACTTATAAATTCAATATCTTTTCATATGTTGATAAAATATCAAATTGTTGATAAAAAATGCAATTAAAATATCAAATTGTTGATAAAAAATGTAATCTATCTATTTATGCAAATTCATTTTTTTGAGATTATAGGTGAATTCATTTAATTACAAAATTTGGAATTCGAACTCCATTAATTCATTAATTAAATTTATAAATTCAATATCTTTTCATCTGTTTATCAGAAAAATGCAATTAAAATATCAAATTGTTGATAAAAATGTAATATATCTATTTATGACAAATTCATATTTTTTTTAGATTATAGGTGAATTCATTTAATTACAAAATTTGGAATTTGAACTCCATTAAGTCATTAATTAAACTTATAAATTCAATATCTTTTCATCTGTTTATCATAAAAATGCAATTAAAATATCAAATTGTTGATAAAAATGTAATCTATCTATTTATATAATATATATATTCATTTAATTTATATCTATTGAATTAATTCATATCTATTTTTTTCCATATTATTGAATCTCACTAAACTTTCAACATGAAAAGTGTTTAAATTTGAGCTCCAACGGTGCATTTGATATGGTACAGAATGACAACAGTGGATCAGTTGTCCTAACAATCTTAGTCATACTCCTGCCAAGGCCTATAATACTCGTACTCGTAGTCGCCGTCATCGTCGTCGTCGCTGTCATCGTACTCATACGGCGCTCGTGGCTCGAACCTCGACGGGTGAGCACCCCCGGACTGCATGTTAGGGTAGCACAGGAGGGGGTTATCGCCAGCCGTGATGTAGTTCATAACACCCTGGAGAGTCCGGCCAGCCCACCACAGCTGACGGCCGTCCTCGTTGAAGTTCGAAGGAGGCGGGCCGTCCCCCTCATACTTGGCGAGCGTCCTCTCACGCCGATTGATGAAGAAGGCTTCCCAAGTCGGACGGTAGTCGGGATGCCAGCCCGGATCCATCCGCTGCTCCGGTGTGAGCTCGAGGTAGTAGTGGTTCGTGATGGCCGCCCGGCGCGCCACACCTTGAGGGACAGGAGGGACCGGCATGCCTCCGGCGCTCAGCATCCAGCCGGCGGGGACGCGGTAGCCGGGCGGGCAGGGGTAGTTCGAGGCGGAAAGCTCCTCGGCCTGACGGTAGGTTAGTACAGTGGAAGCCATGGGAGTGTGATGAGGTTGCAGATATGAGTTTATATGTGATATGGCAATGACGGCCAAGCCTACATATATATAGTGATATGGCAAGAAGCTAGCACACAGATCGTGTGTTTCCTTCAAGCGCTTGTGAGCCGTTGGATCAGAGTTGTGTTTCTTTCGAGTGCTTGTGAGCTGTTGGATCGTGTCCACACGGATCGTGTGTTTCCTTCGAGCGCTTGTGAGCTGTTGGATCTCAAGCAGAAGATAAGGCACACATATCAACGCTCCTTTAGTCCCGGTTCCAACTACCAACTGGGACTAAAGATGAAGATTTGCCCTGCTCTTTTAGCTATAAATACCCACCATGAGGAAGATATGAAGAACAAGAGTACGGCTAGTCCGGAATGCAAATACCGAATACAAATCATTCGGATTCCCTGCATACGTCCTACGGTGCATTTGATATGCAGGCACTCTCTAGCCACCGTAGAGCTGTATGCAGGGGAAACCGTGTGTTTTGTTCTATCTAGAAATCCTTCAGTTCATCGACCGAATACAAGTCATCAACTGTGATGATATGTAACACTTTTGGGAACCAGTAGCAAGGGCTTCTTTGATGATCTGGTATATCCCCAACACTTGTTGGGACGGTTGTAGATCATCAGATAAGTCTTGCCGCTGCTTGGATCGAATGCCCGTTTAAAATGGGCAGGCTTCTCTCTCGATGGACCAAGGCGACGACGAACTTCTCACCAGTTTTTGTTGCAGCAGAAAGAGTGAAGCGGAGCCGGCACGATGCGTAAGTGGGTGCTCTCCTGCGCGCTGCTGCATGGCTAAGGACGACGGCGACCAGCTGCAGGCACTCACGAGCCACCGTTGGGCTGTATGCAGGTGAAACCGTGTGTTTTGTTCTATACAGAAATCTTTCAGATAATCGACCAAATACAAATTACATAAAAGGTTTAATGCATTTGGGAACACTCGATCATACATATATTGTGTAATGCATTTGACAACACACTCATACATAAAAAGGTTTTGAGAACACTCATATATAAATTGTTTAATATATTATTACACTCATACTTAGATCATGATCGCTATGATCGCTTCTTCGGCCGTAACCATGGAGTTTCTTCATTATGTAACAGGATGCTTGGGTCAGTTTTCACTGTGAAGGGCGGAATTTCATCAAACTTATTATAGTCTGCTGACATGTCTGTCTTGTCCTCGACTCCCACGATGTTTCTTTTTCCTGAAAAAACTATGTGACGCTTTGGCTCATCGTGTGATGTATTTGTTTCCTTATCTTTTCTTTTTTTCGGTCTGGAGCTCATGTACTTCACATAGAAAACCTGAGCCACATCATTGGCTAGGACGAATGGTTCGTCTCTGTACGCAAGATTCTTGAGATCCACTGTTGTCATTCCGTACAGCTGGTCTACCTTTACCCTTCTCCATTCATGTTGACCCAACTGCACCGAAACAAAGGGACCTTAAAAGTAGGTCCATAGTCAAGTTCCCATATCTCCTCTATGTAACCATAGTATGTGTCCTTTTGTCCATTCTCGTCTGTTGCATCAAAGCGAACACCACTGTTTTGGTCGGTACTCTTTTTATCTTGGGCGATCGTGTAACATGTATTCCCATTTATCTCGTACCCTTTGAAAGTCAATACAGTCGAAGATGGTGACGCGGCCAATAAGTAGAGTTGATCTCCAACATCGGTGTCATTCATGAGATGTAATCGCAACCAACTGCCGAAAGTTTCCGTGTGTTTTTGTTTAATCCAGGAGTCAGGCTTCCCTGGTTTTTTGGAGCGTACAATATTCTTGTGTACCTCGATATACGGAGCCACGAAGGTGGAACTTTGTAGAACTGTGTAGTGTGCTTGAGTGAAAGAATGCCCGTCCCTACATATCATTTCTTTCTTTCCCAGCGCGCCTTTTCCACTAAGTCTCCCCTCATGCTGCGATTCAGGAAGACCAATCGACTTAATGTCGGGAATAAATTCAACACAAAACTCAATGACCTCCTCTGTTCCATAGCCTTTGGAGATGCTTCCTTCTGGCCTAGCACGGTTATGAACATATTTCTTCAAGACTCCCATGAAACTCTCGAAGGGGAACATATTGTGTAGAAACACAGGACCGAGAATTGCAATCTCGTCGACTAGGTGAACCAGGAGATGCGTCATAATATTGAAAAATGATGGTGGGAACACCAACTCAAAACTAACAAGACATTGGACCACATCCTTCTGTAACCTTGTCAGACTTTCTTGATCGATTACCTTCTGAGATATTGTATTGAAAAATGCGCATAGCTTCACAATGGGTACTCGAACATTTTCCGATAGAAGCCCCCTCAATGCAATCGGAAGCAACTGCGTCATAATCACATGGCAATCATGAGACTTCAGGTTTTGGAATTTTTTATCTGCCATATTTATTATTCCCTTTATATTTGACAAGAAGCCAGCCGGGACCTTGATACTGCTCAGGCATTCAAAAATATTTCCTTCTCTGCTTTCGTAAGAGCGTAGCTGCTTAAGTAATGACGCCCTTTATCCGTATGTTTGTTGTTTGGGTCTTTCATACGCTGCTGGTCCTCCCGTGCTTCCGGTGTATCTTTTGTCTTCCCATATACGCCGAGTAAGCCTAGCAGGTTCACGCAAAGATTCTTTGTCACGTGCATCACGTCGATTGAAGACCGGACCTCTAGGACTTTCCAATAGGGTAGCTCCCAAAATATAGATTTCTTCTTCCACATGGGCGCGTGTCCGGTAGCGACGTCTTTCGGAACAGATTGACCGCCAGGACCCTTTCCAAAGATTACTTCTATGTCCTTGACCATACCAAATATAGCATCACCATCAGGAAGGTTAGGCTTATTCCGGTGATATGCCTCACCTTTGAAATGCTTGCTTTTCTTTCTTACAGGATGATTGGCTGGAAGAAATTGACGACACCCCAGGTACACGACCTTCTTACATTTTTCCAAATATGTACCTTTAGTCTTATCTAAGCAGTGCGTGCATGCGTTGTATCCCTTGTTTGATTGTCCTGAAATGTTACTAAGAGCAGGCCAATCATTGATGGTTACGAACAACAACGCTCATAGGTCAAATTCCATCTGTTTGTGCTCATCCCACACACGTACACCTCGTATGGCCCACAACTGCAAAAGTTTATCAACTAATGGCCTTAGGTACACATCAATGTCGTTGCCGGGTTGCTTCGGACCTTGGATGAGAACGGGCATCATAATGAACTTCCGCTTCATGCACAACCAAGGAGGAAGGTTGTAGATACATAGAGTCACGGGCCAGGTGCTGTGACTGCAGCTCTGCTCCCCAAAAGGATTCATATCGTCTGTACTTAGACCAAACCATAAGTTCCTTGCGTTACCTGCAAAGTCCGAGAACTCTCTCTCAATTTTTCTCCACTGTGACCCATCGGCGGGGTGTCTCAACTTCCCGTCTTTCTTACGCTCTTCTTTGTGCCATCGCAACAACCTGGCATGCTCTTTGTTTCTGAACAGACGTTTCAACCGTGGTATTATAGCAGCATACCACATAACCTTAGCAGGAATCCTCTTCCTGGGGGGGCTCGTCATCGCCCTCAACATCACCAGGGTCATCTTGTCTAATCTTGTACTGCAGTGCAGTGCATATCGGACATGCATCCAAATTCTCGTACTCCTCACCGCGGTAAAGGATGCAGTCATTGATGCATGCATGTATCTTTTGCACATCTAATCCTACAGGGCAGATAGTCTTCTTTGCTTCGTACGTAGTCTTGGACAATTCGTTATCCTTTGGAAGCTTCGGCTTCATTATTTTCGGTAACTTCTCAAATCCCTTGTCAGATAAACCAGTCTCTGCCTTCCATTTCAGCAATTCCAATGTGGTACCGAGCTTTGTGCTGCCATCTTCGCAATTTGGGTATAGCAACTTTTTGTGATCCTCTAGCATGTCCTCCAACTTCAGCTTCTCCTTTTCTGTATCGCATTCTCGTTTTGCATCAGAAATGACCTGACCAAGACCATCATCGGGCTCATCTGACGCCCGTTGTTCTTCACCTCCTTCTTCTTCATTGTCTTCCATCGCAGTATCACCGTATTCTTCAGGGAACATAGGATAGTTCTCATCATCCTTTTCTTCTTCATTGTCTTCCATCATAACCCCTCTTTTTCCGTGCTTCGTCCAACAATTATAGCTGGGCATGAAACCTCTCCGAAGCAGGTGGCCTTGAAGGGTTCTCGAGGAAGAGTGCTCCTTAACGTTCTGACAGTCCACACATGGACAAGGCATAAAACCATCCTCTTTGTTTGCCTCAGCCACATGGATAAATTTATGCAGGCCTGCAATAAAATCGGAACTGCGTCGGTCGCCGTACATCCATCGCTGCCGTTCATCCATCTGCATATCATATAATTAAGTTTATCAAATACAATTAGAATAACATATTGAATACTGAAACGACCACCGTATATCGACACATGCAAAATTTGTATAAATTACAGATGAAAAGGACAAAGGTTGCTAATTAACCTCGATCGATCGGAGGAAAGAGAGAGGATCAAGCCTAAGGGTGGCTCGGGCACCTCATATCATTTTGTGTGAACTTGAATGTGGCTCGGGAATTTCATCGAAGACCTCTACTGCATAGCAGAGGAAAACAAACTAACACCCACCTCTCACACCTCCTAGCAGAAAAAAAATAGACAGAGACCGAGGGCTGGCTTTATATATAGGCAGGGGACTATTAGTCCCGGTTCGTGCTACGAACCGGGACTAATGCGCTGCGGGAGCTTTAGTCCCGGTTGGCAGCACAAACCGGGACTAATGCCCCCGGCCCAAAAGGGACTATTGGCCCACGGGGCCCTGGCCGGTCGAACCGGGACCAATGCCAGGCATTGGTCCTGGTTTGTATGGGAACCGGGCCTAATGACTTTTTCTGGCTTTCCCAAAGACCATTTTTCTACTAATGCACATTGACAATGTGCATCTTTGTCGTGTAGAGCTCATCTTGAATTGAAACTTCGTTGTCTAAATCGTAAGAGATGTGTGAAATAGACACAATGAAGGCGAGGACGCCGAGGAGAACTAATCCCCACCTGAACTTGTTCAAGTAGCTCCCGCTGAACTTAAGGCCTGGGGGCAGCATGACTCGGTGAAAACGGTTTACTCGGACGTTGCTGAGGACCGTGCGATTCTGATCTTTTAGGCCTCATGCAGTCATCTAAACATCTGATTTTTTTCCTCAAAAAAAATCATCTGACTTTTTTAATCCCTGGGCAGGCAACGAAACACGCCTAGTCAACCATCGACCTCCATGTGTTACTATCAACCTCGGATGGTGAGGCTTTAGAAGCATACGATCGCCGGCCGACGGGGTGGCGACTTCGATCAAGGCGTACACCGTCGTGGATCAACTCGTCGGACATTTTGTTAGCTAGCTAGCCGTCCGCCTTTTGCCATGAAGCTTTGCGCAGCTTGCGTCTCGCGGATGTCTTTGCTTGGGGCCGGCGCGGCGCGCGTGCTCCGTCGCGCGTCAGCCTTTTGCCGCGGCCGCAGCCGACACCGCCCGGCGCGTCCACCGCACGCCAAGGGCCCTCCCCATGCCGCTGCGCTGATGTAGCGCAAGTGGCGTTGGTTACCGGCGGTACAATCTTATCTCTGATCTGACTCCGAGGGGGGGCCAGTTCCGTCAGCTTTCTTGTTTTCTCACTCTCGTCTCGTGCATATAGCTAGCTGCACATCCTGCAAGCAAATGTGCAGTGCAAACTGCAAGATAGCTGATGGAGAGGGAGGGAATATCCGTTGGATTTGGATCATCATGGCCCCTTTTGATATGAGTGTTCCCATCTCTTCTCTTCTCCTGGCTGGCTAATTTTGTGTTTCCTGCGCATGCACACATATGATGTGTTTCCATCTTGTCATCTCATTCGTCGTTTGACCGGTGGAACTGTAATTAATTAGTCGAGTTTTAAATGGACATAATGCACCTGGCTAACCTGGTGTTCATCTCTGGCCTTCTTTCCTCTCCCCTTTGTGAATTGCGATGAAAACTTTCTGGTATTATATGTAGCACGCGTGCGTGTTAGAGCCAAAACATGGCCACATGCACCCCGGAGAAGTGGAGACACTAACAAATTTAAAGGACTGAAGACCCACCCTTTCTGCAGAAATTGTTGCGACCTTTTGGTCTTTACATCATAGCTAAAATCTCGCCAAAGAAAAGCAGGCAGGCCGCATCCATATTTTGCTTAGAAGCTACACATGCTGTTACCACTAGTATATATCCATACACACACACACGACGAAATCAATCTTACTTGAAAGGTATATGTATGTTTTACTTGAAACAAAATCTCTCACGTTCCAAATCCAATGGCGTGCACATGTACCTCAAAATGATTTAATATATTGCAACTTAAAGTGTTTGGACCTACGTTTTCCAACAACAAATAAAGAACAAAACATAGCTTTAGACCTGAAGTGCATGCCATTAGCGTGTGTACTTTAGTGGGGCACCTGGGATATGTTAGTTTTATTAGTAGCACATTTTGTAATGCGTAATCGGAGCACTGACCCGTGTTAGGGGGGGCAAAGCATGCGCCAACAGTTGGAAACATTCTCATCTTTTTCTTGGGCTTCGGTGATGTGCCTTGCATCCAAAGGGATGCCAATTCCACTAAGCCCCACAAATGCAGGCTTTAGCTCGTGATCACATATTGTGCCGTCGAGAAAAGAAGGGAAAAAAAGTTTTCGGCGCAAAATGAATTTTGAAAAGCGGAGTGGGATTGTAAAGGTGCATGCCAAGAAAACACACAATAATCAAAGATGAGGGTGGGTCTTCTGGTTGGATGTAGATTTTTTTTGAGAGATTCTGGTTGGATGTAGATGTATGCCAAAGTTTGTCTAGCTGAAATATATGTAGTAACTTTGAGTAATATTTAGTGTTGATTCGTTCTGCGTCCACGTTTGCCACATAGCGCAAATGACCTCTTACAAGTTATTGTGGGTACATTTACCCATATGATGACTACATGAACTTTTATCTTGATATACTTCTCTAGTTATTCTAGAATGTGCATGAGATACATAATTGTGTCATATTTTCAAAAATATGCCAAAGTTTGTCTTGATGAAATTCTGGTCAATTTGACTATTATTTAGCGTTCAAACTCTTTGTCGCCATGATTTGACACAAAGCACAAATAACCTTTACTTGTACCCATGTGACTACATGCACTGTTTAGTATGATTTTCACTAATTATTCTAGAATGCACATAAGAAATGCATATTAATAAGTTTTGTCATATTTTGTAAAAAACTAGCAATACATACTTCACCAGTTTATAAGAACATAACATCTTGTACGTTAACACGGTCTTCCGGCTAACTCTGCACACGGTTTTTGTTGCACTATGTATGTTTACAAGAAAATTGTAATATTACCTTCTACGAGACAACCCGGTGCATACAATTTTCAAGTATGCAATCTAAATCTATTATATACTAAAAACAAGATACAACAAAAAATGGAAAGATAACTTAAAAATTCTCATTGAAAAACAAAACTACTAGGGAAAACTATTAGGGAAAACGCTAGCGGAGGCGCACCACTTTGCCCATCCGAGGCGCATATCATATGCGCCTCTATGGCCACGCCTCTGGTATTTTTTACCGGAGGCGCATATGATATGCGCCTCGGGTATTTGCCTTATGCGAGGCGCATATCAATATGCGCCTCCTATAAGTATATCGGAGGCGCATACTGATATGCGCCTCGCCTAGTAGAGGCGCATACAGGGTGCGCCTCGCATAGCTCAGTGATGCGCCTCGCATATAGGTGGCATATGCGCCTCCTATGATCTCCAATATGCGCCTCTGCTATCATTTTCGAAATTAAAAATAAAATAACTGTATACTGTACAGTATACAGGTATTCAGTAGTATATTCACAGATATATATAAAAGGGTCCAATGGACCAAAATATGGATAAAACCAACACATCCATCAAATAGTAGATCATCACACAAATAGTTGTCAAAGTAGATCATCATCACACAAGTATCACACATCCATCACATTACAAGTGCCATGTCCACATATCTCTCGAGACCGAGTACATGATCTTCACCATCTCATTACAATAACATTGAAACTAGTAGGCAAGGTAGAGAATACCACCAACTACCAAGAGCAAGGTGATGGTGATGACGATGACGAAGTTCCTCACCCGGTTCTTCTCCCTCCGGTGTTGTCTCCACATAGCTTCCGCCACCGCTCTACTCTCGTAGCCTTGGTAGAGGTTGCCCGGGAACCCGTTCACTTGGTTGTGGCAGTGTTTCCACTCGTCGTACACTCCTGGAACAGCACCTATGTAAACAACATAGCACTTCTTCGCCATCTCCTACACACACACAAGAAAGATGATATTAGTTATGTCAGTGGGAAACAATAGCTAGCAGTTCACAAGATAGAATCATGCATATATATGGTGCAACAACATGTAAGAGACCACGTTCTAATCATCGGCGTTTCAAAGAAAGACCCGAAAAAAAAGACACACACACACTTGTCAATAAAAGAGGCAACTCGAAGAGAAAACAAAGAAAGCAACCCAAGAATGACTTGGATTCGTGCCTCATACTTTGGTTGGGCACGGAAAATGACCAGACTCGCTGTTCGATCTTGTGCATCAAGTAGAGTATATGCCCAAATTACTAGTCTAGTTGCCACACAAGATCGAACAGCGAGCCTAGTCACACGCATAGTGCCACAACACGTTCTAATCATCGGCACTTGTTGTCAAGAAAAGAGCCAACTTACAAAAATAAAAGCATGCCTCATACTTTGGATGGGCACAAAAGACTACCCTGCTGGATCCAGTGAGCCAAGCGGGATGCACAAATATCCGTATTTGTGCATATCACGTGGCTCACTGAACCACCAGGGTCGTCACAATCACATAGTGCCACAACACGTTCTAATTATTGGCACTTGTTATCAAGAAAAGAGCCAACTCAAAAAATAGAGCATGCCTCATATATACTTAGGTTGGACACGGAAATGACAATGCCGCTGACGGATCTGGTGTGCCAAGTTAGATGCACAACGACTCGTGTTTGTACATATCACAAGGCACACCAGATCGTCAGGGTATAATCACACACATTGTGCCACAACGCGTTTTAATCATCGGCATTTCAAAAAGCAAACGACGGCAACTAACGAATAAAAAGCAACATGACCAAGGCATTGAAATAGTTCATAACACACAAATAACTAGATAGCGTCGCTCACAATCAGGTTTCAACGGTTTGACGAAACACACTAGAGTTTGCTAGGCAAGTAAACATAGGGATAGGGTTTACAACACACAAGGACATCATGGATATAGTTCGGAACTAACAGCTAGCTAGCTAGGTAAACATCATGGCATCATCAAGACTTCTTCGGCTATTTAGTCGGCGGCTGATCAGAGGGGACATTGATGAAGCCCGACCGATTCTTCGCCATCTGCATGAATGACCTGCCGTCGCCCTGCCGCGCTAACTCTGCGTCTATCTCCTTGTTGGGCGGTGTATAGGCGATACTGAAGGCGCCCCCCCCCCCCCCCCCGCCTCATGACTTCCTGGTGCACGATTGTCGCGAGCTCCTCCTGGATGTTGAAGAAGTTCTGCCTGAGGTTGCGATCCTGTATTTCTGCAAGATCTTCAGCCCACCTCTTGAGGTCAGATGGCAGCGTGCGGTTCTCCTGTTCCTGGAAGAACGCCTTCATGTGGTGGATGACGTAGAAGGCATCCTTCTCGCTGCCAGGCGGCTGCTTGACGCAGGGGAACTGCATCGTGTGGCGGAACACGTGCGCGCCGAACTTCAGACGTGGTGTTCTTGGTTTGACGCCTCCCGCTGCGACGTAGCCGGTGAGAGCACCATCAAGAATTCTCCTGATAGTTGAGTAGTCCTTCCGGATAGCACTGTTAGAGTCGAGGTACACGGCTGTTGAGTCTTTCACGTCTAAGTATATGAGCACGCAGCCTGTCCGATCACCGACCGTGATGGGATGGTAGGGAAGGAGAATCACATCCTTGTATGAGTATTGTTCCATGAAGGCTAAGAGGTAGTCGGACGCCAGCGCGATGTCATCCTCAGATCTCAGGAAGGCATCACGCATGAAGAAGGGGTCCACTATCTGGATGCTGGGGATGTTGTCTCGGATGATCTGCATGGCCATATTCAGGGAGAACAGCCGGACCAGGGTATCATGCAGCCGGAACCCGTTCAACATGTTGAAGATGTCGGTATGCCGCACGTAGAAGATATCCCCGGGGGGTACACTGACGAGGCACGGCACATCAGAAGGCACCTTAGCCCTGTAAACCATGTACGACTGATCGTTCTCTCGAAGGCGGCGCTCCTCGACATGTAGACAGCTATGATGAAGATTGCGCATATGCGGGCCTGCGACGTCGAGCATCGATGGACACATCATCGGCGTACCAGCCACGTGATGCTTACTCCTGGAAGCTTCTCCCACAGGGCCGTCCTTAGCCCGGTAAACAGGAATTTGTTCCTGGCCCCGGTCACCCTTAGCCTTCCTTTTGCGACCACCTTGCTTCTTGCCCTTCACGGTGTTGGGCACGGCGGCCGCGTTCACCTCACCGACTGCCTTCTTGAGGGTGCTCATAGGAACTGCTGGCCTCGGAGGCTCGGTGAAGGGGGCGGGTGGCGGCGTCTCCTGACTATTTCGAAAGAGACGCACCTGGCAAGGGGGTTTCGCCGGTGCTGGTTGGGTCTCGGCAACTTGATCATGCGTGCCTGATAGTGCCGGCTCATAATAATCTGAAAACCTTGTGTTAACGAACTGGTCGCCGAAGTACGGGTCAATGTCTCCATCGTCGGGATCCTGTGCCATGTTGTCAGGTTGTGCTTGATGTGCTGCCTCATCATGTGGTGGACGTGTTGCCTCTAGGGTGATGTTGTGCTGGTCCTCCGTCCCCAAACGGATCTGGCTCTTCGGCCATTGGAACACGTAGCCGAAGCCGGTACTGAGGACCGCCGGCGGGTCATCATCGTCCCATCCAGCCGGTTGAGAGGGAGGCTCCACTTGCTCGTAGCCCGGAAGCACCATAGTGTATTTGACCCTCATATTGCCGGGGTCCATTGTGCCATTGTGCCATGCGCGGCTCTCCGGCTGAACGATACTACCCTTGGCAACATCCTTCAACTGGCCGCACACCCAGTGCATTAGGGTGCAAGGAGTGTCTTCCTGCGAAAGACATGTAGGCGGGGCGTCAGTAAAACGGATATCAAGTCATTAGTCGGTCATGTGGTTGAGACTCTCCCAGCTAATTAATTAGTTACCTTGAGGGCGTCGAACTCGGCCAATGTCGAGGCGCCGCCGACGACAGGCTTGTTGGGCGCGCAAGTGGCGGCTGAGTGGCTGCCTGATGCCACGGCGGTGCGGGCCGGCAAGTTAAGCTCCAGAGCTGGAGGAGTCAGAAGCGCCTCCGGCCGCGCCACGTTTTCCGATTGGGCGCTGTCGACATTGGCAACCGGTGGCGGCCCCCGTCTACCACCCTTCTCCCACTTGATGTACTTCTCCATGTAGACGGGAAGGATGGTGTTGAGCTTCTCGTTCACTTGTGACTAGACTTGTGTCTGGACTTGTGAGACTCGTTCTTGGAACTTTGTCTCGGCAGCCGACACAGCCTGGTTCACGGCTTGTTGGACTATAGAGGGAATGGCGTCCACCCGTTCCCTTAGGTTTTTCACATCGGCCTTGGATCCCTTCCGCTCTTGGCCATAGTACTCGGACCATGTAAGGCCTCCATAGCCCACCACACGACCAGCCGACGACGGGGCCGCCAGGGGCGCGACATTCTTGGTCTTGTTCAGCGCCCTGTTAAAAGTGCTATCCCACTTGGCGACGGGCGTCGACCCGCCCTGGGATGAGGAGCTCCTACACTCCGCTTCCTACGCACAAGGAACACGAAGCATTTGATCAGAAAACTAGACTTCATTGATTAATCGTGAACGCAATCAATTAATCGACTTGCATGCAAACTACTTACATAGTTACTCATGAAGTCTTTCACCTTCGTAGAGAAGGGACCGGCGGGCTCCGAGGAATACTCAGCGGACCCTCTCGGCTTTTTAAACCGGGCCCTTAGAAAGTTCGTTGCCTGCTCCTCCTTTATGTCGTCAAAGGGAGGTGTCTCCCCCCTTTCACGAGCAGCGGCGTCCTCCTTGTCCCATTTGGGCTTCGCGGCTCTATAGCCGCCAGAGCCGAGATGGTGGGTACCAATGTTCAGGGCTCTCAACTCCTTGCCCCTCAAACATTTGGCCTTGCCCACGGCGGAGTTACATCTGGCCTTGAACAGATTGTAGTCTTCTTCCTTGACTAGAGGCTCCTTCTTAATGAGCTCCGAGTAACTTAGCTTGTCCTCGACAATCAGCTTCTTCACCCGGGTCTTCCAATTCGACAAGGCCTTCGTGAACTTCCTAATGGCGTACTTGTTCACCGGATTCCCTTTGAGTTTGTCATTGTTGTACTGCTCTGCCCCATTTTCATCACACGGGAACGCATATCTTTGGTGCAGCTTCCGGAAGAGCTGAATCAGGAAACCCTGTTCTCTTCGTCCTTCAGGTTCTCCGTGTTGATGGTGACGATGTTCCGGAGGATTGCAGCGAGTTGGTTTACGTAACCCGTGACAAACTCCTCCGGCTCCTGAGGCGCCCCTATATCGTTCACTCTTGTGAAGATGGACCTTTTGGTGGTGTCGACCACGATGGGGGTCCGATTCTTCCGGGCGTTCTTCGGTTTCGGTTGGCTACCACCGTCCGTAGTAGCTTCACTACCGCCATCTGTGTTAGTGGTGTCGCCATCGTCGTTCCCGGTCTCCTCAATACCATCGGAAGACGAGGTATCCTCGTCGTCCTCCATTTCGTCGTCCGGCGGAATGAATTCCGGGTCCTCTTGGGATTCCAGTTCCGCCTGCTGCTCCCAAAATGGCTTCTTGCTGCTAGAAGGGCCCGGCTCCCCCGACATATCTAAACACGCAATTAAATGGAACTAATTAGCACAAAATTCCTAGGAAAAATTTGGCAGCACCTCCCCTGTATTTCTATGCCTAGGAGTGCCAGAAATTCACCGGGACAGAAATGAATCAACATCCCAGCGAAACATTGGCAATTCAAAAAGAAAAAACCTGCACAAAATGGCCTAAAAAGGCACAAACACAAACACAGGAAGATATATTGGAAAACATGCAAATGATGGTACAATTATAAGAGCATTTTGCGTATGTATACTTGAAGCAGACTGATCGAATTCCACATGATGGTACAATGACAGAATGTAGCTAAACTGGACAAGCTAAGCTATTTTTTGCATCCTCACAATGCATGCGATTGATCCTCTAATCAACTTGACCAAAACACTCGGTCACTAAACAAACACTAATGCTAACACTCATGCAAGCTAACTGACTCATGGTGAACAGATGGCACATGCCAAGATTAATTCCAACATACACGTGTAGCAACCAAACCAGAAATTGGAACTAGCTCCTCGTCATTCATTCTTGTTTAATCTTAGCTTGAGGTCGAAATTCCATACCTGGGGAGCAGTGCAGACAGAACCGTTGACAGTGACTTTGCCTTGGAAGATGAGCTCCTCGCTGGTCCTTCTTGAGGCCACTGGGAAGAGTCACCGAGTGAGCACCAAGATAGATACAATGCTGCTCCAATCTATGAGACTTATCATCATCATCATCATCAAGCGTACCTCCTGCGGCGGCGAGGACCTTGGCGAGGCGCTGCGGCTCGTGCTCGAGGATATTCTCCAGGGGGAGGGGAGGGGGAGAGTGAGAGAGGGGAGACGTTGAGCTCCCCCTCCACGGGCGGGCGGCGGCTCCTTCTCCACGGGCTCGTGCGCAGGGGCTCGATGGGCAGGGGCTCTTGCGGGCAGGGGCTCGGCGGGCAGCGACGGACGGTGGGAGGGGCTCGTGCGCAGGGGCTCGGCGGGCAGCGACGGCGAGGGCGGATCGGGAGTGAATAGATCGGCGAGGGCGGGCAGCGACGGCGAGGGCGAGGGCGGATCGGGAGTGACGTAGAGAGTGTGAGATGGAGGAAAGAAAGAAGAAAGGGGAATTTTGATCTGGTACAGCGAATAGCCGAGGCGCATATTGCAAAGTGCGCCTCGCTTAAGCTTACCCGAGGAGCATATTGGCTAAATGCGCCTCGCATAGTTGTGGCTACTACTCAAATAACTCGCGGTTCAGATCCTATCACTAAACACTCACTAGCTCACTGGTTACTCGCCTCGTCCTATGCTGTACCCCTGGCCACCCAGGTTTGACTCCTGGTAGGCCCAATTTTTTGATTCTTTTTTGTAAAGGCCAGATTTAGTGTAAAAACTTTTTCCAAACAAATATAGACTATAAAATATACTGAATATATTTTAAATATTCAAATATTGTCAAAACAATACAATGCAAGTGACAATTATGAATGTGTCTCGATACATAATATTCAATGCAATATTATAACATACAAAAAGTGACACTTATGAATGGTTCGATCTTGACAATATGGTCGGAACTAGCGCGTTAGCGTTTCTTGACGGCCATCTTCTTCTTGCCCCTCTTTGTCGCGGTTGCATAGGTTAGGTCCGGGACGTCTTCGCTACTTCTCTTGTACGGGAGCACTCCTTTCTTAGGTGCGGTTGTGGTGTACGGTGTTTGGTTGCCGTATCCGTCTTCCATCTTCGGGTCGCCGTTCTGGTCAAAGTCTTGCTCGTTGGCGACTCCATCCATTCCGATGATGTTTCTTTTGCCTCTCCTGACGACCACCCGGCTAGGCTTTGACGGGTCTGTGATGAACCAGCATTGGTCGAGTTGGCTAGCCATAACCCAAGGATCATTTCTCGCGGGTGCGTTCGCGCTGGTGGTCTTTGACTTTGGCGGTATAACCATGGTGGTGAAATACCGGCCTTCTTTCTCGACGCTCTTGGCCCACCTGACACGGAACATCGGCACCTTTTCCGTAACGTAGTCGAGCTCCCAAATCTCCTCGATCCTTCGTAGTATCTTTCCGGGACCACTCCGGTGTAGAATATCCCCGTTACCCCTGAGTTTTGGTAATCGCAGTTATTGTCCTTGTCCTCGGTGTAGAACATGTATCCGTTGATATCGTATGCCTGATAGGTCATCAGGTTGTGCGCGGCGCCCTGTGCCAAGACGAATATGAGTTTATCTTCCTCTGAGTACTCACCATGCGGCGGATTAGCAAAGACCCTATTCCTGAACCACCTCGTGAAACCGGAGTTGTGCTCCTTCATAACAACGGCCTCCGTCGGGACCTGGCGCCCTGGTCGGCATAAATCTTCTTGATAAACTCTTTGTGCTCATTTATGTATGGATCGACCACCTCCAGGTGCTGCAACGCGACGAGGTTTGCTCTTTCAAAGTCCTTTGTTCGGCCCTCGAAGTCGACATGCATTGGGTGCCGACCCTCGTGGTGACCCAATCCAGCGAGCCTCCCGAAGTGCTTGTTGGTTGGCAGACCAACAGGGGTCTCGGACTGTAGAAGTTCGAGCAGAAAGAGATGCACTCTTCGGCCAGGAAGCCGTTTGCTATGCTTCCATCTGGACGGGACCTGTTTTTTAACGTATCCCTTGATGTGTCCGTTCATCCTTTCGAACGGCATCATGCTTCGCAGAAACGGAGGACCGAGCTGGACGATATCCTCCACGACATGGAGAAGCAGATGAACCATGACGTCGAAGAATGCGGGGGGAAGTACATCTCGAGCTCGCATACTATCACCACGATCTCCTCCTGTAGCCTCGTGAGCTGCCTAATGCCTATCGACTTCCGAGAGATGACGTCGAAAAAGTTGCAGAGGCCAAATAGATTTCACGGACGTGCTTGTCCATTATACCTCGGATCGCGACCGGGAGTACCTGCGTCATCAGCACGGCGACGTCGTGAGACTTCATCCCGCTGAAGCGCTGCTTCGCCTCGTCTAGCCATCTGCTTATCTTCCCCGCGAAGCCGTTCGGAAATTTGACTCCGAGGAGGCACTTCATAAACTGTATGGCCTCCTTCTTACTCAGAGTGAAGCATGCGGCCTTTAGCTTGACCTCGCCCTTCTTGCCCTTGCGGCGACGACGGCTATTCTGTGTTTCCGTCTCCTCCTCCTCCTCGTCATCGCTAGGTGGTGGTTGAAGTTCAACCCTGATGCCCATATGCTTCAAGTCGTTCCTTGCCTTCGGCCCATCTTTGGTCTTGTCGGTGTTAAGGATAGTGGCAAGCAGACTCTCGCCCACGTTCTTCGTGATATGCATGAGATCGAGGCTATGAGGCACGCGGAGAATCTTCCAGTATGGCAAGTCCCAGAAGACAGACCTCGCCTTCCATACCTTCAACAACGGCTCTGGCTTCTTTCTGGGTCTTTCCCGGCGCAGGGCACTCCTTCCAGTTATTCAGCAGCTCGGTGATTACCGCGCCGCTCTTCTGGTCCGGTTTTCCTCGAGGCTCGACCTTCCCATCGAACAGATGTGATAGCTTTCTCCATGGGTGATCCATGGGAAGCCACCTCCGAGCCGAAAGGTGCACGGTTTTCCCGGACCCGAGATCTTTCTGCAGCTGGTGTACGATGTATTGTCCTTGCACCTAACGCACCCATAGAATCCTTGGACCACCTGCCCCGAGAAGTATCCGTAACCGGGATAGTCTTGCACCGTCGTGATCACCGCCGCTTTCATGTTGAAGTAGTCCAGTCTCGAGGCGTCCACGTACGGGCTCCTTCTCCCATAACATGGCCAACTCCTCTTTCAACAGCGTGAGACACAGATTGATGTCTGTACCGGGTTGTTTTGGCCCTTGAATCAGCATACTCATGGTTACATACTTCTTCTTCATGCACAGCCAGGGTGGGAGGTTGTAGATCCATACAAACACGGACCAGGTGCTGTGTGTGCTGCTCTGGCGTCCGAACGGATTGAGTCCGTCGGTGCTCACGCCCAGCCTTAGGTTCCTTGACTCTTTACCGAAATGCTTGTGATATTGGAGGTCCAACGCCTTCCACTGGCAAGCATCCGAAGGGTGCCTCAGCATCTCCTCCTTATCCGGATCATCGTCTTCCGGCCTCTTTCTTTCCGCGTGCCAGCGCATGAGCCGTGCTTCCTTAGGGTCCGCGAAATACCGCTGCAGGCGGGAAGTAGGGGAAAGTACCACACCACCTTTCTAGGAGCTTTCTTGGTCCCTCTCTTGTATCGAGATGTCTTGCACACCGGACACGTGGTCTTCTCCGCGTCCTCGCCCCGGTACATGATGCAATCATTTATGCAGACGTGGTATTTCACCGACCGGTAGATTGAGAGGGCACGCGATTTTCTTGGCCTCAGCGATACTAGTCGGACATGTGTTACCCTCTTGGGAAGAAGATCATGCACGAATTCAATGTTTTCGTCGAAGCATTCGTCGGTCATTTTGTGTTTCGCCTTAATCTCTATAGCCCTGAGCATTACATTCAGACGGGTATGCCCGTCGTTGCATCCTTCAAACAATGGAGCGACCGCGTCTTTTCTCATTTGCTCCAGCTTAGCTCTCTCTCTAGCAGCGGCTCTTGGCGTTACTTGTCTCCTTGAGAAGCAGATCTTGATAATGAGGGTCTTGCAGCCAGCTCGAATCACCACCTTCATCATCTTCGTGTCCATGCCCGGCTCCACCCTGATCATCTTCATGATCATCATCACCTGCCCCGCCGCCGGCATCTTGATCTTCATGATCATGACCGGCATCTTGATCTTCATGATCATGACCGGCATCTTGATCACCACCATGATTGACATCCTCATCATCATCTTCGTCATCACGTATCCACCGAGTGTAGCCATCCATGAAATTACGTCGGAGGAGGTGCGACTCCAGCATCCGGAATCGTGCTGTATCAGATACTTAGCTTGCAATCGCGACACGGACATCTTATCTCCGTCTTGTTTGCGCGTGCCATGTCGGCCCTCGCGCATCTCATCCACCTATCCACGAGCTCTTTGTTGATCAGTGGTCGGACCATGGTCGCCTGCACACGGTACGAAGAGCAAGAGGGTAATTAGAGCATATATGGACGTGGATCGCCGGAAAAATTCGGCATGACCTCCCCTAAAAAGAGGACATCCGCGAGTGCCAGAAATTCGCCGGAAAAGAAATGAATTGACTTTCCGGCGAAACATTGGCATCTCAAATGAAATCCTGCACAAGAAGAAGCACCACAACACAATCATATAGTCGGTTTGGCCGACAACACGCATACATGCAAGCAACGCCTTCACGCTTCCTCAACGACGACTTGCACAGAGATCCGGACGAGAAAACAAGGCACATGTTGTAGATCTAGAGGAGCAAGAGACTTCACTTACATATGAGTGTCAACCAATGGAGGTTGAGCAAGCTTCTATGGTGAATCAATGGGGGAAATGAGGTGGGGAGGAGGAGGGGGTCGACCAGATTTGTTTGGTGGAGGAGGAAGAAGTGAGACAAGTGAGTGGGGTGGTAGGTGGCTCCATGTACGTGCCAGAAGGTGGCAAAAAGGTGGCGCGACTTATCCGAGGCGCATACTGCACAATATGCGCCTCGGATATGTGAGATACTGGAGGCGCATATTCAGTATGCGCCTCGGATAAGCTGCCACCTACCACCACCCGCCCCACCCGGGCCTCACTAGGGTTATGGGAGGCGCATTTCAATCATATGCGCCTCTAATGTCCGAGGCGCATATTTCGGAAATGCGCCTCGCATAACCTGGGTCCGCCAGATTCGTCCTTACATGGAATAGGGAGGCGCATGGCCCCAGTATGCGCCTCGGCTATTTGATACTTGAGGCGAATGGCAAACAGTGCGCCGTGCGCCTCGGGTAATTTAGCAGAGGCGCATATTGCCATATGCGCCTCCTGTAAGGATGTCTCCTATAGCCTTTCCCCCTAGTAGTGGTTGCAGCCATTTTCGACTCCGAGCACGGCTCGGATGAAGGCAGCAGCAGTGGAAGCATCATCCCCACTTCCCAGATTTACCCCGCACAAGTTTACATGGCCGGCCCGTCGCGGGCCAACGGCGACGAACCCGCATATCCACTAGAGGTGGTCATGCCGGACCAGACAACGCGACTCACCATCACCCGCGACATGGCAATCAGAGCCCTGAAGCACGTTGAGGAGGGCACGTACCCCCCACCAGACGCACCCCGAGAGGACCTTATGGCGGTCCAGTACCTGCTGTGGAAGGAAGGCGAACGACTCCGCGCAGAGAAGGCCGAGCTACTCCAACGCAAGGAGGAAGCCGACGCGGCGAGTGCCAGGAGGGCCGCTTATTCATTCACTGTTGCCTTGACAGAGGTCTCGCAAGGAGCAAGACGCCACAGGGCCCGCGTGCCTCGGATGACAGAGGCCGAACGCGCCGGAATCACCCGCAACCTCGAATCGTCATACATGACTGAAGACGCGGACGGGATACCCGTCCCCAAAACACCCGGAGCTGCTCTCATGGCAGTCGAAACATACCTGCAACTGACGCAGCCGCCTGAGGGTGACGCCCGTGCTCTCCTCCACAAGCAACAGATCATGTCTATCAAGGCAGTTGAAGAAGCTCTGGCGAACAAGGCGCCAATAGAAAAGGCGCAAGAAAATCGGGGTCGCCGCGATCGCGAACCCGCAGCACTCGCAGGCCCAGCTCCAAGACAACTGCGACAGCCGCAGCCAGGCGAAGACCTCCACAACGTCATCACACAGAGGACGGTAGACCGCAGCCGCACCCAGCGGACGGTCAGCACACCCAATGCTGACGACCGCGACGATAGCGACTTCGAGCCACGCGGCGCCACATGCTTCAGCTTCAACATCCGCGACACAAGAATGCCAAGGGCTTCAAGCTCACGGCAGAAGCGGTCAAGTACGACGGAAAGCAGGACCCGAGAGACTGGCTGGCGGACTACCTCATAGCTTGCAGTTGCCAGGGCGGTACTTCGACTACAGCCATGCAATACATCCAGCTGATGCTCACAGGATCTACACGCGGGTGGCTCAAAACTCAACCCAAGAACGCCTTCAGTACGTGGGACGAGTTCGCGGATGCCTTCATTAAGAGCTTCCTGGGGACGTACTCAAGGCCGACAACTTTCGTCGAGCTCCAAGCATGCAAGCAAGGACGAGACGAGCCGCTCCGGTCGTACATCCAGCGATGGACCCTGCTCCGCAACACCATGGAAGCCACCTTGGAAGACCGAGTGATGGATGCCTTCATGCACGGCGTCTACCGCCGCGACCTCCGCGAGGAATTTGGTAGGCTCCGGCTGAGAAACATGATTGAGCTCATGAAGATAGCCAACCAGTGGGCAGACGGAGAGGACTCGGTCCGTGATACTTCACGTTACTCCCCAAGAGACGAGGCCGGACCAAGCAACTGGCGGGAAGGACGCCAGAAGAAGAAGCCGCGTTACCACGACAATGACTCAATAGAGTTAGTAACAGCGGGATTCGAAACCCCCCGCGAGGATGAGCATGCGACAACAGTCGCCAGTACAGTCAAAGGCAGTACAGTCGAAGCGGCGACGACCAGAGTCGCCAATACAGCCAAGGGCATTTCAACCGAAGCGGTGGCAGCACCTACCATGGCGACGGGAGCCGCAAACGAGAGTGGCAGAGGCGCACGCTGACTCCGGAGGAAGAGCTGGAGCAACCCTGCAAGCACCATATGTTCAGGAACCCGGAAACGGGCAAGTGGGGATCCCGCCACCTGTTGAAGGACTGCAAAAAGGCACGCAGGATATACCAGGCAATGCAGAAGATAGTCGCTCAGCAAGCCACGCAGTTGACTCTCCAGGCAGCACCCGTAGCGCAGCCAGTCGCGCAGCTGGCTCTTCAAGCAGCACCCGCACCCACACCTGTAGTCGCTAATCCAGCACAAGCAGCGGGAGCTTTCCATCAGCAGCAGCAGCCGCAGCAAGAGGCCCCTGACGCATATCCAGCGGCACGCGGACAGCTCAACATGATACAGAAGGGGCGCCCTTCAAACAGGACCCAGAAGATCACTCGCCAATTCTACCAGGCTGTCACCTGTCCACCTGCAGTACCCGAATACCTAAGAGGGTCAGAGACACCGATCACGTTCTCCAGAGCAGATCATCCGCCTGCGGTACCATGACCCGGGCACGCCGCTCTGGTAGTCGAAGCTCTGATCGGGGATTACACCTTGAAAAANCGACCCGGGCACGCCGCTCTGGTAGTCGAAGCTCTGATCGGGGATTACACCTTGAAAAAGGTGTTCATGGACGGAAGCAGCGGCATCAACATTATCTTCACCGACATCCTCAGAAGGATGAACAGGCCAACACAACTTGATGCCATCAGAGACCACCTTCCATGGCATAGTACCAGGGCAAGCAGTCACGCCCATGGGAACAATCACACTCGACGTCATCTTCGGCAACACCCGACAACTTCCAGAGGGAGGCGATCGACTTCGAGGTAGTCGACTGGAAGTCGCAGTACCATGCGATACTCGGGCGCCCAACCTTTGCCAGATTCATGGCGATACCTCACTACGCCTACCTTATGCTCAAGATGCCTGGACCCAAGGGCGTCATCACGGTGCACGGCGACTTCGACCGCTCCAACAGCTGCGACCGCGAATTCAGCAAGATCTCTGAGTTCTTCGGAATGGAGGAGCACCTTGCAGTGATGGCAGTCGACAACGACAAAACCATCTTCCCGCCACGCAAGAAGCCAGCCAAGGACTCCGCCTTCAACACGACCGACGACACAAGAACCCATCAAGTCCACCCGACGGACGCCAGTAAGACAGTCAAGGTGTCGTCAGGCCTGCCTATCGCATAGGAAGGCGCGCTCGTCGAGTTTCTACGTGAGAACTGGGAGATCTTCGCCTGGCAACCTTCTGACATGCCACGCATACCCAGGGAACTCGCCGAGCACTCCTTACACGTCCACAAGGATGCCAGACCCGTAAAGCATACCATGCGACGCTTTTCGGGTCCCAAACGAGACGCCATCAGCAAGGAGATCGACCGGCTGCTCCACGCCGGATTCATCCGAGAGATCAAGGACTCAGACTGGGTAGCGAACCCGGTCCTGGTGGAGAAGAAGAAGACGAAGAAACTCCACATGTGCGTCGACTTCACCGCCATTAACAAGTGCTGCCCCAAGGACCACTTCCCGCTCCTGCGGATAGACCAGATCATCGACTCGACTACAGGCTGCGCGCGCCTATCCTTCCTGGATGCCTACTCCGGGTACCAACAGATCAGGATGAAGGTCGAAGATGAAGAGAAAACTGCATTTATCACACCCCATGGTGTGTTCTGCTACCAAATGATGCCCTTCGGGTTGAAGAACGCTGGAGCCACATACTAGCGCACGATGCAAGCCTGCCTGAAGGAGCTAATAGGATAGATCGTCCAAGTCTACGTCGACGACATAGTCGTCACCACTCGAACGGAGGACAGTTTAATTGCTGACCTCCGCAAAGTCTTCGCCGCACTCAACGAGTATCAGATCAAGCTGAACCCGGACAAGTGTGTTTTCGGCGTGCCAGCCGGAGAACTGCTCGGGTACCTCGTCTCTGCAAGAGGAATTGAAGCCAACCCTGAGAAAGTGCAAAACATACTCGCAATGCCAGCACCGACCAAGCTTCATGAAGTGCAACGCCTAGCCGGCCGAGTCGCAGCTCTCAGCCGGTTCATTAGTAAGTTGGGAGAAAAGGCCCTGCCTTTCTACCAACTGATGAAAAAGACGGATAAATTCGAGTGGACAGAGGAAGTGCAAGATGCGTTCGACAAACTCAAGAAAACCCTCACGACTCCTCCAGTACTGGTGGCGCCACTGGAGAACTAGCCGCTGTACCTCTATGTGTCAACCACGAACAGAGTGGTCAGCACGGTACTCGTAGTCGAACGAGAAGAAGAAGGGCACAGTCACCCTGTTCAGCAGCCCGTCTACTTCCTCAGCGAGGTGCTAACCTTGTCCAAGCAGCGGTACCCGCACTACCAGAAGTTAGCCTACGGAGTCTTCATGACATCAAGGAAGGTCGTCCACTACTTCTCCGAGCACTCCATCACGGTGGTAAGCTCCTCCGGGCTCTCCGACATCCTCACCAACCAAGCCGCGACAGGACGAGTCGCCAAGTGGGTTGTTGAGTTGGGACCCTGGGGGCTGAAGTATGCGCACCCGAAGGCAATCAAGGCCCAAGTTCTTCCAGAATTCACCACAGAGTGGATAGAGGCCCAGCTGCCAGACATACCCGACTTGTCCAACGCATGGACAATGTACTTCGACGGGTCCAAGAAGTTCAGATCAGCAGGGCGGGAGTCGTCCTCATCTCGCCCAAAGGCGACAAACTGAAGTACGTACTGCAGATGAACTTTCCAACACCCTCCAACAACGAGGCAGAGTACAAAGCCTAATCCACGGCATGCGGATGGCCAAAAACTGCGGCGCCACTCACCTCATGATCTACGGAGACTCCTACCTTGTCGTGCAGCAAACCATGAAGCAATGTGACGCCATCGCCAACAACATGATAGCCTATAGGGACCTATACAACCAGCTGGAAGGCACCTTCGACGGCTGCGAGCTGCGGCACATCGGCCGCGAGAGCAACGAGGAAGCCGACACCCTCGCTAACCTAGGCTCAGACAAAGCACCGGTGCCACCCGGAGTCTTACTCGAGTGCATCACGCAACGCTCCATCAAGCTCCGGCCTGCGCCGGGATCCTCTACACCGACAACGAACACCACCAACCCGCCCAGCACGGAGAAGGAACCCATGGAGGCAATGCTGGTCGAACCCACATGGACAAGCCCATACCTGGCCTACATACTGCATCAGAAGGTGCCAACGAACCCAGTCGAAGCCAAGCGCGTCATCCTCCGCTCCAAGGGCTTCACCGTCATCAACGGGGAACTCTACAAGCGAAGCATCTCAGGAGTCCTCCAAAGGTGCATCGACCCAGTCGACGGTCAAGCCATCTTACTCGAGATCCACGCCGGCATCTGTGAACACCACGCCAGCAGTCGAGCCTTGGTGGCCAAAGCCCTGCGAGCAGGGTTCTACTGGCCCACCGCAATGCAAGACGCAGAAGAACTCGTGAGGAAATGCATCGGCTGCCAGGAGTTCGCCAACAAGCCGCACGCACCGGCATCAGCACTGAAGACCATACCACTCGCATGGCCCTTCGCTCAATGGGGGCTCGACATGGTGGGTCCATTCAAGAAGTCTTCTCCGGGCGGACACACTCATCTCCTGGTGGCAGTCGACAAGTTCACGAAGTGGATCGAAGCCGTGCCCATCACAAGTTCGACTGCCTCCTCGGCAGTTAACTTCATCAGGTCGATCATCTTCAGGTTCGGTGTGCCACACATCATCATCACCGACAACGGCTCGAACTTCACAGCCGAAGAATTCAAGGACTTCTGCTCTGACCAAGGCATCAAGCTCAACTACGCATCTGTCTCGCACCCGCAGTCCAACGGACAAGTCGAGAAAGCCAATGGCCTAGTCTGCAAGGGCATAAAGAAGCGCCTACGAGTACCATTGAGGTGCGCCGCAGGCGCCTGGGTCGAAGAGCTGCCACCGGTGCTGTGGAGTCTGCGCACCACGCCAAACAGATCTACCCAGTACACGCCATTCTTAATGGTGTACGGCGCTGAAGCAGTCCTGCCGTGCGACATCAAGTTCGACGCCCCCCGAGTGGTGGCCTACGATGAGTCTGATGCAGAAGAAGCACTCGAAGATGACATGGACACCCTGGACGAAGCACGCGACATCGCCCTTACCCGCACAGCCGTGTATCAGCAAGACCTACGCAACTATCACGGGCGGCGACTGCAGCCCAGAGCGTTCGTCCCTGGTGATCTTGTCCTCCGTCTCAAACAGAAGAAGGTGCATAAACTTGCCTCCCCGTGGGAGGGTCCATACATCGTGACAGAGGCAATCGGCGGCGGAGCTTACCGCCTGAAGGACTCGAAGACGGGGACAGTTTGCAATAACCCGTGGAACGTTGCGCAACTACGCCACTTCTACGCCTGATCGACCCCAATTTGAACAGTACAATGTCAAGAAGCGGCAGGTTTCAGACGCACTCTTTCCCTCGCCAGGGTACCCGAGGGGACTGGAAGGGTTTTAATGAGGCGGCCTGCTCGTAAAAGTCAATAAAGTGATTTGAGGAACAAGCTCTCCCCTTTACTTTTATCAGCAAGCAACATAAACCTAGGCCGCCACCCGAATTACTCGAGGGCTGCGCCATACAGGTTCAACCCAAAATTCCTCGGCCGCCACCCGAACCACTCGGGGGCTGCGCTGTACAGGTCTAAGTCAAAACCTAGGCCGCCACAGCTGCGCCGTACAGGTTCAACTCAAAAATCCTCGGCCGCCACCCGAACCACTCGGGGGCTGCGCTGTACAGGTCTAAGTCAAAACCTAGGCCGCCACCTGACGCACTCGGGGGCTGCGCCATACAGGTTCAACTCAAAAATCCTCGGCCGCCACCCGAACCACTCGGGGGCTGCGCTGTACAGGACTAAGTCAAAACCTACGCCGCCACCCGAACCACTCGGGGGCTGCGCCATACAGGTCCAACCCGAAAATCCTCGGCCGCCACCCGAACCACTCGGGGGCTGCGCTGTATAGGTCTAAGTCAAACCTAAGCTGCCACCTGAAGCACTTGGGGGCTGCGCCATACAGGTCCAACCCGAAAATCCTCGACCGCCATCCGAACCACTCGAGGGTTGCGCTGTACAGGTCTAAGACAAACCTAGGCCGCCACCTGACGTGCTCGGGGGCTGCGCCACACAGGTCCAACTCGAAAACCTAGGTCGCACCCGATCCACTCTGGGGCTGCACCGCACAGGTACGATTCGAAAACCTAGGCCGCACTCGATCCGCTCGGGGACTGCGCCATACAGGTTTGTCCACAAGATAAAATTTACTCACTCGGAGACTACAACCACCTCAGCATACGTACAATCATGCTCCCACTTGGGAAAAATATCTTTTACAAACTAATGCTACACAACAGCAGTCTAGTAGTATTACTCTACATGCTCACCCTTTGGCGCATCGAGTGGCCCTACAAGTTGCTCACTGAAGTTCTGGACCTGTTGAATCATCTGACGCGCAGCCGCAAGGGTATCGGCGTAGTCATCTGTTCCAGGCAAGCCGTCAAGCACCTTGTTCAAGGGAAGATGAGGCCGGTGCATTCGAACGTACGCCAGCGCCACGTTCACCCCGGCAACAAGCTGGGCGTGCACGAGTTCCTTCAATGCCTTGCCTTCGCGGAATCTCTCCAGCAGCGCAGCCAGTCCATTAGGCTGCTCGTTGTGCGGAAAGTACACCCTGTTGATCTGCAAGAGGGTCTTTCTACAACCTTACAGGAGCAAAGCAGCCCGCCAGGCGCGATCCAACATTCGAGCCAGTACCCTACCTTTGGATTTGTTTGACCAAAACTGACGAGCTTCGAGTGAGTCACCGGCGGCTTCTCCCTCCACCCGCTCGTCTACTCGACCTTGCTCGGCATTCAAGTCAGAGTTCACATCTGCATCAAGACCCAGCACTACGAACAGTAAAAGGATAAAGAAGCCGAAGCAAAGCGCTAGAAGGCCAACCTTGCAGCTGTTGACTGATCAGGTCCATTTCATCAAAAAGAAACTCCTCACGCTGGGAGAACGGCGCAACGGGTCCTGATTTCAGGCGCTTCAACTCCAACTCGGCGATCTTCAACTTCGACTCGAGCTCAACAATCTTGTTTCTCATGAAGGTGATCACTCGCTGGTCATTTACACTTCGCACAGGAGCTGGAGGAGTTCGATGGCGACGGCGATTAGGTGCATCCAAAGAGGTGTCCTCCTTGTCATCCACACCAGTCGTTTCAGCAACCCCAGGAGCTTCGCCCATCTCAGACTGCCAAATGCGACAGCGTCAAGCAAGGAAAAGAAATTCAAGCCTAGATATGAAAGAAGACTCGAAGGCACAAATTCACATTTCAACGACAGCGTGATCGCGCCCAGAAGACACGCAAAATACACAGGTCATTACAAATCCAGAACCAAACACAGAAGAATTCTAAAAGAATGGAGTCTACATCGCAGACTCCGACTGAGAACGGTTCTTCCTGGCAGCCAGCTCTGCAGCCTTGGCAATCTTCTTCTCAAAGGTGGCAACCAGCTTTGCAGCCAGTTGACTCGCACGTGCCTTCACACCACTAAGGGACGCGGTCTTGCCATCAGGCCTTCGAGGGAAATCGCTGACAACCTTCTCAAAATCGCCTACGACTTGGTGACCAAGAAGTAGCTGGAAGGTGAGCTCTGAGCCGCGTACCGTCTGCGCACGCGTGTAGTCCACCAAGGTGGTCGCGTTGCCTTCAAACGGAGCCGCAAGCGCGTCGACAGCAACTGGCGTTGCCTTTCATGCTCTGATGCACACTCGCCAAGGCGCCTGTCGACTTCCGCAGCGCCGCCAAAGCACACGTGCAGACGCGGTCAATGAAGCCAACAGCCTCCGCCAAACCGACATTCTCACTGGAGGTCCCTCCCGGAGGAGCGCCTCCGCACGCCTCTGAACAACGAAGAGAAGACCACACTTGTAAGACATCATAAGTCGACACAAGACAAAGTAGGCAATGAGCCGAGATACTTACTTCCAATAACATTGGCGAGTGCGAGCAAGCGTTCAACCTGGGTCTTCTTCAGATCATCCCGGGCTCGCTCACGCTCTTACGCTTCACCCAGCGACTTCTCCAGCTCCGCAACCCCCTTCTTCATGCCCTCCTTCTCGCCTACGGATCAACGGAGGGAAGTTAGTAACAGAGGCAGTCGCAGCACTCCTCGAACACAAGGGTTCATACTCACGGTTTGCCTGCTCCAGAGCAGCGCGGAGCTGATTCCTTTCCTGCTCCATACGGACGAAGGTTGCGGCTCCCTCCATCTGTTGACGATAAAATGGCTGTGGAAAATACAAAGACATCAATCTGCGCCCGACTATTCTAGTCACGCACATCTTCGGGGGCTACTCCCATCGGGAGCGCTGTTCGCGCACCCGATGCAGCTTTTGCAGAGCAAGTCAAAGAACACTTACATGCTCAAGCAGCCCAGCGTCAGCCGGAGTCGCATTAGCAGTTTTCTTTGGCACGGAGGAGGTCGAAGACTTCAAGGCCAAAGCGTCACCTGCCTGAGGATCTTCTCCGGTCGTCTTCACAGCTTGCTCGATCATGGGGGCAGAAGTGTGCTCTACCCCACGAGGAGAAGAACCAGCAATGCCAGTACGGTCGCTGTGACAAGATAACTCAATTCAAGGACTTGCAAGTCAAAAAGCACACTCGACAAAAACACGGCAAGGGCTATGCGACTAACCTGGCGATATCCATATCATCTTCACTCCCCACGGAGACGGAGGCCATCCTCGCAAACTCAGTCGGCGGTGCAAAGCCGAGGGGAGACGCGACCACAGGCTCAGCCAGGTCACTCGTGCGCCTCGCACCCGAGGACGACTCGCTCGCCTCATCCTTGTTCTCCAGATCCGCCTGCTTCGTGGGTGACGAAGCCGAAGCCGAAGCAGAGTCGCCATTCTTTCGCTTCAGCCGCTTCAGTAGCGGCTCCTCATCTTCATCGTCCTCCTCCAACTCCTCACTTCGAGAAGTGGCGGAGGGAACTTCATCGTCATCAACCCCATCCTCCTCAGGGAACTCTGCCTCTCCGTGAGGCCCATTCTCCATCAACAGAGGGAGACTAACATAGCTCGAACGACCCTGTCAGCAAATGAGGCATTCGAGTCACGCAAGAAGATTCGATAGAAGAAAGACAAAAGACAAAATTAAAGCACGGGAAGCTCACGTCAGGCACAGGGTTATCGGGCCCATACGGCTTCACTGGGCACTTGACATTGCACGGGTCAGCGGCTCGGAGACTAGTGATGCTTCTCACCTTCGACTCGACGGCGTCATCGTCGAGTTCATCGCCGGCGGCATCACGCATCCACATTGGATGGTCGCGAGCGCGGAGCGGTTGCACCCGAAGCCTGAAGAAGGTGGCAATAAGGTGAATTCCACCTGTCTCGCGCCCAAGGCTTTTCAGCAGGCCACGAAGGAGCGTCAACAAGGGCTGAGTCGCCTCCCTGCCCTCCTTCGACAGCGGATGCGCCCACGCTTTCTTCTTCCGCAACTCGCGATCAGCCGCGAAGTCGGGAAGCCCTTCTTGGTCGAACCTGATGTAGAACCACTTCTTTCGCCAACCCTGGACGGAGTCGGACTTCTTCATCTGAAAATAGGTGGTGTCGCCACGCACCTGGATGCCGAAGCCGCCGACTGGGTACACCTGCTTGCTTTTCCCCACATTCCTCCTCACGAGGAACAGAGACTTCCACAGCAGCCAGTTGGGTGCGATTCCCAGGAAGCACTCGCAGAGCACGATGTAGCTTGCGATGCTCAAGACGCTATTGGGAGTCAGATCATGGATCTGAATCCCGTAAGCGTACAGGAGACCACGGACAAAATCGTGGAGGGGGAATCCGAAACCCCGCGGAAGGAAATCCACGAAGCAAACGCGTTCCCCCTCGCGAGGAGCGGGGAATACCTCTTTCCCAGGAACGCGCACCGCCGCCTGGTCCGCCGGCGGCAGCAGACCTTGTGCGCGAAGGGCCTCGAGGTCGGTCTTCTTTACCGACGTTTTCGCCCAGTCGCCGTCGGGCTTCTTCATCACGCTCGCATCGGCGGCGGCAACGGTGCCGGCAGCAAGTTTCCCCCTCTTCATCGCAGTCTTGCTCATGGAGGGCGGAGAAAAGAAACTGGAAGGAAGGAGCAGCAATGGAGGAGAGAGCAGTGGAGGCGACGGCGAAATGGGGATGGAATGAACTGTTCCCCACCGCGGTGAAAAATATATACCGCGGGGTCAGTTCATCCTGGCCGTTCCCCACGAAACCGCTCTCCACAACCTCATCTGGACGTCCACGTGTCGCGCAGAGATAGCAACCGTCGCCAGCCACGCCGCCCACTACACACGGGAATCGAGGCGCCATCATCATGCCGCGAAAATTTCGCGCCCGACGGTCAATTCAGTCAATACTGACACTGGGACCACCCTGTCACGTCCCATCGGACACAGAGTGTGCCAAAAACGCCAGCGCTGACGTCACCTGCGGAGGCGTAGCAAGTAAGCCAATGGGCTGATGGAGCACCCGGATAATTCATTCGAGTGCAACAAAGATACAGTAAGCTTTAAGAGCTTAATAGACTCGACAAGTCCATTCGAGTGGAAAAGAAATTCAGTAAGCTCCATGAGCTGAGTAAAACTCAAAGCAGTAAGCCAAACCGGCCGAGTACAAATTAAGTCACGCAAAGCCAGTTGCGACTCCGTCAGCTCGAGTCTCTTCTTTACTCCCATCGGGAGCGGGCTTTTCGACTGAAGAAAAAATTGAGTTTAACCTCAATTGCAAGCAATTCAGCTTAATCTCGGGGGCTACTCCCATCGGGAGCGCTGTACGCGCTCCCGAATGAGTCAGAACAATCGTAGTCGAAAAATCACCGACCAAAGCAATACTCGCAGTTTTTACCCTGCAGTCGATGTTTCGACTAAGGAATCCTCCATAAGCCCTGAACGGCCGGAGTCGACCAATTTTATTTGTTCCTTTCAGGAACCTGGTGGCGTGCCCAGAAGGAAGGAGTCCTTTACCCGACTCTATGATTCGACTAATCACTCGGGGGCTACTGTCGTGGGGTCACTCTTCGACTACCCCACGGTGGTGATACCTGGGTCACGCCAAGAACATCTGCCTTATGACGAGGGCCCAAGGAAGGCCCAAGGAGGACGACGTGCGGCCCAAGATAGTCGACGTTAGGTCATCAGCCTCGATCGTCTTGTAAATGCCATCG
The DNA here is from genome assembly GCA_012064385.1 of Puccinellia tenuiflora. NCBI lineage: Eukaryota > Viridiplantae > Streptophyta > Magnoliopsida > Poales > Poaceae > Puccinellia > Puccinellia tenuiflora. The sequence goes on along the minus strand of QRDG01001694.1, from coordinate 1,017,449 downwards.
GCACCGTTCACCCGAGACCTAGCCTACCATATAAAGGCTAGGAGGGTCCCTCGTCTAGGGTAACGCATACGCTCACGCTCATAGCCGCCATCTCAAACCCTAGCGAGATTGCCATATCGCCATCGTAGCCACACTCAACATCAATACCAGACAAGCAGGAAGTAGGGTTTTATCCTCCGGGATCCTGAACCTGGGTAAACGCCTCACCTGTTAGCCGTCGTGATCACCAGCGCTCATCTCTCCCCCTCAATCAACCCGGGGTACTCGACCCAGGGATTTTCCGAGTCTCAGCCTCGTCAAGTATAACCTGCATAAAATTAGAGTTGTATGTCTTGTTAAAGGTAATATCATTGCGTACATTCCAAATGGCCCAAAGTAAAGCACAAACTCCAACTTGGAATTGGACTTTAATATTCTTATGAACACCCCTTAGCCAATTTCCAAACATATTTATAATATTAAGAGGGGGCCATATATTAAATGTCAGAAAAACAATACGCCAAACCATTCTTGCCATTGGGCAGGTTATAAATAGGTGTTGAATGGTTTCCTATTTGTCACAAAAAGCACATTTGTTACAGCCCTGTCAATTCCTTTTGGACAAGTTATCTTTGGTAAGAATAACTTTGCGGCATAGGAACCATATAAAAATCTTAATTTTTAAAGGCACCTTCATTTTCCAAATATTTTTTTTCGAAAAATTGGCATGATCACACATGAAATCGTGATATAAAGATCTATTTGTAAAAGCCCCCGAACTAGTTAGATTCCATCTGAAAACATCAGGTTCGACGGTAAGTTGGATCTCCATTAATCTGCCCACTAAGTGCACCCATCTTTGCCATCTATTACCAGTTAAAATCCTTTTGAAAGAAATATTAACCGGTGGTGCATGTGCTAAAACAGAAGCTACCGTGGCCTCTTTTCTCTGGACAATACTATATAGCGAGGGGTATTGGTTAGATAAGGGCGTATCCCCTAACCAACAATCCTCCCAAAAACGTATACTTTCCCCATTACCAACCGAAAAGGATCCACGCTTGAAGAATTCATCCTTCACTTTCAATAGCCCCTTTCAAAAGGGAGAATCTGTAGGTTGAACTCACACTTGTGATAATGATTTGGAATTCAAATATTTGTTACAAATGAGCTCATGCCAAACACCATCCTCCGATAATATTTTGTAGATCCATTTGCAAATCAAACTTTTGTTCTTTAATTCAAGAACTTGAATATCAAGTCCACCTTGCTCTTTAGGTCGACATAGGATATTCCATTGAGCCAACCTATATTTTTTCTTATGACCATCACTTTGCCAAAAAAAATCTTGAGCGAAACATATCCAATCTTTCCCCCACCCCTTTGGGTAACTCAAAGAATGATAACATGAACATAGGTAGGCTAGTCAACACCGAATTAATTAGTATTAGTCTATCCCCATAAGATAATAATTTACGGGCCCATCTAGTCAGCTTTTTTCCCAACCTATCTTCTATAGCCTTCCACTCGATCTCAAGATGTTTTTGTACCTGAAATAAGATTTAATGTATTGGCATTATCCCATTTCTGCTACCTATATTTTTTCACCCCGCTTGTGGAATCAAGGGACAAACACATGCATGTTGTGTTGTAAGACCTGATTTTTCTTTCTTTCGGAAAGCAAAAACATTTCAGATGTCAAAGACAAAATGACATTGTGCTGCTTGCCTACTTTGTAAATCACAACCGAAAAATTAGTCACCCGCCAAAGAGGCAAGGAGGGGTATCCTCGTGCTTTCGCCAGTGCATATTTACGTGTACGCTAATCCTGTACATGAGCATCTTCTGCGATTACCAGAAGCTAGATGAAACATAAACAAGAACAAGCCTGATAAGAACACGTGTGACGTAAATACAAATTACAAACAGGTCCAAGGGAAATTCGTCGCTACCTTCAACCTCACAAACCGATGGCCCACCATGAGCTAGCTCAATGTCGCACCTACTCCATATCGCCGGAGCCATTGAGTCGTCGTAGAACTCACGAGGCATTTGCGAGGATATGACCTCTCTCATTGTTGTTGGCACTGGTTTGGCTCTTTCCATTTAGAATTCCTAGTGCCGCAACTATAAAGAGGGTTTTTTCGACAAAGGAAATACATTAGTATTAACAAGATATCAATTATATGTGGTCTCTGCACCAGCATAATGTTAAAACAAGTCAGAGATATTGTCGGGGATATAACCCCAGGTACCCCAGAGTTGGTGATGATCTGAATATAATGGAAGCAAGAAATAGCGAATTAATGGAGTAAAAGATAAAGAAAAGACATAAAAAGGTGGCTCAGGCCGACATATCACCTGCCGGGCCAGCATAGGCCAAATTCGGATCCCCAATCCCGGCTGGGCCAAATCCTGCCCGCCAGTCCGACATCCGCATCCCGGATGGGCCGGAAACTTCCAATCCGGCATCGGCCCGCGCCGGCAACTCCCTAACCCGGCTTCTCCCGTGGCCCAACGCGGCCCATCCCGGCGGCGCAGCCACGCAGGCCGGCCTTTCCACTTGCCCAGGCCGGATCGTTCCAGCATCCAGGACTTGGCCGGGATCCCCAACGCGGCCGGATCGCTGCGTCTGAGATGCTTCCGTCGAAGCCGGGTCGGACGGATCGTCGCCAGTTCCTTCCCACGCCAGGATCGCTCCCTACAACCGGATCGTTGCCAGGCCAAGCCGGCATCCTACGACCGGATCGTTCCCAGGTCGAGTCAGCTGCACGTACCGATATACAGAGGATCTGGCCGGTATCTCACCTGCGGGGCCGGATCTATCCAAGGCTCCATGAGCCAGCTCGGCCAGCTGCTCCCTTGCTTGCCGGCATGCAGGACCTGGCCGGCGTCGTACAAGCCAACCCGGCCTCCCGATCAAATCATGGCACTATAAACCGGCATACATGTAGCAAGCCGGACTTCAGCATGCTTCCTCAACAAATATCAGTGCCAGCTACCAGAGGATAAGAGTAAAGGACTAAGAGACAAGACCGCGTACAGGCCACAGTGCGCCCCGTGACGCGCCAACAGTACGGACAAGACCCCAGTAGTCAATTCGGGCACAGTATAGCATAGTGTAATGCATAGTGTTCTGTGGGCCACCTCTTGTCCCCTGGGCTCCCCTTTATAAGGAGCACCAGGGGGAACGCTCCGGGCGGCGGTTTGGGCTCATTTTCTCCGTGAGCTCGGTCTCACTTCCTCTCTTGGCTAGCTTAGCACTGCTCTGCTCTCACATACAGCTCAAGGAGCCCGTGTACAGATCACATATACAGAGATGCGAATACACCAAATAGGATAGATGCTGTAGTAGGGGTTTTATCTCTCGCGAGAGCCCCGAAGCAGGGTAAATACTTGTGTTCGTCTGTTCTTCCGTGTGCGCTCTTCAGCGCGCTGTCCCTCCCCGAATCCTCTAGCGTCCATCGGCCCCAAATTTAAGCCTACCCCTAGGCATCTGTTGTTCACCACCACGACAGTTGGCGCCCACCGTGGGGTTGGTAGTGGTGCTTGCTGTATCAAAATCGGACGGGACCTTCTTCATCAACTCCGGTGAGCTCCTCGGGCCGGGTTCCGCTGCTCGGCTCTCGGGACGGCTTCGCCAACCTCTTCATCGTCGATGCCGGTGCGGCGTTTTCGCCGTCTCCTGCGAGGCCCGGAGGCTCGACGTCGCCATCGCCTCTGCGCGTTCGCACCTTCTTCACCGACACCAGCGGCTCCAACGAATCCCGGGGACTGCGGCGTCCGTGCCGTCTCTCCCGCTCAGTCCGGAGGTTCTGCATCAACGCTGTCACCGTGCCCCTGCCCCGGGTCGACTGTGCCCGTGCGTTTCAGGCGCGCGCTGTATGGGGCCGGCATCGAGCTGCGCAGGCCGGCGTCGCGTACGTGTCGGCTTTAAAAATAAAAAGAAAAGGGAGGAAAATAATGGCCGGGTTGGTGGCCGACACAGCGTGCGTACGCTGTGTAGGGACCAGACGGCGAGGCGCAACTGGCCGGAGCTGTGCTCTCCCGAGTGACGTGCATATGTACTTGTGTACGTACCTATGTGCTTGTGTTTCTGGGAGCAAGAAAAGAAAGAGATGGAGAGAGGTACCGGCATGAGAGAATATCCAGTGATACAAGCACTTAGGTGCTACAATGCATCCGTTTGAAAAAACCAATTTTAAAAGCTTCAAAAAAATCTATCAAAAAATGTGTGTTCATAGCAGATTTGTCTTTTTTGTTTCTCAATATTCATTTTATTTTGTGGCTGAAATTTTTGGAGTTAGTTTAAATAAATCGTGTCAACACACACATTTTTTGGTAGATTTTTTTGAAACTTTTAAAATTGGTTTGAGTATTGTAGCACCTAAGTGCTTGTATCACTAGATATTTTCTGGTACCGGCATGTAGACTATGTCGGTTGACCGGATAGAAAAAGAATAAAGTGTAAGGAGGAAAATGCCTGCAGAGTTGGCTGCCGACATATGTGTGTGATCTCAGCCAGAGCAAGCCGTCCTTGTACACCAAGCATAGCACCAAAGGAATCAGCAGCACACTAAGCTCGTCCCGCGTAGCATGCCGGCCGCTCATTCATCCGAGTTCTTATTCAGCCGATGCATGGGGCAAGCATGCTAGAGCAAGCACCGCGTGTGCTTTTGTGCACTTGGGCCATGCATGCACGTATGGATCAGGTTTTGTGCTTGCGTATGTGAGTAGCTGCTTTCCTCGACATGCGTACCGAGGATGCATCTGGGAAGAAATAGAAATGGGAAAAGAAGGAGATGGAGAGAAGGACCGACTTGTGTCTATGTCGGACAGCCGAACAGAGAAAGCGACCGGGTAGGAAAAAAGAGAGAGAGAAAAGAAGAGGAGAGAGAGAAGGCCATGGCCTGTGTCGGCTGACCGGGTCCAGGGGAAAAGAAGAACGCAGTTTCTAATAAACCACCGACCTCGGTTTAACTTCTAACGAGGTCGCGCGCTAGCCCGTCCGATATCAATCTAATGGTCCGGTGAAGCGCGTGGTCAAAGTGGACCAGGGGAAGAAAATAACCACACTTCATCCCGTTTCCCATTCTGTCATCCAAGGTGCAGCAAGCCAGATCTCGATTCGCCCTCTCCGCGTAAGGCGGCCGCTGTCGATCTAGTCCTCCCGCCGATCTAGCTCGCCATCCTCATCCTCCTGCAGCCCCCGCAGCCACCCCACCCCCACTAGGACCTGCACCACCATGGCTTTTGTTGACCGCTACCATGCCCCTGGACGCCACCACTCTAAGTTCGGCCGCCGACCACTTGGTCAATCCGGCCGTGGCTCCAGACTGCTCGCTCGGTGAGCCAGTGCGTGCCCCTCTCGAGCACCACTCAATGCCTCGAAGCTCCATCATGCCATATGCATGAGGTCGCGGTCGGAAATAGTAGGTGACTCCTCTATCGGTTATTATGTTGAGATGCACTTCTTTTTGGATGGAATTTTTTTTAAATGTGACTTTTGTAACTAATTTTTGGATGGTGTTTTTTCATGTCGAGATGTAATTGTTAGTTCATCATCAGGGGATACAGCCATGTTTCTTTTTTCTTCAATAATGTAACTTCTCGGGATGGAACTTTCATGTGCGAGATGTCTTTTTCTTTAGGGACGCGAGATGTAGTTTTTAGTTGCATACAATCGGGTTTCTTTTTCGTTTTTCACAGAATGTAACTTTTTGGATGGAACTTTAAGTTTAGCCTTTCGTGAGCTGCTGGATGTAAATGGCATCGGAATTGCAGGCAGATGCAAACGATGTAGTCGGTAACTAAGTTGAGATGTATTTTTTTTATGGAACTTCTTTAGGATGGAACTTTCTTTTTGGATGGAGCTTCTCTTCATACATCTGTGTGTACTTAGTAAATTAGATGTAATTTTGTTTGGATGAAACTTTCTTGGATGGAGTTTCTCTTCATACATTTGTACGTAGTTTAGCACTCCTGTAATTTTGTCGGATGGAACTTCCTTAGGATTGAATTTTTTGGATGGAGCTTCTCTTCATACTTTGGGATGGAACTTTCCGTTCATTTTTGCGGAGGAAGAAAAGTCGGTCAGAAACCTTTTGCTCCAGGGAGAAAAAGTGATTTCGCGTCAGGAGGAAGAAAAGTCAAGGAGGAGTTACATTTTCGACAACACACGTGGTTTGGTCTGACACCATATTGCTACTTTTGGAAACAAGCGGGATTCATCGGCTTTCCCATAATAGAAAGGACGGAAGCTGTCTGGGTGACCTCGCTTTAAGCTAAATCAAGGTTGACCTCGGTTTAGCCGCGTCCAAAGAAGAAATAGAAAAGATAAGAAAGAGAGTGGCGCTTGGAGGAGGGACCGACATATTGCTTATGTCGGCTGCCGAGTAAAAGAAAATGAGAAAGGGAAAGGAGAGAGGGCGCGTTGGATCAACCGAGTAATATATGTCGGCAGCCGAGCAAGCTGCCAGACCGAGTAACAGAGAGCTATGGATGCCGACATATGTATGTATCTCGGCCAGCGCGCGTTGCGAAGAAGAAAAGCCTACGTCGGCTAAAAATTAATTGCCGAGGTCAAGCCAAAGAGTGGTCGGCAAGGGCATGTCGGCTCAAAAAAAAATGACTCGGTCCGCCTGAGTCGGGTCGGCATAAAAGTATCCCGGCCTGCATCAAAAAATATGCCTCCGGCCGAGATAGAAAAGATGATATCTCGGCTCCGTCGGATTGACCGATGAGCCAGGCCGAGTAAGCCATACCCGGTTTTGCACTTGCAGGAACACTTCGTCGCGTACGCCGTTGGGCCGGCTGAACGAAATGCGCCCGAATCAGTTGCATCCGAGTTATCTAAGTCAGCACCTTGGCTATTCGGACATCTAGCCTGTGCCTTCAGCTACGCCTCCGTCCAGTCTGCACCGACATTGCAATGTAAGTATTTACTGTACTTAGTTTTGTGCCGCGCGCGTGTGGTTAACCCGGGCAGCACTCAGGAACTACCTTGCGCTCATTTTATTTTTCCCCGGGATCAAGCATTTCGACCCGGGGACTGCCCGTTTATTCCAGAGCTTATCATTTCCTAGATAAGAAGAGTAACTCGGGGACTCGTTTGAGATCGAGTGGGCATCTTCATGCATAGTTTTGCTGCTAGAAGTAAAATTTATATCATATTCTAAAGTTAATCTCATCTGTTAGTAGAGCTGTTGTTAAGATCAAATATCTGCTATATATATGCATTGACTAACCTTGTATGTTGGCATGGATATTCCCGGGTGAGACTACATCACCAAATATTACGGATTTGTCAGTCATCTTGACTTGCCAAAATACCATGGCTTTATGCTATATCTCCAGATCACCGTTTATTTCGGTTTGCCAAAATATCGTGGCTTCATGCAATATCTCCATATCACCGTTTATGTCGGTTCGCCAAAGTATCATGGCATCATGCAATTTCCCGAGATCGTCGTTTATTTCGGTTTGACAAAATATCGTGGCATCATATAATATCTTCGCAATCGCCATCTATTTTTATTTGCCAAAGGTATCTTGGTTCTTCAACCATATCAGATCAATAAGTATCTCAGTTCGTCTGATAGGCATATGATGATGCCCAAGCAGGCTATATGTCGGTCCAGCTAATGCTGCCGACATACGACTTCGGTAATGCCCAAGAAGGCTAAAAACTGGTATATGATGATGCCCAAGCATGCTATATGTCGGTCCAGCTAATGCTGCCGACATACGATTTCGGTAAATGCCCAAGAAGGCTAAAAACCGGTATAGGATGATGCCCAAGCAGGCTATATGTCGGTCCAGCTCATGCTGTTGACATACGACTTCAGTAAATGCCCGAGAGATGGCTAAAAACTGACATATGATAAATGCCCAAGCAGGCTATATGTCGGTCCAGCTCATGCTGTTGACATACGACTTCGGTAATGCCCGGGATGGCTAAAAACCGATATATAATAATGCTCATGCATGCCACATGTCGGTCCAGCAAATGCTGTTGACACACGACTTTGGAAATGCCCATGAAGGCTGAAAACCGACATATAATGACGCCCATGCAGGCTACCAAACCAGTATAGCTCATATTGCTGGCATATGATTTTAATATAGTTTAGGATGGCTGTTTTGAGGTTGGGACCAACTCTGTGATACAAATTCTTGCTGAGACTATGCACGACTCTCCGATTCCCACATAGCCTCGGGGACTACTGTCGGGGATATAACCCCGGGTACCCCAGAGTTGGTGATGATCTGAATATAATGGAAGCAAGAAATAGCGAATTAATGGAGTAAAAGATAAAGAAAAGACATAAAAAGGTGGCTCAGGCCGACATATCACCTGCCGGGCCAGCATAGGGCAAACTCGGATCCCCAATCCCGGCTGGGCCAAATCCTGCCCGCCAGTCCGGCATCCGCATCCCGGATGGGCCGGAAACTTCCAAGCCGGCATCGGCCCGCGCCGGCAACTCCCTAACCCGGCTTCTCCCGCGGCCCAACGCGGCCCATCCTGGCGGCGCAGCCACGCAGGCCAGCCTTTCCACTTGCCTAGGCCGGATCGTTCCAGCATCCAGGACTTGGCCGGGATCACCAACGCGGCCGGATCGCTTCGTCCGAGATGCTTCCGTCGAAGCCGGGTCGGACGGATCGTCGCCAGTTCCTTCCCACGCCAGGATCACTCCCTACAACCGGATCATTGCCAGGCCAATGTAGCGCCCCGACCCCAGAACTATACAGTGGAACGTTGTGGACATAAAAGATCCCAGCTAGCTTGTTCCACGGTCCCAAGCTGCCACCTGGGAACCCCAGACTACTAGTCGATGTCCACATAGAACCCACCTAGCTGCTCGGTGTCCTCCTCCTATGAAATACAAAATCATAGAGGCAGCAAAGAGAGACTGAGTACGATGTACTCGCAAGTTTAGTAGGGCGATATAGGCCCAATGACCGACGGAGGCTCTAAAGCTGTATATGTAGTTCTTTTGCATAAAGCTAATTTTCATAAACAATGCATAATTGACACCTGGCACCGTCTACTCAGAATATTTTTCATAAAAGGGGTAAGAGGGTAACATTTCATCTTCGGCTCTCGACGAACCTACTTGTAGCCAAACCACTCATCTCCACCAAAGGCACTCCCTCGAATCACCCTCGAGGAAATGAACCATCATCACAAGTTGATTAATGCAACCTTTAGCTGCCATATCAATTAGGTTAAGGTTCTCTATGATCTTATCGTCTATTCCCAAGTTGTCCATAACCGCGGACACGGCTTTTCGAAAAGATTAAACCCTGCAGGGGTGTACTAATTTACCCATTGGTACCGTCCGACTCACCTGATTGGCCCTCTTCCGGGGAAGGCCGGCGAGCGGGCGCGGTTAAACCTTTACCTCGCGTGAGACTATCTAAGGGTCATCTGTGGCCACAGGGCAAGTTTACCCAGCCTATTTCAGCCCCTGCCCCATCGCCACGTCCTAAACACAAATCCTCATCAACATCATCTTTTCCACTCACACGCAAATGGAAAACCGAACTAGAGGACCCTTGGATACGCCCGCACAAGTTATTCGGTTAGTAAGGTGCCCATACACCCACCAATGGCATCACACTTGTCTTGGTTCAAGAGGTAAAGAACTCGCAGCTAGGGGCAAGAGTGAGGCAAAACACCATCCCCGATGGCAACTCACCCAAGCCTACTTAGCATTTTAATTAAGCACCCCACATATCCACCGTGTCCGAAACATTCCATCAATATCAATAATTATGTGGAATGTTTCGGACAGTACTAGCATTTTACTAAGCATGGCTAAGCATATAAATCCAACAATTATTCTCTTGTCTCCGGCCAACACATCAACACTAAGGTTCATAGGTAGGGATACATGTGATTGGCTCGGGGAAAAACATGCATTCATAGGATACTCTATGTCTTGATCAAAAATGACATTTGAATCGCATGCAATATTATGGTGGATAAAATACGTTGATAAAATCATAGGATGCTAGATGCCAAGAAGGTTAGGTTATCTCTTGCCTTGCTGCCGGGGCGTGTAGTACGACTCGTCGGGGTAGGAAGAGGGATCCTCGACTCCGGAATCTAGCGATACCCAAAAGAGTACCAAGAACAAATAAATCACACGAGGACAAGTGCAATGCTCAATCACATGATGACATGTCAATTTCATGCAAGGATATCATTATATAAATTAAATAATAAAATTACATGGGGAGCCAAATAATTAATGCAATTATTTGGAAACAACCCCATATTTATCTTAGTGACCACATTCTTTATAAATTATTAAATTATTAGAGAAGTGGCTCAAATATGCATGAACATGACATGAATGGTTAGGGTTTGCCCTTCCGATCATTTTGGTACCTCATTTGTAATTTTCGGAGTACCGAGGAATAAATAGCGAATTAAATAATTAATTGAATTTGATTCTTTTAACCAATTTATGAATAACATAAAATAAATATTTGAGGTCATGACATGATAATTGCATGGTTTTATAGCATTTGAAGTGTTGATCACATTGATATTTTATTCTCTATTTTTGGTTAATTAATTAACGATTTATGGATTTTTCCAAATTAGGTATTAATTATGCCATTTTAGGAAATATTAGGTAAACAGCAAGAAAATAACTTCAAAAGAACATTTCAATTAATCTAACGGGTAGAGTTTGTTTTTCTGATCAATTTGGTATTTTATTTGTTAAGTTTGGGCCAATATTCAAATAGTTAAGAATTATTTTAATTTAAAATTATTTTTCTGTTTTTACTGTACAGGCCGGCCCACAGGTCGGCCCAGGCCGGTTTCAGGCCGGAAGGGTGCCTGAGGCGGCCGGCCTTAGAGCCGGCCCAGACCGGGGCCAGGCCGGGCTCAAGCCAGAGGGAGCCGGCCTCGTAGCCGGCCCAGACCCGGGCCAGGCCGGGGCAGCATCGGAGCCAACCGGCCCCAAGGCCGGCCTAGGCCGGTTCCCCGGCCGGCACGACTGGGACGACGCACGGCGGCGGCGTTACAGTGACGACGGCGACTCGACGACGTGGGAGGGAGCGGGGATGCGGGAGAAGGTCAAAATGGAGGGGAGGAGCTCACCAGCAGTTCGGTGGCGGGGATGGCGAGACGGGGAGGATGAACGGCGACGCAAAGGTGCTCGACAACGGCGGACGGAGACGAAGGGGAAACGGACGGCGTCGACGAATCCCGGCCTCCCGCCTCGATTCCTTGGCCGGGGAGGTAGAGGAGGGCACGCTGGAGCTCCCCGTCAGCTTCGATTTGTGCGGGGTGATCCTAGACGCCGGCGACGAGCTCGACAACCGTCGGCACGGGAGGAGCTCGAGAGGGAGTACGAGAGGGAGAGAGGAGAGTGAAATGGGTGGAGTGGAACGCGGAGCAAGAGGGGGCCCGAGTGTGGGTGGTCACCAGGAGGAGCAGGGCGGCATGGGCGCCAGCTCGGTGCGGTGGCGACGGCGCGGGCTGGTCGACCTCACCTCGGTCGCTACAGGAAGAAGGAGGTCACATTGCGAAAACCCCCCTGTCTAGACTTCCTTTATTTGCAAAAAGGTCCAGCAACAACTTTGGCGATTTAAAAGAGGCACTTACACATTTTTATAAATTATGCAAAAATTCATATAGGCTCCATTTAACCTTTAGGTGCTCCACAAAAATTGGTGAGGCAAAATAAAATGTTTTGGCCAACATTTGTTCACAGCTTTTACTTTAAAGTATTTTTGACAATTTCCAAATTGTATTTAATTGAGGCACTTAAACATTTCCAAAAATACTGAAAATATTCATGGAGGCTCATATAATAATATTGAAGCTCCCCATGATTTTAGTTTGAATTTTTGGAAAGGTTAACTTGGTTCCAAAAATAGAAGTTGAATTGAGCCAATTTGAATCCTCCTATTTATTTCTTATTTGACTATATTTAGAAATTGAGAAATTGTTTCAAAAAGTAAACTTGGAACTTCCTAAACCATTTGGAAGTCCAAGCATGATTTGTTTTGCTAAGTTGAGCATTTGCATTGGTTTGGATGTTGGGAAGTGTTTGCTCCCTTTTAATGATTTTCAATGTTTGTAATATTTAATTTAGCAATTTAAATATGTATGCCATGATGCAATGCCAAGCAAAAAGTGAAAATTTGGCTCAAATTTTAGGGTACCAAATCTGGGCTGTTACAATTCTACCCCCCTTACAAGAATCTCGCCCCGAGATTCCTAGAGTAGGAAGAGGGATGAGGGAAACACGGCAACCCTTAACTTCAACGATCTTCTCGATCCCACGTTGATCTTCCTTGTTGCAGAGAAAAGGTAACAAGCATGACGTGCCGACGAGAAACAGAAAATAGTTCAAGGTGATAGACAAGTTTTCTCCAAGGGTTGGAAATATGAACTTTGCACAAGACCATAAGCCATTGAGGAAAACTAGGAACAACTTGACCAAACAAAGGTCGAGCAGAGGATAGGGGAATGACCGAGAGAAATTTTTAGCAACACCACGTTAATGTTCTCCTCGATGTTCTAGATACCACTATCAGGCTTCGGAATAGCCTTCAAGAAGTCATCAAGTAGAGGTCGGACCCTTAAGATTGCAAAGAGACCATAAGGGCAACTTCTAGAATATGTAGCACAATATCCTCATGGAGAGTGGTTGATTTTACGAAAGGCAAGAGGATATCACAATAAACCTTCCAGTTAAGTAGGGCAACCACCACCTCAAACTTGCCGGATTTACACAAGGCCTATGTCATACTCTTAAGGAACACCAACCATCATTTCTGCTTGAGATTCAGATTTGGTTAGGCGTGTGAATATTTTAGACCTGCCATGTCCGAGGGAGGAGTTACAACAGCTAACGAGAGGTAAGGTTCTCAAGAATTGACTACAGCGTCAAGCTCCAGAACACTAGCTAGTTTGCGAGAGGAAAATTGCTTTTCCAAGCGAAACGCTCTGATCTTTAGAGTTTTGACACGAATCTAACTTATTGACCAAAGGTGTGCACCTGAACAATGGACTTGGTAGCACAGTCAACTCGGCTTGATGATCTGATTACCAATCGTGCTAAGAGTGCCATCAAAGTCCTTGGACGTCAATGCAATATCATTTGCTAAGAATGTCTGATTTCCACATCAATATGCATCCTCAACAATCTCGAGCCCGAGTAGCTCGGAGGTAGATGGATAAGGAAGGGTAAGAGTATCACTTCATCGAGTATGTCATGAGGCTAAGCACGACCTCTTGATATAAAAGAGTGTGACACTCCAAGGTTGAATAGAACAAAGGCTAGACAAGCCTCTTATTCTGCGGATTACAATACTTTGACCTGGTCCGAGAATGGACATGGTACCGGAGTTTGTTTCTCCTAACATCCCGACGTGGAATGTATTGACGGACCACAAGGGTAACATGCATCGGAACACACCCATGCACGATAACACTTGACTGTCAACTGACAGATAAAGGTCGGACAACAGATTAAGAGTAAGAAAACGGGCTAACAACAATCCCAAGAGATGTGTAGAAGCCCTTGTTAGCACTCTTCCAACAACTAGTGCCGAAAGGGTTTCACTAACAAGTATTATTGGAGGAATCACAAACATAGATAGAAAACTTGCTAAGAGCAATCCCGACGTGATTCAGATGATTCCCTGACATAGAGTCTAGCTAAAGCTAGTGACAGAGAAGAGCATTGCTGAACAAGTCAATTACGGCTGCAACCTCGAGTTTGAAGACTAACTTCAAATTTTGCCAACCTGATGTAGGGTTTGAATTAACATCAGGGTTCAACGGAAAAGATCTTGGGTTAAAGATCAGCTTCATGCACCGGGACTCACAATAGCATAATGCTCACAAGGGCGACAACCCTCATGAATCGTTACACCAGAGCCCTAGCACAATACGGGACCTTCGGTTCAAGATCTTGGGCTAAAACAAGGGGATGTCTTGAGGAACCGCGCTACTTACTCTCTTCGGACTTTAAAGTTGGCAGACAAGCAGAGCTAAACAGTAGCTAAAGGTAGAAACCAACCCCGTGATCCTAAAGATTTGGATTTTGCAGACGAGCAGAAGCATTGTTAAATCAAATAGAGGTAAGATAACTCAGAGTAGAGCGAGTTGGATGAGGAGTAAAAAGAATCCTAAGAAGGTTTTCACAACTCATTTTTAGGTTAAAAATAATTTTCATGCACTAGACTCGACATCGACCAATAGAAAGGGTTTCCTACAGGCAGTCCTACTCTGATACCAACTTGTAGCGCCCCAACCCCAGAATTATACAGTGGAACGTTGTATAACCGGTCATGCTACACAATCGAGGGTTACTGGGTTTACCAATCCCAGGCCAAAACTCATTGGCAGGTGTGCTCGGAATGGATCATCGGCACACAACACCTCGATCATGCCATAACCTCAGACATTGCTTCCACGTATAGTAAAGAGACCGAGACTTGTGGAACTACTGGCACATTGCAGACTCTATGACACAAAAGCAATATAGCAACTCATATAAGAGAAGATACAAATATTACACATCAAAATGTCACAGACCATCAATTCATCAAGCGGAAGCGGGTAGTGTTGTCTAACAACAAGATGCAAATATATGGCCTAAGAGGCCTACAAATAAAAGATCCCAGCCAGCTTGTTCCACGGTCCCAAGCTGCTACCTAGGAACCCCGGACTACTAGTCGATGTCCACGTAGAACCCACCTAGCTGCTCGGTGTCGTCCTCCTCTGAAATACAAAATCATAGAGGCAGCAAAGAGAGACTGAGTACGATGTACTCGCAAGTTTAGTAGGGCGATATAGGCCCAATGACTGACTGAGGCTCTAAAGCTGTATATGTAGTTCTTTTGCATAAAGCTAATTTTCATAAACAATGCATAATTGACACCTGGCACCGTCTACTCAGAATATTTTTCATAAAAGGGGTAAGAGGGTAACATTTCATCTTTGGCTCTCGACGAACCTACTTGTAGCCAAACCACTCATCTCCACCAAAGGCACTCCCTCGAATCACCCTCGAGGAAATGAACCATCATCACAAGTTGATTAATGCAACCTTTAGCTGCCATATCAATTAGGTTAAGGTTCTCTATGATCTTATCGTCTATTCCCAAGTTGTCCATAACCGCGGACACGGCTTTTCGAAAATATTAAACCCTGCAGGGGTGTACTAATTTACCCATTGGTACCGTCCGACTCACCTGATTGGCCCTCTTCCGGGGAAGGCCGGCGAGCGGGCGCGGTTAAACCTTTACCTCGCGTGAGACTATCTAAGGGTCATCTGTGGCCACAGGGCAAGTTTACCCAGCCTATTTCAGCCCCTGCCCCATCGCCACGTCCTAAACACAAATCCTCATCAACATCATCTTTTCCACTCACACGCAAATGGAAAACCGAACTAGAGGACCCTTGAATACACCCGCACAAGTTATTCGGTTAGTAAGGTGCCCATACACCCACCAATGGAAGCACGCTCATCTTGGTTCAAGAGGTAAAGAACTCGCAGCTAGGGGCAAGAGTGAGGCAAAACATGATAATTGCATGGTTTTATAGCATTTGAAGTGTTGATCACATTGATATTTTATTCTCTATTTTTGGTTAATTAATTAACGATTTATGGATTTTTCCAAATTAGGTATTAATTATGCCATTTTAGGAAATATTAGGTAAACAGCAAGAAAATAACTTCAAAAGAACATTTCAATTATTCTAACAGGTAGAGTTTTTTTCTGATCAATTTGGTATTTTATTTGTTAAGTTTGGGCCAATATTCAAATAGTTATGAATTATTTTAATTTAAAATTATTTTCTGTTTTTACTCTACAGGCCGGCCCAGGCCGGTTTCAGGCCGGAAGGGTGCCTGAGGCGGCCGGCCTCAGAGCCGGCCCAGACCGGGGCCAGGCTGGGCTCAAGCCAGAGGGAGCCGGCCTCGTGGCCGGCCCAGACCCGGGCCAGGCCAGGGCAGCATCGGAGCCAACCGACCTCAAGGCCGGCCCAGGCCGGTTCCCCGGCCGGCACGACTGGGACGACGCACGGCGGCGGCGTTACGGTGACGGCGGCGACTCGACGACGTGGGAGGGAGCGGGGATGCGGGAGAAGGTCAAAACGGAGGGGAGGAGCTCACCAGCAATTCGGTGGCGGGGATGGCGAGACGGGAGGACGAACGGCGACGCAAAGGTGCTCGGCGACGGCAGACAGAGACGAAGGGGAAACGGACGGCGTCGACGAATCCCGGCCTCCCGCCTCGATTCCTTGGCCGGGGAGGTAGAGGAGGGCACGCTAGAGCTCCCCGTCAGCTTCGATTTGCGCGGGGTGATCCTAGACGCCGGCGACGAGCTCGGCAACCATCGGCATGGGAGGAGCTCGAGAGGGAGTATGAGAGGGAGAGAGGAGAGGGAAACGGGTGGAGTGGAACGCGGAGAAAGAGGGGGCCCGAGTGTGGGTGGTCACCAGGAGGAGCAGGGCGGCATGGGCGCCAGCTCGGTGCGGTGGCGACGGCGCGGGCTGGTCGACCTCACCTCGGTCGCTACAGGAAGAAGGAGGTCACATTGCGAAAACCCCCTGTCTAGACTTCCTTTATTTGCAAAAAGGTCCAGCAACAACTTTGGCGATTTAAAAGAGGCACTTACACATTTTTATAAATTCTGCAAAAATTCATATAGGCTTCATTTAACCTTTAGGTGCTCCACAAAAATTGGTGAGGCAAAATAAAATGTTTTGGCCAACATTTGTTCACAGCTTTTACTTTAAAGTATTTTTGACAATTTCCAAATTGTATTTAATTGAGGCACTTAAACATTTCCAAAAATACTGAAAATATTCATGGAGGCTCATATAATAATATTGAAAGTCCCCATGATTTTAGTTTGAATTTTTGGAAAGGTTGACTTGGTTCCAAAAATAGAAGTTGAATTGAGCCAATTTGAATCCTCCTATTTATTTCTTATTTGACTATATTTAGAAATTGAGAAATTGTTTCAAAAAGTAAACTTGGAACTTCCTAAACCATTTGGAAGTCCAAGCATGATTTGTTTTGCTAAGTTGAGAATTTGCATTGGTTTGGATGTTGGGAAGTGTTTGCTCCCTTTTAATGATTTTCAATGTTTGCAATATTTAATTTAGCAATTTAAATATGTATGCCATGATGCAATGCCAAGCAAAAAGTGAAAATTTGGCTCAAATTTTAGGGTACCAAATCTGGACTGTTACAGCCAAGCCGGCATCCTACGACCGGATCGTTCCCAGGCCGAGTCAGCTGCACGTACCGATATACAGAGGATCTGGCCGGTATCTCACCTGCGGGGCCAGATCGATCCAAGGCTCCATGAGCCAGCTCGACCAGCTGCTCCCTTGTTTGCCGGCATGCAGGACCTGGCCGGCGTCGTACAAGCAAACCCGACCTCCCGATCAAATCATGGCACTCTAAACCGGCATACATGCAGCAAGTCGGACTTCAGCATGCTTCCTCAACAAATATCAGTGCCAGCTACCAGAGGATAAGAGCAAAGGACAAAGAGACAAGACCACGTACATGCCACCCATACTCAGCGTGGCCACAGTGCGCCCCGTGACGCGCCAACAGTGCGGACAAGACCCCAGTAGTCAATTCGGGCACAGTATAGCATAGTGTAATGCATAGTGTTCTGTGGGCCACCTCTTGTCCTATGGGCTCCCCTTTATAAGGAGCACCAGGGGGAACGCTCCGGGCGGCGGTTTGGGCTCATTTTCCCTGTGAGCTCGGTCTCGCTTCCTCTCTTGGCTAGCTTAGCACTGCTCTGCTCTCACATACAGCTCAAGGAGCCCTTGTACAGATCACATATACAGAGATGAGAATACACTAAATAGGATAGATGCTGCAGTAGGAGTTTTATCTCTCGCGAGAGCCCCGAAGCAGGGTAAATACTTGTGTTCGTCTGTTCTTCCGTGTGCGCTCTTCAGCGTGCTGTCCCTCCCCGAATCCTCTAGCGTCCATCGGCCCCAAACTTAAGACTACCCCTAGGCATCTGTTGTTTACCACCACGACAGATATTAAGTATGCCCACAACCAAAAAGAAAAAGAAAGAAAAATAATGACCTGATCAATCAGCCGCAGCAGCCGGACCACAAATAACACCCATGACTATAGATAACTTCTCCAAAAGCAAAGTTTTCATGAAGTATATCGTGCATCAACATCGTCATCGACCAATCAAAGATTATGGATTTTCATCCGATTTTTTAAATCTCTCCAAATAATGATTTCAACAAGAAATTGGGCAAACGGAAAACAATATGTTCATGCGGGTGGTTGGCTAGCAGATCGGCAGAGTGACAGTGTGTTGTAGCACTTGAAATAAACAAAACCCTGTAGAATTTATTTAGTAGGAGTAAGTTGGGTGTGAGAAGATATCCGATGACTACTAGTTTGGCACGTGGGGTCAAAGCTATCCCGATCTGCAACTGCATACCCCAACCACCCGTCTACTGTCCTGTCGCCTTCGGAGCACATTTCGTTTGACTCGTACCAGTCAAGCCTAGTTTTCTTCAGAAACTCAGGCACGTAAATTCGAGTAGTAACTTCACAATCATCTTTTTCTGCCTCCTTTCTTGTTATCCTATGCTAATATCGGTGAATTCCTTGTTCCCCACCACTTGGTGCCATTTTTTCTTGCGTCAGTTTCATTGACCTCGTGTTGGCAGTCTTCTCTTGCTGCGTAGAGCCGTGGCTATTATGATCTCTGCCTCTCGAAAAAAGTTGCTCCTTTCTCCTCGTGTGATTTGAGCTGTTGTTGAGGTGTAGCCACATGGAAGAAAGCACCGCGAGCTGAATCTGGGGAAATGGGTTGCTTCGGCCGCTTTAGGGACAAGATCAGGACAGGAAAGGGCAAGAAACCGTACGAAGGGTCGGCGGCGCCGGCCGCCTGCTCCGACCTGTCCACGGTGTCCTCGTCGGCCGCGGCCACGAGCCAGTTCCAGTCCCAGGACTCGGGCACGACCGCGAGGCAGCCAGGGAGCAGGTCCTCGGGCTCGGCTTCGTCGGCGCGGAGCATCCCTGAGCTGTACGAGGAGAGGGGCGCGAGCAGCCTGCGGACGTTCGGCCTCCGGGAGCTCCACGCCGCCACCAGCGACTTCAGCCGGCTGCTCAAGGTCGGCGAGGGTGGGTTTGGGAGCGTCTACAAGGGCGTCGTCCGGCTGCCCGGTAGCCCCGCCGGCGGCACGGTCGTCGCCATCAAAAGGCTCAATACCAGCGGCCACCAGGTAACTCTTCAGTGGTTACTTACTTTGGGTGGTGTTCCCTTAGTTCGTCAGGCATAGGTTGATTCAGTGTTAGAACTAGTCAGTGATCAACTGTACTACCATTTACTAGAAACTTGCCAATTGCACTACGTAGTCTTATACTTCTGTTGAATGTATATTGAGTAGCATATGCAACACTTCGTCCTATTGGCTTCCTAACTTTGAACGCGGTTTGCATGACTGTTTTCGTTTGATTTAGGTGAAACAATGGGTTAAGAAAACAAAAATGAAAAACAAACTATTGCTGATCACTTAGCCAGTCACTAAACTGTTGTGCATATTTTCTTATAGCTCTATGGACAACAAAACTGTTTTAGTTTCGTTGTTCATTGATCTCTGTTGCCTAATGGTGTAAGGCTTCTGATAGTATATGCAATATGGTAATACAAAGAAAACATCCGTGCAGTGTGCATTCTGCTAATTATGTACATAGTTGCATGCTTGCATTGCCATTACATTGTAGTACCAATAGATTTTTCTTTTCTGATAAGGGAGCTTTTATTAACTCAAAAGCGGCATCAAGGTGATACCCGGAAAGAGTTCATCAATAAATTGGTTTTGTACTTTGCCAGGAGCCAGGGATTCAATATTTGACTTCGTTTTTGGTTACTACGTTACTACCAAACCTTTATCAGGGTCATAAGCAATGGCTGGCAGAAGTTCATTTTCTAGGGGTTGTGGAGCACCCTAACCTCGTCAGGCTTATCGGGTACTGTGCCGATCGTAGCGAAAGAGGCCCTCAAAGGCTGCTTGTCTATGAGTTCATATCGAACAAGACCCTGGATGACCATCTATTCAGTCGAGGATACCCTGTTCTTCCATGGGACGTCAGGTTGGAAATAGCATTTGGTGCTGCTGAGGGTTTGCGGTATCTACATGAAGGTTTAGAAGTTCAGGTACAGCTTGGTATCTTTCCACAAAAAAGAACTGCATGCGAGTATATATGACAAGAATGAGCTCAACTGCTCAATGCTATAATACTATTTAGAACATACTTTGTAAATATTAATGACACCTGCTTTGCAAATCACAAGGAATGAAAATCCATAAATTCCTGGATCACACCCTACTTTAATGCTGGAATTTTTGCAATTCAGAATTACCAAAGGTGTCAAGATACCTGATAACGAATTCGTTGTATTGCCAAATCTATCATCGATCTAATCATTACCCACTCCATGTTGCTTGAACTACTAATGCTTTGATGGAATTATCTTGTTCAGTGTTCATACTAATTGAACCAAAGTTATCTCGCAAAAAAAAAGTACCAAACTTAAGATGGAATGATCATCATGAATATTCGTTCCTGTTTGTTAATGGCTTAAGGCTTTTAAAATGATCGTTATTGCCAACCTTGATGGTCCTAATTTTCTTACGGAAATATCATACACATGTCATGTTTTTTTACCATCAAAATTCATGGAACTTTTACATAGGTCATATATCGTGATTTGAAAGCTTCTAACGTGCTGCTGGATGAGGAGTTCAGACCAAAACTTGCAGACTTTGGATTAGCAAGGGAAGGACCATCAGCAGATCAAACTCATGTGTCTACAGCGGTATGTGTTGACTTTCACTTCAGAGCAAGATAATTTCCTCGGTGCCATATTCAGGCAATCAGGAGCGTTTCCTTATGTCTTACGAGGACTATTTTTCTTCATCGTGATCAGGTTATGGGGACCCATGGTTATGCAGCTCCAGACTACATCGCGACAGGCCATCTCACCACCAAGAGTGATGTTTGGAGCTTTGGAGTAGTGCTCTACGAGATCCTCACCGGACGGCGTTCTGTGGAAAGGAACCGTCCCAAGAAGGAGCAGAGATTGCTGGAATGGGTGACGCAGTATCCTGTCGAGAGTAAGCAGTTCGGCAGGATTATGGACACGAGGCTCCAAGGCCGCTACTCCAGGAAGGGAGCTAGAGAGATTGCCAAGTTGGCCAACCGCTGCCTTGCAAAGCGCTCAAGGGACCGTCCAACGATGAGAGAGGTGGCTGAGAGCCTGAAGCAGGCGATGCAGCACAAGCAGTTGGACGGCGGAGGTGGCGTGTCGGGGGACAGCTCTCCGCCTCGTGATGTGGAGGGT
This sequence comes from Puccinellia tenuiflora, assembly GCA_012064385.1. Lineage (NCBI taxonomy): Eukaryota > Viridiplantae > Streptophyta > Magnoliopsida > Poales > Poaceae > Puccinellia > Puccinellia tenuiflora. The sequence continues at coordinate 996,080 of QRDG01001694.1, read as the reverse complement.
AAGCCAACAGCAGACGATATTGCAGTGGCTTCAGCGAGGCGGCGGATGCTTCACCTTGCTGCCCTTGGTGAAAACGGGAACAGCATCGCAAGGAGGAGATTCATGTTCATGAGGGCTGCCGCTGCTCCAACTCCAACGTGATCTTCTGGGAGAGTTCATGTCCTTGACTCCGTGTACATTATGATGTCTTTCTGAAGATAGATCCCTTAATGATGTTTTCCCTCGTTATCTGAGTACATTATTTAGAAGATTCAACATTTTGTAATGTTTACCAAAGCTGTCGTTTTGATTCCATGTTCCTAGGTTCCATTGTTTAATTTTTTTAATCAGAATTCAAATATTACGAAAAATTTGAAAATTGCACCTGTACATGTAGGTGTGACTGACATACATGTAAAATTTCACTAATAATAGATGTTTTCATTTATGGGTTGCGCAAGAAAACAAAAGTGTGGTTCTATATAATAGTGAACAATCTGCCACTCCTGTCATCATGCCAGAACAACGATTTCTTTCCATTGCCGAGCGTGATTGTGGTTGCCACGCGGAAGAGGGCCAAGTCAGAACGGTCGAAAGGCGTTTGGCCCCCCAACCTAAGAGCATCTCTACCGGGCGTGCCTAAATTGTGTCCGGCGTACGCCAAAAAAAAAAAATTTGTGTCCGGCGCTTTTTTTTCCCTTCCACACCGGCACTTCCTAAACGGCCGGACCCCAAAGCAAATGATCAAATCGAACCCAAAATATACAAAAGCCGACCGGTCACGAATGTTCCGGCCAAATAGTTTCACCGGCCAACAAAGGCACGGCCAAATGGTTTCACTGGCCAACACAGGGCACGGCCAAATAGCTTCGCCGGCCAACACAGGCACGGGCAACAGCTTCACCGGCCAACACAGGCACGACCATCGACAAGTTTTGCCACCAAAATAAGTCTAGACACCGGGGTCACATGGAAATCATTCTTCTTGGGTGTCGGCATCCTCGGCCCTTTGTTTCCTCGCCTTCATGATGCGCGCGACCTCCTGGGCAAAGTACTCTTACCGTTCCGCCGGCATGTTTGACGTGTCCGTTGCCATGATCTTGAGCTCCCGGTTTTCTTGCATCTTCTTGATCTTCATCTCTTTCAGCCCCCTTGATTGTTGCAGCTCCTTCATCTTGTGGCCTTGCACGGTGTAGTACATATCCCACCTCTCGTTGTTGGCGGTGTACATCTTCTCTTTGAGAACGTTGGAGGATGCCACGAACGTGGCAAGAGACTCTCGTAGGGCGGAAGGCGCCGCGGCCTTGTGTGCCGCCACCTTCGCCTTCTTGTTCCCAGTTGGTCGTGGAGTTGGCCCGGGCCCCGAAATTTGGGTTTCATCGACAACACCATCTTGGCTAATGGACGCACGCAATGCACCTCATTTTTAACATTCTTGAAGCACTTTCCAACAATGCATGTATATGAAGGGCTTGTTCTTGTTCAACTCTTGATACATCTCCATAGTTTCCTTCAACTAAATTAAAAGAGACATGTTAGACGAACAATATAAACTTTGGTACATGCCAAATAGAGGGGAGGTTTGGTTTAGCATCTTACTACGTCGACTTGGTTGGTGTCGCTCTCGTTTCTTGTCTTCACTTGATCATAACATCCATGGAACTTGTTGACGGCCTCTCGTATGGATCCCCACCGCTTCTCTATTGCGTTGGACTTGCGACGTGGAGGCACATTCAGTGGCGGGTACGCCGTCCTCTCGAGGAAGTCTTTGTAAATTCAGGTCCAATACGAAGTACTATTTTGTTGTGCGCCGATGATGGAGTCTTGGCTCACCCCATCCATGCCACACACAAAGCCGCATCCTCCTTTGGTCTCCATGTCCTGCCTCTATTCCCCTTCGGCAGCTTCATATGGTCACCGGTTTCAACATCGTGCACAACCTGGCTCTCCTCCTCCTCCTCCTCGTCCTCATCCTCACAGCGGTGTTCGTAATCGTCCTCGCCACGGATAATATTGTTCATGGCATCCTAGTTCATCAATATTAAATGCACAATTCAATTCGAACTAGCGGCAAGATCATTAAATGCACAATTCAAAATGCCTGCGACATCATTAAATGCACGACTCAAACAGCCGGCCACACAGAAATGATCAAAATGAGCCGCCATTCTGTCGAGCACGTACGCGGCGTCTGTTTCGTCATCACCGAACAGCTGCGTCGGCTCTACGGCCGCGGTGCCTGCAGATCGATGAAGCACAGGCGAGTCATTGAAGTGGGCGTCCTGGTTGAGGTCGATGCCTCGGCTCTCGACCCCCTCGTCCGGCGAACTGGAGAAGCGCGATGAGTGGAACGCCGACAACGATGGATCATTGAAATAGTTCGGGGAAGACACCGAAAATCGACGAGGAGGGCGAGCCGACAAGCTCGTTTGGCTCGGTCCGCCTACAGATTGGCCGGAGAGGAGCTCCGCTTCCGCTAGCCTCAATTTCGCGCGCAGTCGCCGGCCTGCTCGTAAAGCGGACGTCGCCGACCGCAACTCATCCTTGTTGAACAGCAACTCCAGGTCTTCCGCCTTCATCGCCGGCGACTTCATCACCACGGCCCTCGTCGACCCTTTTTCCTTGGCGGATTTGCTTTGGGTGGGCTTTCACGGACCCACCGGCGCCATCGGAGCCGACGAGAGGTTGTAGACGACGATCTCACCGGCGGCGGCGACAACGAGCAAGGTGAAGGGGTGGGCGGCGGCGGCGGTGAGGTAGTAGAAGGGAAGGGGTTTGTGAGAATGGAGGGAAGATTTGGCGGCCGGCACGGCAATAGAGAGGAGGTTTTGGCGGCCGGTGCGGTAATGTAGGGGAATTTTCGTGCCATTCACTTCGTGTGTATGACGGGCGGGCCATATCTGTCGGAGGCTTGGGCCGGACCGTGTCTGGCACCGCGAAGGCAGCCCCCAAAGTTGGAGGCCCTGTTTGCGGTGCCGGACAGAATTTGGGCCGGACAAAGGCTTTGCGACCCCCCGCCGTGGCCTGTTTTTCTGTCCGGCGCCCTAAATGAGCTGTACGACCCCTTTTACGACCCCCCGTGGATATGCTCTAAGGGCGCAATTTTGGGGTTCACACTCCAGGTTTGAGATTTCAAAGATCTGATCGGCTTCCGCCGAGGCAAAAATGAAAGCTCTTTGCATGGCTGATGCTTCATGACCGCATTCTCAGCGCCGGCAGGGAGGCTATTAGGGGATGGCCTCACGACCCCATGTATCAACTACACCTTCACGAGTTTGAAACGACCACGCATCTGTGCAAAGACCGTGCTTTCTCGGCGACTTTATGAGCTTGAAACGACCACGCATCTCTGAAAGACTGTCCTTTCTTGGCGAGTGTCGAGATCCACGTCATAATTGGTCCAATGAGTCTCACTCCATGCCCCTACTCTGCTGGCCGAGGAAAATATCTCGAAGGGTGGGAAACATCTATTGTTATTGGAACGACGAAAAACAAGCGCAGCCAAAGCAGTCGCCTCCTCTACACCTTATGGAATATTCTATATCTAAATAGGAATACCCCACTACTTGATTTCTCTCAACATGCAAGCATGCCACCTCAGCAGCCTTCCACGTCATCTTTTGAATGCACGTCATCAGTTGGTCCGGTTCAGTTTCGTTGACTCCAACAGTCGGCTGCTAGCCTCCATGAACAACAAACATGCATCAAGCAATTAAGTGATGATGAATAGTATGAGTAGGTCTCTTCCTCTCCGTCGTTCCATTTTTTCTCACTATTAATCCCCTGTCCAGTTCTCACTCAATCATGCCATTAATATTTGCCTCACTATCCACCTCAGTTTTCAACCACACTGTCTTGATCCATCGTCGCCTCGCTTCCCCCACCAAGTTCGTCAGTTCCTATATACCGATGGTGCTAGGAGATTCCATTTATAGGAAGACGGTGCCATCTCCATGACCCGATCATCCTGCGACCGGTTTCACGAGAGTCGTCGCTCTAGGAAGGGACAAAGGAGGATAGATCGGTACAGGCCTATGCCTACAGGGGACTAGCTCGAATCAATGATGCGCAGGTATATAGGTACCCATGGCGGTGGCGGAGAAGGAACAAGGCAAGAGTTTATTCTCTCTACCTTCCTAATGTCTTTCCCAAACACAGGTACTTATCGATCTGAATATTTTTCTCTCTCAAATTGTTGCTCATTCACATGTTAATATCTCTGGTCTGTGCCACAAATCTCCAGTGACCGTACGAGATCGTGATGGTCTGCAGTGGTAGAAGGCTAGACGATGTTTGGCGATTTAGATCCTATGTTTCTTACTCTTCATGGGCATGTTCTATTTGACAGCGATGGGTTTAGTTCATATACATCTGCCAGATATAGATTTTTTCAGTGTATATAGTTTGTAGGTTATCAGTTACCTGTACGCGGGACATGTTGGCACTGGGAGGTGGGAGCTAGGCGCATCAGTAAACTGTAAGAGCAACTCCAGCCGTCCCCCCTCGAGAGCCCCGAGCATCCCTTTTTGACGCTGGCGGCCCATTTTCTTCGTAGTCGCCCCCAAGCACCCCCAAGGCCTCGTTTTTCGCCGGATTTGGCCAAAATTTTATCCGGCGTTACCAGGCCGAACCCAGCTCACTGGGTTCCGCCTGGAGGCACCGGCGAAAGGGAAAAGCTGCGCGGGCCAGCCCTGTCGGCGAGAGAACACACATACCCCACCAAAGATTCGCCCAATTCGTCGTCTCCCTCCCCCCGCCGCCGGCACCACCTCCTCCCCTCTGCCGCGAACGCGCCGCCAGAATAGGCCACCATCCACCGCGACGGCACGCCCTACCAAATCCCCCCATCCCCTCCGCCGCTGCCCGAGTTTTTGCGCTGAATCGCCGTCGCGATCAAGCTTCGCGCCCACCCTGCCCACGAGGTGTTCGACGTTTTGCCTGAGATGGACTCCGACGACGAGGAGATGCTCGCCTGTCTGGCCGGCCTGTACGCCGCCGATGCACAGCCAAAGCGCGGTGGCTCGGCAACACATCGCCAAAAGAGCAAGCAACGGCAGCGTGCCGAAGGCTATTGCATGCTGTACGCCGACTACTTAGCCGACGATCCATTGCACGGCGAGAAGACATTTCGACGCCGTTTCCGGATGAACCGGAAGCTCTTCCTCAGGATTGTGCATGGCGTTCGAGAGTTCGACAGGTACTTCGTTTGAAGAAGGATTGCACCGGTACGGTTGGATTTTCCTCGCTCTAGAAGTGCACAGTCGCTTTGAGACTGCTTGCATACGGAGCTCCAGCTGATTCGCAGGATGACTATCTACGCATGGCCGAGTCCGCCATCCTTGAGTGTTTCTATAGGTTCTGCAGAGCCGTGGTGGGAGCGTTTGGACCTGAATATTCTTTGGAATGTCAGGATCTAACAACGACATCAACGTCCTGCAGTGCTCCAATGTCTTCACCAAGCTTGTTGAAGGTACTGCTCCCCCGATGAACTTCGAGATCAACGTGCACCATTACAACAAGGGATACTACCTGGCAGATGGAATCTATCCAAAATGGTCCACATTTGTGAAGACTATCTCAAACCCTGTGCCGAAGACGGCTCAAGCTTGGTATGCCAAGTGCTAGGAGGCTTGCGGGAAGGATGTCGAACGGGCATTTGGTGGGCTCCAAGCTCAATTTGCTGTTGTCCGGTACCCGCTATGACCTGGTCGAAATATCAGATGTGGGAGGTGATGAATTGTTGTGTGATCTTACACAACATGATCATTGAGAGCGAGTGGAAGAATCCAGTGGATGAGAAGAAAAAGAAGGTGCCATACTTCAGACATGGTCCTCTCGTGGTCCAGGATCCGAAGGAGAGCCGGCATCTGCCTGTACCGGCATCATGGACTGCCTACCTTGCAAAGCGTCAGGAGATTCGAGACCCAGTAGTTCATCAACAATTGCAGCAAGATCTGGTGGAGCACCTGTGGAGGCGCAAATGCGAGGTCTAGGTTTATGTAATTTGTCTTAAAAAACTTGTTTTAAAATTTATGATTTGTTAAACTATTTATATTAATTTTTCTGTCGAATTATTTGATACAAATGATAAATTTGCTTTAAAATAATGAATTTGCTATAAAAATGAGGTTCTATGACTTATTTATCAACCAAAACTCGCCAAAAAACGCCGGGTTGGGGGGACGCGACTGGGAATCGGCGCGTCCCCAGTCCGAGTTTTTCCGCCGGAAGCCCCCCGAGCGGGCCAAAAAAACGCCGGCAATTCGGTCTGGGGGGCCAACAACTGGAGTTGCTCTAAGTCGAGTCTGACGATCTCTCTCTTAAATTTACGATCGATCGAGTCTTAGTATCCCCAATTGAGAAATCATATCTTCCTGCCTTGCAGAGACTCCCTACAAGTCCCCGCAACCGATATTTCAACCCTCCAATTAGTTTGTTACATTATAGAATTTAACTGATTGATTACTGTGTGTTTGCTTTGCCTGTGAGTAAGTGTACCGATCAATGCTACGCTTCTTTCCGTACGCACCAATACTGCACTTAAATTCATTTTCCTGGTATATAACTTATACTCTTTTTGCAATATAGTTGTTTTTTCCATTTACAATGTTATCAGTTTAGAACCTCTTTTGCATCCTCTTCTGCAAGAGAGTTTGAAATAATTAACTGAAGGCCATGATCTTTTCAGCAACACACCTTCAAATGGTTTATTCCTCTAAATATTTCTGAATCTATATATGTAGCTGAATGACAATATTTGGGCTCACGCACATCATCTGAAGTTCATGTGCGTTCTCAGAAGATGAACCTGCATACAATAAGCTTTGGCACACAGACTATGGTTCTTTCTAGGTTCATATTTAGTACACAAACAATGAATATTTCAATGAGAAACTTGCTCATCACCCTGCTGCCATGTTTCAGAAAAATAAGGTATTTATTCGCACAACCATGGAATTCTGTTCAAGTATGCAGATTCATTTTTTCCCCCATTTTCGGCTGCAACGAAGCAAACAAAATGGAAATATTTCTGTCTTTTTTTGCTGTTACATTAACTACACAAATGTTGAATGGCATTAGAATTATCTATAATAGTGATGATAAAAAGTGTGCGACTACTTCCATAGCTGAACCATAGTTTTTGTGCTAGGGTTGTGAGGATAGAGGTTCATCAGTCGTAAAATAGAAAGGACGGAGGTTGATGCCGATGTATAATTCGAAATTATGTATTTCCCACCTAAGTTTAGCATGAACAATTTAGTTAGTTTGAAACTATGTACGATTGGTTACATTATTTATTACATGATTATTTCATTTCCATGCCGATTGGGAAATAAAATGTATATCGAAAATTGATTTTGTTATTGCTTGCTCATCTAAAGATTGATCATTTTGAATGGGTATTTAGTCACCAGTGTAAAGCTAGATCGGAACAGAAAGTGTTTGTGTAGTACGATGTTCCATTTGCATCATATTTTCTTAAAAGAGAGTAAGATTTTAATCATGTATGCATCATATTTTCTTATAAGAGAGCAAGGTTTCTTCACACCGGTTTTTTTAGATACAAATGATCTTCAATTGGACGCACCTGACTTACCTCGAGGTGGTGGTCCTTGGGTTTGAAGACATCAAGCAGCGTACCCTTACCTATGTGGGGCGCGCTAACATGCCAACCGGCATTGGCTAGTGTTTTTTTATGTTTTATTTGGCTTATCAGGTTCTAGCACACGCCCTCTTCAAAGTGTGCTATCCTTTGTATGAAAAGGCAGCACTCCTACCGTTTGCTAGAAAAATAATAGTGATCAATATATCTATTATCGGCAATTTTCTTTTGTGCAACCCTCAAATAGCCATATTTCTTTATGAAAACTTACATGTATTACATAGTTAAGGTGTAGATGTATCTCTAACACCTTGTATTTTGTAACAAGAATGATTGAATTGAGACAACCAAAAACTTCGGAAATGCACTTGGATTTAATGGATCTTTTCCCGTTGCTTTGTTTGACCCTTGTGTGAAATATGCTTGTGTGAAAATAATACAAACATCAACATGTGAGACAACGCATCTAAAATGTACCATTAATCATGCCATGTGAAGGGGGCCCTAAAAATATTTCATTATAATTTATTTTGACCCAATACCCTTTTTCTCTTTCATTAAACCAATACCCTATTCTCAAGGCTTTACAAGAAATGTTTCAAAACCGTCAAAGCACAAAATCATAATTTATTTTTAATTTTTATGCTCTATGCTGTAAACTCTCTTACCTTACATAAAAAAAATATTTATTTCCGAAATATTTTAAGAATTGTTTTTATTAATTTCCAAAAATGGAAGAAATAGACAAACTATCATTGCACGTATATTTTTCAATATAAAAATCTTGGGAAAATCCTCAAAGATGTATTTTATCATATATGACCTTTTTTAGCAGAACTCCATCAAATCATGGTCAGGACTTTGAAATTTAATCATACAAACACCTTATGATATTTTTGAAAATTTGATCAAACACTAACCTAAAATCATTAAAGCTCATAAATTCACATATATGCACCCTTGCATGATCTACTTAGTAGGCATGCTCTCACTCTCAAATTCTTCCAAAATCATAGAGTTTCAAATCCTTATTAAAACCTATCCAAAATGGGCATTTGCTCAAATTCACCCAAATTCAAATCACCTACTTGTTCTACTCCAACCAGTTAACACCTTAATGACAAGTGGGCCCAGTGGCCGCTACATATTCTCTATCCCTCCCTCCCATTTATTCTTTATCGCGGCTTGGAACGCCACAAACATGGCCGTCTTGGCCATCCTACCATATTCCTCCTAGCCGATGTCACCAGCGTGCATCATCATGAAATCACCACCAGACGAGCACCTCGCGTGCGTCCCAAACAGTTGCCCGTCTCCACGACATTATTTTCCCTAAGAGCCGAGCATTACTTGCATCACCCCGTCGTACCCCTCCTGACGACACCATTGCCCGTCGCGGCCAATTGTGCCCCCTAGGACTAGCTATCAAAAACACCCGTTATGCATGCCACATAGATCACATGACCAGTCTGTCGTTCTGATAACTTTGATACCAAAGTTAAAATCCATTACGGTACCAAATTTAAAGTCTTACACAATATGGCCAATGTAGCCAAGTCTTACAACTAGCCTTAGAGGGGGAACTTTAGAATGAAACTGCAGCGAAAAATTCAGGATAAATCAGGGCCCAAGCCATCATGCGTCGACTAACAGGCAGCTGAATCAGAAATGTCCTAGTTAGCAAAGTCGCCATCGAACTGATCTTCCATGATTTGATATCTTAGGTCTGGACAAGTTAATAGCCAGGGACATTAACCAAGTGAGTACGTTGAATGTACTCGGAAATCCACCCACTAAAATGAGTATAGGAGATTATGCATGCTATGGCTTAGAACAAAGGATCAAGGCTACTATGCTAGGTTTATTTGATGGTAAAAAACAGAGTTTCTCTTCGAGATATATCAAAATTATCTTTTGAAGACCTTTTTTAAAGGATTTTAGAAACCACTTTGTTACCAATGCTTATTTCTTGGGTTTTTCATCAATACTTGGCATGGTTTCCAAGGTGATGAGGTCATGGGTAGGTAGGCCTAGGAATAAAATGGTGGCCCACTTTGTACATGGTGATCCACCGCAAGGGTTCGGACCCCAACCGTTAGCCCTAGCACATCATCTTGGAGTACAAACCAATTCAAGATCGCCGAGCACGGATTATGCGGGATACTCGATGTAAACTGGCCTAGATCGAACATATACCATCTCGTTAGGGTTTAGTGTAGAGGCAACCACCTGTAAGTCCATTCGGTACATTGCAATCCTAATTCGAATCAAGTATATAAGGGATAATAGGGGTTGCCGAACATGACAAATCTAAACTCTACTCGGCCATTCTCCATCATCTTTTTACGCCCATCATAGGCGTGATCAAGCCATATCTTGAGATCGCCTGATAACACGTCAGATAATCTAAGCCGTCAAAAACATCAAGTAGGGTCTTTATCGGACGCTGTTCGTCGAGGCCTGAACCTGTATAAATATTTATCTCTCATGTGGTACCATCCCGATCTCCGAGCGTGAACCCTCAAAAAATATATTTACCGCTAGGAAAATACCATGAAAGTTGGCACCACCAGGTAGGGGTTGCTTGTTTCAGAGCTCAAATCGAGATGGCCAACATCACCATCAACAATGGCGACTTGAAGGCTGCGGGGGCGCCAGAAATTCGCGTATACTGAACATTGGAAAATCACCCCAAGAGGAAGGCGGATGTAGCACAACAGCAAATTCCCTCACTAAGAACCAAGTTTTATCGAACCATAAGGAATGTGTATGTTCACATAGTTTGGTGTAGGACCTGCATACAACACACAAAACAACCTTGCTCCCCACGTTCCAGGAGGGGTATCAATCTTCCCGTCTCATAGAAAACAAAGGACTAAACATATAGTGTGGAAAGTGAACGAAAGTACAAGTTATAGTAAAAACGAGACAACAAAGATAACAAGTTTGTAAACATTATTAAAGAATGGACCGGGGGCCATAGTTTCACTAGTGTTATCTATCTAAAGATAATAACATTTTTGGGTAAACAATTTACAGCTAGGCAATTAACAGAATTATGATTAGACAATTATGAGAGAATGAACAAGACACATACTGATGTAGGCATCACGTCAAACATATATAGACCACACTCCGGCACCGCATCTATAAAAAATACTCCACTTCGCGACCGCTATCCAACATGCATCCTCTAGGTATTAAGCTGAAACAACAGAGCATAGCCTTAAAAATCGTACATGATGTAAGCAAGATTTAAAACACAAAGAAACAAATACCGTTGTTTTATCCCTAGTAGCAACCACACATCCTTACCCTTAGTTGTTACGGTCATGCAAGCTCAGACATGAAGGAGACTAGAACCTACTATGGAGCGTATACTCCTGTTGGAGATCTAAAGCAACTACTTGACAGTAACACATCGATTGGAGACCATGCAAGAATGCAAATAAAACAATCACATAATAAAGAAAACATGCACAATCTGATCTAAACATCATAATTATCATGTCCCAGCAAACACAACAATAACAATAATTATATCGGATGGATCTCGATCATGTTAAGCAGCTTACTAGACCATTATATTGACGAACAAGGAGAGATAACGATCTAGCTACTACTATGATTCCCCCGTTCGACAGGGTGCCAGAAAAGGGCTCCAGATTGGTTTTCGTGATGGCGGCGGCTCAGTATCGAAATTGGGGGAAAACTTAGCGTGTCTAGAGTATTTTTGCATCAGGGTAAATGAATAGGCGAAGGAGCGTCGATATGCAGTGTCCGAGGTGGACCCACGGGTGGGGCCTGCGTCTCAGGCTAGGGCCACATCACCCCCTGCTATGTGGCTTCCTCGAGGCTCTCCTCTTCTCATACTTTTAGCTCCCGGGTCTACCTGATAACTTAGGCATCGTGTAATTTTTGGGGATTTTTTTGACGACTTTTCATTAAGTGATTTTCTGAAACTAAAAAACAACAGAAAACAACAACTAACACTTGGCGCTGGGTTAATAGGCTCCATAAAATTTTGCAAAATGATATAAAATCATGATATAAACAAGTAACAATGATATTTAAGTAGCAATGAACAATAAAAAATTATAGATACATTTTGGACGTATGAACATCCCCAAGCTTAATTCCTGGTCGTCCTCGAGTAAGTAAATGACAAACATATGATTTTTGAGGTGAATGCTACCAAACATGAACTTTATCAAGCGATGTAGATCATGTATGCTTAGAATAAGATGATTCAAAATCAATTGTTTAATATCGACATCAAGCAAACAATAGTTAAATAATAAGGATCGTCAAGCTAGAAACTTTTCATGCATAAGTGTGTTGGAGACATGAAGCCGTACATAAGGTCAAGAACGAAGACTTGTAGATTATGTATCAAATGTCAAGCATCAATATTTCTACAAAGCATCAAGCAATCATTCATTACAAAGTCCAGTTCTAGTCAGGTGATCTAAGACACTTCCTTCCTGCGTCAAATGTTTTGAAGTTTACTCAACATCACTATTGTTAATTGGACAAGTGTAAGATTTTTCAATGATATGAAATAATCTATTTGATTTAATTAGCTATAAAATAAAAAGAAATGAAAAATAAAGATTCATATGCAATAAAGTTTTAAGAATGATAACAAGTAGAGGAGTATCTCAAGCCACAACAGTGAATTTGTTCATACTCGGCTTTGAAGTTGATATGTTGTTTCATCCCTTTTATGTCTCCTCTGGTAAGTTTTGTTGACACAGAGCTCAAAAGAGTTTTAATAATTGTGTCATGAATATTTAAGCTTAAACATGAATATGTGGAGAAAGAAAAGTGACAGTTCGAGGTATAAAATCCAAGGGGATGTGCGAAGCTCTAAAATACATTTTAGACATCATAAGAGCACATTCAGTTGAATTAAATATTTTATATCATAATATTGAACTTTCTTCACAATAAAATTATCTATTAAAAGGTGCGGAAGCTTTCAAAGTCATTATCTTAAGCATGAGTATTGCAGTACTTATGTATTATTATATACCTTTTATTATTATCACTATGGTGAAATGACCGCATTTATTTTATCGACTTGCACTTCATGAACATGATGATCATTTTCTCTCAACATCAACCTTGCTCGAGGACGAGCATGCAAGATTCTAAGCTTGGGAAAGTTGATGCATCCATTTTATGTAGGTTTAACTTAATATTTTATTGTGTAGATGTAGGGATTTTGCATTTTATGGCGTCAATGCACACTTTTATGTCTATGCATGCAGGAAGTCAAAATATAAAAGAGAAAGTCCATATATGGTAATTTTACCTAGTATGGGAGGAAATATTCTGATAGGAGCAATTAAAGTACTTCCTTGTGGAAAAACAATTCGTTGGAATAAAGAAAAGAAAACTTACGACATGAGACATAACGAACACCGGTATAGTCACGCGTGACCGTACCGATGACCGTACCACCTCCAGAATGATAGTCTCGTCAAGTACTTTTAACTCCATGCGCTCGGATTTTGAGCCAGACAAACAAAGCAGTCACCACATCCAAAACAGTCTAGAAAACCTAGTCTCCTCAAGGGATCTGGTGGGGGAATCAGAAGAAGGCCGCTATCTCCATCACCACTGTGATCCACAAGGCAACAACATCGATCTACATCATCAACACCATATCCATCATCTATGATGTATACCAACAACTACGGGAGCACATTTTTAACGGTATAATGGTGCTGGACTTACCCAACCGTTTGATTTACTACGAGATCCTGTAATATAGGAAATCACAGATAGTTAACATGATTATATCCTTAGAGCATGAGGGTGTGTTAGGTACGTGCATGTTTGAAAGGTTACTTTGGTTATGTTCTTCATCACGCATAACAGGGTGATCATAAGGCAGCTGCTGGGTAACTCGTAAAATGTGTATTGGACTTAATGATCCAAGGTTGGGAATTGCTCCTCTAGAAAATAGAGAGATACATCCAGGGCCCACTCGGTATGAAGGTATCCAAAATAAGTATGCGCATACAAGGCATTATTGATATTAATCATGGGGATAACGGAATACGGGAATGAGAAAAGGTATCATACCGGTAACGAGGATAATAAGACACAGTGATCAAAGTGTTGCATCACAGGGTGTCACCATATCTCACCTCGGTTATTAATAGTTATCATGAAGCAATAGGAATGCACATGGGAACTAACAGGTTCAAAAGAGCATCTTCGTATAACGGTGGGAACCATCATGGGCATCCACGGCTCCACTGTTGGTTATTGACTAGGTCATGTCCACTCGTTATCGAACCTGTAGGGTAACACGCTTATGTCTTCTTCAGTCTGTAGTGAATGTTACAAGTCTGGAAACATGAGAGAGTATCACCGGGATGGTTTTTCTGAGTGATCGATAATATATTTATATTATCGGAGAGATTAAAATATGGACATAAGATGTCCTGGTGTCATAGAACTAGTTTCTATTGATAAAGAAAATATTCGGAGAGGAAACCGGAAGAGTTCCGGAGTCCCGGGTAGGGTGTCGGGAGACCCTAATGAGCATTGAAAGGTCCATGAAGTATCTGTAAGGTTCCAAAACTTTCCAGAAAGTTCTGGAGGGTTCCATGGGCTGCCCACATGGCCTAGGCACGTGGGGGACAGCCACATGGGCCCCCGGAGCCCATTAGCCCCCCCCCCCCCCCCGCACTTGTCTTAAGGGCCGAGTTTAGGGGTAACCGAATTGGGCTCTAAGGGCCTAAGAAGGGGCCGAACCCCCTTTCCTTCAGAGGCAAGCCTTGGTGCGGCCAAGGGAGGGTTTCACCCTCCCCCAAGCCTCCTTGGCTAGCCCTAGCTCCCTCCTCCCCCCTATATAAAGAGGGGAGGGGAAGCCCCTCCAAACACAAGCATTGGAGTTGTGGAGGTGCACCTCCCCCCTCCTATCTCTCTCTCTCTCTCTCTCTTGATGAAGTTTAGACCTAATGGGTTTTTGAGGCGTCCTCTACCTATTAGATCTAAATCTAGATCGAATCTCTCTCTCTCTCTCTCCCATGTGTTAGGAACTCCACCATTAACATTCACCAGCAGTTCGTGAGTCCTGGACGGTGAAGCTTTGCTGGACTGGAGAAGATGGATGTGTGCGCACTCTCAGAGGGATAGCACATGAGATCCTTTCTCTCTCGTTTGGACTTGGAGGACATGGATCGGGGAATCAGTAACATCTTCACGACTAGGCTTAGTCGTGGTGATCTGCATCGAGCCGGCACCATCCTCATACCCCGGCGTGGCTACGAGGATCTACCACAAGCTTCACCGACATCTACTTCCACTATAGGGTGTCGGTAACAAATAGATCTAACCCTTTACTTGTACCTGCATAGATAGATCTTGGTTGTTGCGTAGTGGCTAATTTTTTGTTTTCCGTTGTGCAACCCTACATACTCGTACTATAGTCCATTTTTCATTCATATTATTATAATGATGATGTTGTGTGCCTTCATGTGTTAGTAGTTCTATTAGTTGTTGAGAAGATGGGGAAGCCCTACCTTTATTATGATACAATGAGATAGAATATTGTATGGTTTAATACCGTTTGCCATGTAGTAATAATCTTTTGTGTTATTGTGCAAACGACGACTGCACAATATTTTCCTACGGGACTCAAAAGGCTATTAACATTGGTGGGGGACTAAGTGATGATCCTACACCAAACAACTGAGTGAGAAATAACAGAGATCCAACTGTTTCCTCCACAACCATGGGGTAAACCTTAAATACTAGGGGCTCAGTCTGTCCTGTCGGGTTTCTTACAGAGACTAGTAGTGGTTGTACGGGGTGTGTTGCCTCGATAGACTCAAGGCACAACTTTATATGGGACTCCGCCCTTACATAATTTTTTTTTATATTAAATGATATAATCTACTCAACTCTGAAATATGCTAGTGGTGGAACCAATGCTTCCTGAGAACGCCTTTAGCCTTATTGCAGTCTCCAATCACCATTATTGTTCACTTGCTCCGTTCACTTTTAATTTTCTTGTCTTTTATTTTCTGTTTAAACCCATTCCCAACAAAACACAACTTTGTCCACACACTTGCTTGATTTTGATCAAAGTAACTTGCCAGTACATCTTGATAAACAACTAAACTACAAGCCGAACACTGTTTTCTAAGCTCCCCGTGGTTCGATACTCTTAATTTTAAAATAACTACAACAACCCCGTACACTTGTAGGCATTAGTGCTCTCGAACAACGAAGGGTGCCGCCCACCGATTCACTTGTGGGAGAGACGCCCTCGTCCGACGTCGAGCCTGAGCGAATCGACCGTATGCTCTCATCGCCAAGTGTCACCCATGAGCTCCCAGAAACAGGAACCCCTCGCATGACCCAACGACAACGGGGGGGGGGGGGGGGGGGGGGGGGGGGTGGGTACGACGGTGCTCTGCCATCGTGGTGTAGCCATGAGCGTCACCCGGTGAGTGCAACGGTCATATTTCCCTCAACATGCCGATGATCCTTATATTTTTTTGAGGGAATTTACCATAGGGGAAAGCCCCTACGATTTGGATTTTCTTTTTATATAAAAGGAGGTAACAACCTCAGAGCATTACAAAGAGGGGCAGTCTATGGAGGATGAAAAATATCAAGCAGCAACATAAATTACATGGAGAAAGTTCTATTCCACTCTAAAAGTGGTGCCACTAGAGATGGTTTAACCTTATGACGGTGCAAATCCAGGTCCCCTTGGACTTTGATCTTCCATCTGTATATATCCGGTGGAACTCCTTATATACTGATCCTTATATACCCAAACAAATCTATATACCTTATAAAAAATCCAACTAACATGTATTAATGATTTTTTTGTCTCTACATACAAACTATCCACATCATCCACTATTTGAGTCATTCATTTATCCATGCCATACATATTTATTAATGATAGTTTATCTATACATGCAATTTATCCACATCATTTTTTTCGTCGTCCAATTGTTCATATCATTACTTTTTTACCTTCAAAATACACAAATATTTCACATTGATTAATTTTAACTTCTCTATCAAATCCTGCATATTTATGTAATTCTTTTTCTATTTCATGCGTTGTATGTACTTTCGTTTACAACGGAGATCTTAAAGATGTTCTCGCTACAACACGCGGGATATGCATCTAATATTATTTTATATCTTTTTTTTCGAAATGGGAACTTATCGCCCCAGCCTCTGCATCAAAGTGATGCATACGACCTTTTATTGCATAGTTTTAGTATTCAAAAAGTTTAGAAGTCACCGAACAACCTAGTTGGTCACAAAGATCGACCAACGGCAAACACTAATTTCTACAAGACTAGCCATTTTCTAGTCTTCTAGCATGATGCCACGCAGCCCGGTTGAAGATAGCCTAAACGACCGCCATCAACCGAGTGACCGCCATCAACCGACCGCCATCTAATATTATTTTACATCTAATGGGTCGTTTGGCTCCCATCAGATTCCATGCCAACTTGTTTGGCTGTCATGGATTTGGAATGTCATTTCATTTGGAATTCCACAGAATGTCTTTACTATGTTAAGTCAATTCTTGTCCTGTCATTTCTCTGTAATTCATTTTATTTTATTTTATTTTTGCCAAATGAAATGAAATTCCGAATGCCAAACGACCCATAATATTATTTTACATTGTACCTCTAAATGTACGAACATGACATGCCGCACAGCCGCAGCGCCAAAAGCCTACTACTAGCTTACACACTAGCACTATTTTATCTCTATCCATAGCTGCTTAAATCAATTCGAAACAAATGGGCCTTGCTGCTCAAACTCAAAGAAACTATGTTTCTGATATCCAAAGTCAACTACAACACAGCTGTGCTACTTGCCAAAATCATTGTCTCAGAATCAACGCAAAGCGGCATGAATTAGGCGTATCGTTCTCAATATCTTATCCGGGCAAAGTACCATATACCAATTCCAAGCCGTGTAAGGAACATTTCTCTCTAGTTGACTTCCTAAAATATATACCAGTACTAAGTTATTTTATAAGACTAGTCATAATGGGGGTAACATAAATAGTATCATAGATGTCATGTTGGTAAAAAGATGATGTGGCACAATAATAAATGAAAAGAGATGAACTAGTAGTATCATGATATGATACCGTAACATAACAGATTTCAAGATATAATGAGTATACAACGTAATAAATGCAATGCCTCATGATACCACAAATATGATAGCACCCACTATGAATATAGTAATATAGAATAATATCATACGCATGATACTACTTTATGTTATTTTGCATTGTGAGTAGTCTAATCACATTATTCTCTCTACTGGGTTATTAACAGGACACATTATTCTCTCTCCCAACAACCGTTCGGGTCGTGGGCTCCTGGCCTAGAAGGGTCCTTCCCTTGAGATTTTTTTTGAACAGGTCCTTCCCTTGAGATTACCAATCTCCAACACCAAAGCACACAAAATATTGGAAATTTAGATGAGTTTTTCTTCCGAAACAGGAATGAACCTCGTGAACAATTCGCCCCCGTCCAAGCCTAACAGCAGGATTCCCCGCAAAGAAAACTGTATATTCATTGATAAATTTCCCACCTCTCACCTAGCACCTCCGTACTATTTGGCTCCATCCCTGTCCTGGGAAGGCATGTAGACTACTCTATCCGTTACAGAATAATTGAAATTTTAAATTTGTTCTAAGTCGAACATCTTTACATTTAACCGAAATTATAAGAAACGATGTCAATATCAATAACACCAAAGCTATATAATATGAAACCATATATTTATCGAAAAGGTGAATAATCCCCGGCCTCTCACTACAGGAATCACCTCGTATGCCGAGCACCGAAAACGCTCGACAAAGGACTGGAGCTGCTCAACAAATAATATGTCGAGCATGACGCTCAGCAAGATTTTGCTCGGCACCTAGGCCCACGGTGCTCGGCATTTAGTTGTATGCCGAATGGATTATGTGGCCTTCGGTAAATGTACGCTTAGCAAAAAAAAGTACTAGCAACGTCCGATTGACGAGTTGGCGTGTTTTCCGAGCGTTGGGTCGCTCGGCATCTACGACGGCCCGCTCGGCATACATCCGGTCGAGGAGGTCCCAGGGCCCGCCACCTGGGAACTTGATTAAAATTAAGATAGTTTGACTTATGATAAATCTAGAATTTTAATTATTTTGATTGGAGGGAATAGTTTTTTCGAAGCACTTCATAATAAAACCGGATTGGAGGCACGTACACACCGCCACGTCTAATTTTGCAGCATGTTCCATCGGACTATAGGAGCCCTCCCTCAATAGGTTCAACGAACTACTTCCGAAATGAACACATCATATCATCATCATATGGCACGAAAACTGCCGCCACTGATAGTCTTCCTGCCATCTTTCTTTATTTAAGCACTCTTTGAGTATCCAAAGTCAAATACCGATATCCATCTTCTATATATCTGAGCACCCCACTACCTATATTTCTCTCAACAACTATGCTAACTTAACAAATCTTCCACCTCATCAAACATTCCACCTACATAAAGTATTCGTTTGCTTCGGTGAGTAGGTTAGGCGTTTTTTCCCTTCCAAGCTCATATGCTACTGGTAGATTGATTTTTTTTAAATAGTAAAACATTCAAAAAAAATCGAAAAAATGGGCAGCAAACATACACAAATTTTCAACATACTCACAGTTTCAGTTTCGGTATGAAATGACATTTCCAGTGCACACTCTCCGCGAAAAAGAAAGTGTATTTTTAAATATCATTTTGTGTTTTTTTCATAGAGCACCATACACGTTATTTCATCACGAAACTTCGCAAGTATATAGAAAACTTATGTATGTTTACGTCCCACTTATTTCAGAATTTTTTGAATTTCTTACTATTTTTTAATCTATCAGAAGCATACGAGCTCGGGATACAATATAAATTTTCCTTATACTTTTTGTTTCCTGATTCCACTAACTAAAGAATTGCACGCATGGTCTGCTCTATGCCAACTCAGCAAATCTTCCTCCTCACCAAACATTCCACCTCGGCAAAACCTTTCTTTATTTGTTTTGGTGAATATGTTATATTTCTTTGTTTCCTGAAGACATGCATGCATAGAGCAGATCAGATCATGATGTGCTCATTTTCTGTAACCAAATAGATGCCATGCATTATGGATGATTCCACTAACTAAAGTCATGTATGCATTCATGATGTGCTCATTTTCTGTAACCAAATAGAAAGACAAACAGTCCTTGTGGCTAAACATTCAATACGTAGCTGAACCTCCCTGAATTCTCACTATTTTCTTGCAAATTCGCAGCCCCTCGCTTCGTCTGCTCTAGCTCTGTCTCCCCTTGTTCCACCAAGCCCCAATGGAAGCCAGCCCATACCGGCCTCTCTGTGTTGCCTACGACGAACTAAAGCGCGCCAGCGACATCATCCACAAATCATCTCCTGGATCGGCGCCGCGATAAATTGCATGGTATGACGTCCGTAGGTTTCACTTATTTATCCTAACCATCCGGCCACACATCATACTCCAAGTTGACCCCTTTTCTTTTCTGTTAAATTGCAGTTCTGTATGGCCACACCACGATTTCACATGGCTGCTACAGATCTCATTTAGAGAACTTGGTTTTTCTAACTTCGGTCTTGCATTTTCGGGACTTGCTTGACGTCATGACCATCAAGTGTTTGACAAAATGTCAAAACTAATAAATTTGGTGTCTTACTGGTTTCTCTTGACCCGCGTCTATATGCTAGTGGTAGAGATCTACACATGGAATTATACATGGTAGTGAAGTTCATGGATCAACATATATTCGTTTTCCCCCTTTACGCTAAAATGACAAGTCATCTTAAGGCATTGGTTTACTCCCTAGATATCGAGCGTAAGAGTTGTCGGGAGGCTAGAAGGTTAGCGGTTCCATCCTTGGATATTTGCATTGAAAAGAAAATGTGTATTATTTTGGTTAATCCGCTTTTGATGTGTCACATTTTTTAAGCTTCCCTGCTATGTTCATGATAGGTATTTACTTATTTATATGTTTTAGATTTTGCCAATGTATCGCTTCTATTTGGGAGATGCTTGCACCTTGGTCAGACAACATGGCGGCAAGAGCATGCCTAAACGCCTCATTGTACATGTATAGCTATCCAGGTGTCGTATTAGGATTTTCTAGATCTCATGTTGCTACATTTTCTAAAAGTTTGGTATCCATTCTTACTTTTGTTGTTCTCACAAACTAGCATAGTGGCCTGCGCACATGCGCGGGCAACATATGTACTGCTTGTAATATTCCTAGTTCAAAGTATTTTTTTTATAGAGTATGATGAGTGGTAGAATGCAAAACATAGAAATATGAGTTAATATGCATATGTTCAGACAATTGCAAGCAAAATATTTTATTTTTGTTTCCTTTTGATTGTGAATATAAAATAGAAACCAAGAACATATTCATGTCATAAAAAATTTAGATTTAGAAATAGGATGTCATGAGATGGCCTATATTTTGTTATTAGCAAAAACAAAGAGGAAAAATAATTGTGATGTCATGACATGTTAAATGCTGGTAGAAAAACTCGTAGATGTTAGAAAGAGAAATGATGTAAAACACATAAGGAAATATAAATGACGACTTATTAGAATTTCTGATCATCTTATACCTTTGATCCAAAGCTTCAGCACGAAAAACATCATATGCAATTTTATAATATTCCACTAAAATCCTTCAATCTAGAAGGCCTCTCAGAGTCCATCAGCCTGAATTAACACACATAATAGAGATTGCAAGTAAAAATTCAAGCATGTAATACAAAAAGGAAAATATATATGTTGATGTGCATAAACTTAATTCCGATAGGAAGGAAAAGTACAATTGTATCTACTTGATAAATTTAGGGAAATATGTATGGCCTAAAAATACAGGAAATAACACCTCCACAATTTTTGCCAAGTGTTAGTTACCACATCATAAATCATCGATCCAAAGTCGTAATCCTGACACCAGGACACATACCATCTCATATCCATGACCTGAAAGGTGCAAGTTATGATAGTAATTATTTCACTTGATAAATATATTCAGATGGAGACATCATTTCAAGAAATAAAGACAATCATGTTCTGTATTAAATACAAATAATAATCTCATAATTTTTTCAAAGAAAAAGCATAATCTCATCAGAAACATGATATAACGTGCATTGGTGTAATCGCTTCTATTAAACCAAGTAACTTATCTTGAAAGAAAGTACAACTCATTACCGTTATATTCATTAAAGTAATGATTGCCAAAAGAATAAACCTAGCAATACATGATGTCGTGTGACACACTCCGAAATCAGCAATATTGTTGGTGGAAATAGCAGTGTTATGCGGTTGGGAATATTGACTTACTTCGGTCCGTAAGATAAATGAAGGCAACTATAATTAGAGAAACTACCTAACCTGAAATGAACGTACTTTCAATCGTTCTCTAGTTAGAAGTGAATTAATAACGTTGGTACTAAGAGACCGAAGTTTGGTACATGAAAAGTTGATGCACGGTTATTCAGACCAACTAAGGCAGCCACTAAGATATATATGAGCTAGTGTGCGAACAAAGATACCAAATGGGTATTCGAAGAAAGGATCAACAATTAGATTTCCCCTGAATAGAAGTCCTTTTGGATTCGAGTTAAGGTTGATTGACTTCAAATTTTGCGGCTCGTAAATAAGATAGGAAATATGCGAGAGTAATGATTGATAATAGAGAGATAGCCAGAGCTCAGTGAAACTTCTAAGTTAGCTTGTAGTGGCGTGGGCAAATAATATCCTCGAGCTTGCACAAATAAACAAAAGCCGCTAATGATGTGCACATATTGGTGGGAAAAATAATAATTGAAAAGGCTAAGCAATGAACAGTCAGAAAATGTGTATTTTCCGATCATGTTGGATCAACAATTCAACTGTACCTTGTACATTCAAAACCGCATGTTGGTTTTTCTATTATAATTCAATTATACCTTTCAAAACCACAAGTTATTTCTTATTTTACATTCAATACCATATTTTGTTTAACAACACTTGTTCGCTTTCTTATTTAGTTCTCTACTGGTCTCAACCTCGCGAACTCTATAATAATGTAAATTATAATTATGAGTAGTACTTGATGGCGCCGATGGTGGAAACTAAAAAAATTGTAGCTCCAAAGAAAACAACAGTACAATTTAAGCGGCAGAAATGACTTACACAAGGTTTGAGGGATTTAAGGTCGGAAACTATGTCAGGTGAGCATATCATGTGCTTCTGCCCATTGCTTCTCAGGTACAACTTGTATTAGGCTTGCTAATAATAGTTGTACCTTCAGAGAAATTTAGTAGAAAAGAGTTTCAACATCCGAATGAATTCTCGGAAAGTGTTTGTGTGACTTATAAATTCCAACTGAATTTTGGATAGTGCGTCAAGTTAAAAAAACCGAATCTAATATACAATCATGAAATAAAACCAAAAAGATGAGCAAATCCTAGTTAAAAGGCATTAAAGAAAAGCGCATATGAAAGGCAACCCATTCTATTTTTGCTTTCAGTTTTCTTTTGGTTTTTGTTGAATCAATGAATTTGCTACCTCTGTAACAACTTCATTTGTATCATTTTTCTTTTGTTTATGTGCCAAGAGTATCCCGTAGTGCTTTAAAGTTGCTTCTTTGCTTGCTGTCGAGAAACATAAATATTGTCCTTTACTAAGAAATTCATATCAAATCACCAGAACGTGATAATGAGGCATTTCTTTTTTTTTCAAAATCAAGCTATGTTTGTTAGGTTTCCAAGTATATCTTAAACTTGATGTTTGGAGGTCCGAAAGTATTTCTTTGATGTTTTGTCCTACAGGTTGTCCTGTTTGGCAGATCGTTGTCTTTTATTTATGTTCTGCTTGTACTAGCTTCCTTTGTGATTTATTTTTAAAGATATGGTGTTACAAAGAGCTTAGTATACATTATGTTATTTTAAATTGAGTTTATGTAACTTGTATTTGTAGCACATAGGTGGATTTCATATCAAGTATACTAACCCCTCTAATAAGTTTTGTGAGGTTTTATTGAAGGAAGTTTTTAAGTTCATGAGAGAGATTGATGGAAGAAGATCAAGAAAGGATAAAATCTCAAGATTGGGGATGCCCAAGGCACCCTTAAGAAATATTCAAGGAGTCTCAATCATCTAAGCTTGGGGATGCCTGGCATCCCCTCCTTCGTCAACAATTATCAGGTTGTCTCCATTGAGACTATATTTTGTATTACTTTACGTAATATTATCTGTTCTTGGAGCGTCTATATGTTATGTTTTTTGTGTTTGCTTTCTGGTCTTTACAATCATTACACCTATCACTCTTGTTTGGGAGAGATACACACTCCAGTTGTTTATAGAATGCTCATAGTGCTTTGCTTAATTATATCTATTGTGCTTCATTTTTTTATTGTTAGAGCATTGCTTTGCCTCTTTTAAATAAATGATTAGAACCCTCTTGCTTCAGTTAGACCCTTTTGGAAAGATGAATAGTAATTGATTTGATGCTTGGTTATACGTTGGGACTAAAATGTTGTATGTGTAGTAATGGGATAACTAAAATTTGCAACTATTGTAGTTCATGGAACTTTGATAACTTTATGATCTACATTTGTTTTGAGACGTTGATAAAACTAATGGTTGAATATGTTGGATAATTAAGTTGGAACTTATTATTGAAGACGTGTTAAATATTAAAGCTTGGAACCATACCTTTCTGAACTAAACAATTAAAGTTGACAATGTTCTTGCATCTTGAAATCTGCTTAGTTGAAATTAGTTGCTAGTGTCACGGTTACTAGAAACGTCGGGGAAGCCAACAAGATTTTATTTCACCGTCACGGTCCCTCTTGGGGTTGTTTGATCATGTGCTAAATGTTTAAACTGCTAGTTTTTTTTACAATATATGAACGGGTTGTTGAGTTCTTGTTTTGGCACTTCCACTATCCAAGTTAGCCTCTTCATTGCTACGCATTACCCTTTCTTGCGTCGAGAGTTGGTGCATCTTTCGCCAATACATCCACACTCCGTGGGGGGAACTTTCTCTTGTTCTCCTACACATAACCCACCATCTTCCTAAAAAAGGCCACCATACTACCTATCACGATTTCATAGCCATTCCAAGATATATTGCCATGCAACTTCCATATTACTTTATCATTGATGTTGTTCTAAATTGTTTATTTTGCTTTGTGTGATCAAATACAACTAACCTGATGGTTTCTGAGGCTTTGCCATTATTCATTTATTAGAAATATACCCCGCGCGTTGCGGCGGAAATTTCTTTAAAATAATTATTTCGTAAATAAAGGCATATAAGACCCACGAAATTTGAAGTTGTTTATAGAACTATGGAAGATTCGATTGATCATAATTGTCAAAAGGATAAAGTTAATTACATGGTTTTTTTTTGTATTTGACGATTAAAAATTGGTGACATGGACAATTGGATTGATGAAAAGTAGATGACATGGATATGTTGCATGCAAGAAAATATTGGCTTTAATGAGTGTTAGTGGGATGACATGGCCATTTGGTTGGCTAAGAGAACGGATGATGTGGATACCTTGCATGTTAAGATAGAAAATAATTAATGCATGTAAATCATAAATGAACTTAGTGGGGTTTTTCTTCATAAGAGGTATAGATAGATTCCATGTTATGCTAGATCGTCGCACATCCTGCTACACTAAAGCGTTCATTTTATTCATCATGTTGTTGATTAGGTGAGTTATGAGTATTACAAGTGTGATGTTATTGAAGGGGTCGCAGCATGGAAAACAAAAAAAATTCCTACGCGGCAAGCAGAATAAACCCCAAGGATCTAGATCTACGAGATGAAGATAGCGAAGGTGAGATCCAATCTCTTACCCTTGAAGATCAACAAACGCGTTTTGTTGGTGCAGGGGTTGGCTAGTCGATCCCCGCAACTAGACTCGTCTAGTCGCGAGGAGATGTATTATCCTCGAGATCCAATCTGGTGAAGTGCAGCAACGGGCAGCACCTCCGCGGCGTCCACACGTACGGCTCGATGAAGACGTCAACTCCTTGATCCTGCAAGCGAGAGGACGTGGCCTTGATGATCTCAGCAGCACGACGGTAGTGCCGGTGACGATGACGATCTCCACGCGCAGGGCTTCGCCAAGCCAAGCAAGAGGAGAGGGAGAGGAGCAAGGCGCAGCAGCCCCTAGGGCAAGGGGTGGTGCGGCTATGGTGTGGAGGTGGAGGTGGCGGCAGCCCTTCAGGGAAGGGGTGCGGCTAGGGTTAGGGTTTGGGTGAGGAGGTGGTGCGGCTAGGGTGCTTGGGGGGCAGCCTTGGAACTTATTATTGAAGACGTGTTAAATATTAAAGCTTGGAACCATACCTTTCTGAACTAAACAATTAAAGTTGACAATGTTCTTGCATCTTGAAATCTGCTTAGTTGAAATTAGTTGCTAGTGTCACGGTTACTAGAAACGTCGGGGAAGCCAACAAGATTTTATTTCACCGTCACGGTCCCTCTTGGGGTGGTTTGATCATGTGCTAAATGTTTAAACTGCTAGTTTTTTTTTACAATATATGAACGGGTTGTTGAGTTCTTGTTTTGGCACTTCCACTATCCAAGTTAGCCTCTTCATTGCTACGCATTACCCTTTCTTGCGTCGAGAGTTGGTGCATCTTTCGCCAATACATCCACACTCCGTGGGGGGAACTTTCTCTTGTTCTCCTACACATAACCCACCATCTTCCTAAAAAAGGCCACCATACTACCTATCACGATTTCATAGCCGTTCCAAGATATATTGCCATGCAACTTCCATATTACTTTATCATTGATGTTGTTCTAAATTGTTTATTTTGCTTTGTGTGATCAAATACAACTAACCTGATGGTTTCTGAGGCTTTGCCATTATTCATTTATTAGAAATATACCCCGCGCGTTGCGGCGGAAATTTCTTTAAAATAATTATTTCGTAAATAAAGGCATATAAGACCCACGAAATTTGAAGTTGTTTATAGAACTATGGAAGATTCGATTGATCATAATTGTCAAAAGGATAAAGTTAATTACATGGTTTTTTTTTGTATTTGACGATTAAAAATTGGTGACATGGACAATTGGATTGATGAAAAGTAGATGACATGGATATGTTGCATGCAAGAAAATATTGGCTTTAATGAGTGTTAGTGGGATGACATGGCCATTTGGTTGGCTAAGAGAACGGATGATGTGGATACCTTGCATGTTAAGATAGAAAATAATTAATGCATGTAAATCATAAATGAACTTAGTGGGGTTTTTCTTCATAAGAGGTATAGATAGATTCCATGTTATGCTAGATCGTCGCACATCCTGCTACACTAAAGCGTTCATTTTATTCATCATGTTGTTGATTAGGTGAGTTATGAGTATTACAAGTGTGATGTTATTGAAGGGGTCGCAGCATGGAAAACAAAAAAATTCCTACGCGGCAAGCGGAATAAACCCCAAGGATCTAGATCTACGAGATGAAGATAGCGAAGGTGAGATCCAATCTCTTACCCTTGAAGATCAACAAACGCGTTTTGTTGGTGCAGGGGTTGGCTAGTCGATCCCCGCAACTAGACTCGTCTAGTCGCGAGGAGATGTATTATCCTCGAGATCCAATCTAGTGAAGTGCAGCAACGGGCAGCACCTCCGCGGCGTCCACACGTACGGCTCGATGAAGACGTCAACTCCTTGATCCTGCAAGCGAGAGGACGTGGCCTTGATGATCTCAGCAGCACGACGGTAGTGCCGGTGACGATGACGATCTCCACGCGCAGGGCTTCGCCAAGCCAAGCAAGAGGAGAGGGAGAGGAGCAAGGCGCAGCAGCCCCTAGGGCAAGGGGTGGTGCGACTATGGTGTGGAGGTGGAGGTGGCGGCAGCCCTTCGGGGAAGGGGTGCGGCTAGGGTTAGGGTTTGGGTGAGGAGGTGGTGCGGCTAGGGTGCTTGGGGGGCAGCCTCTGAAAGGGGTCGCAGCATAGAAAACAAAAAATTTCCTACGCAACAGGCGGAATAAACCCCAAGGATCTAGATCTACTAGATTGAGGTAGCGAAGATGAGATCCAATCTCTTACCCTTGAAGATCAACAAACGCGTTTTGTCGGTGCAGGGGTTGGCTAGTCGATCCCCGCAACTAGACTCATCTAGTCGCGAGGAGATGTATTTCCTCGAAGATCCAATCCGATGAAGTGCCACAAGAGGTAGCACCTCCGCGGTATCCACACGTACGGCTCGATGTAGATCTCCGCCTTCTTGATCCCGCAAGCAAGGTGGAGATGGCTAGATGGATCTCGGCACCACGACGGTTGTGGTGGCGTTGATGGTGTAGTCTCCACGAGCAGGGCTTCGCCAAGCCAAGCAAGAGGAGAGGGAGAGGAGGACATAGTGCAGCATCCCTATGGCTAGGGGTGGTGCAGCAACTTTGATGGAGGAGATGGCGGCAGCCCTACGGGGAGGGGTGGCGCCAAGGGGAGGTGGTGCGGCAGGGGAGGGGTGCGGCTGCTAGGGCAGGAGGGAGCTCCAGGGGTGCGGCAGCCCTCCCCCAACCCCTCCTTATATAGGTGGCCAGAGGGGCTGCGCCCCTTGCCCTCTTAGGGCCGGCGGCTGGGGAGGCTTGGCCCCCAAGCCAACCCCCTAGGGTTTTGGACGCCCCCCACTTGGGCCTTTCAGCCCGCATGGGCCCCTTTGGGGTAGGTGGTGCGGCTGGCCCTTTAGGCCAGTCCACCACCCCTTCATGCCACGTGGGCCTCATACTCCTATGGGCCCCACTTCTAGACTCCTCTAGAACCTTATATAATATTCTGGTACTCTGCCGGAAAATTCCCGGAACTTTTCCGATACCTCCGGAAACCACTTTCCATATATGAATCTTATTCTCCGGACTCTTCCGGAACTCCTCGTGACGTCCGGGATCCCATCCGAGACTCCGAATCACCATTCGTACATATCATCAATTATCTCATCAAAAACCCTAGCTACATCGGAGCGTTAAGTGTGTGACCCTACGGGTTCGAGAACATGCAGACATGATCAAATCAATAATCAATAGCGGGACCGGGATGCCCATATTGACTCCTACATATTCAACGAAGTTCCTTATCGATTGAACCACGATGCCGGAGATTCTTAATCTCGTATACGATTCCCTTTGTCTCACCGATATTTAATTTGCCCGAGATTCGACCGTCGATATCTCCATATCTAGTTTCATCTCGTTACCTGGCAAATTCTCTTTACTCGTCCACAATATAGGATCTCCATGATTAACACTTAATCACATGGTTGCAACCTTTCTGATGCTATATTACCGAGAGGGCCCAGAGATATCTTTTCCGTCACAAGGAAGGACAAATCCCACTCTTGATTCATGTCACCCAACAAATACCATCGGAGATACCTGAAAGCCACCTTTATAATCACCCAGTTACGAAGTGACGTTTGATGTCCACAAAGTATTCCTCCGGTAAACGGGAGTGACATAATCTCATGGTCTAAGGAAACTATACTTGGCATACTAAAAGAGTTGGCAATGAAACTTGTGTGACACGATCAATTGCAACTCTTTATTATCGGGTGTTGTCCATCACATCATTACTCCTAATGATATGACTCCGTTATCAAGTGACTGTAGCAAGTCCATGGTTAGGAAACTCTAACCATCTCTTGACTAACGAACCAGTCCGGTAGAGGCTTACTAGGGACAACTGGTTGTTTATATTCCACACATGTATTATGTTTCCGGTTAATACAATTATACCATGGATAATAAACTATTATCATAAACATGAATATGCTAATAAACCATTTTATTATTGCCTCTAGGGCATATTCCCAACAGTCTCCCACTTGCACTAGAGTCAATAATCTAGTTTACATTTTCTCGATCCAACACTCATGGTGTCTAACACTCATGGAGTCTCAGTGCTGATCATGTTTGCTCGTGAAAGAGGTTCCGTCCGTGTTCTGTACTATACAGTTCTTTATGTTCTTTGCAAAACGTCAATGTCACCTAATTTGACATTAATTTATCATCACATGATAAACCTCATATCATCACATGATAAATCTCATCATCATATGACGAATATAATATATTTGGTTATAGAGTGAGATTTTCGTTTGCTTTTCATGCCTACATGACGTATGATCAGTCAAGAGGACTTTCACATAGCATGTGCACCCGGAACTCACTCAGTCTTGAAATAAAATTTCTCAAACCAAAATATTATATCTTTTAATCCTTGAATTAATCATATACTCCTATATGTTGTAGACTCACAAATCGACAGTGCAGTCAAGTCACTTTGATATTTCCGATCATGCTTTCGCTGCGCTTCTGCTATCATGAGATCCCCAATCTAGTTTGGTTTTATGACTTCAACCAAGTCTACCAATCTCTAGATTCTATTATCTCAACTCCATGAAAAAATGACTCCTCATTTAACATGTTCTTCTAACCAAGAACTTCGGTCACATATCGTCAAATACAAACACATGGTTCTTATATGTTTTAGTCCTATGAACAATTCATAGCGAATTCTAGCATATCCTCCAACCATCATTTTTGTACTGAGTTATCAACTCAATGCTTCACCTATTTCTCACAAGAAGATGAACCTTTCTTCTCTTGTTTTATTTTGAACTGTTTCAAAATCTTACTTAGGTTAAGCATCCTGACATAATGCTTTATCAAACATATCTATCCTCCATAGATACATCCATCTCCATGGATATTTGACTAACTTCATAAGTTATACTTTGGTTCCTGACTTATTTACAACATTTATGAAATCTCCATTTCACACAAACAAGATGTTGTAAACTCCCACTCAAATATACACCATACACATATTAAATTGTGAAACCACTTTGGCTCCCACTCAGAAATATGTTATCCTTATATTTGACCATGAACTAGCTCCCACTCAAACATATGTCTCCACATATTTTGATCTTGGAAAATAGTTTCTGCTCTAACTTATTATATGTCGCCACATATCTTAATTAGATCACACTCGTGTATTTTCTCGATATTTTGGACACCTCCAAAAATCTTAATTAACTATTAATATCGAGAACTCTTTATACGAAACGCTAGTACTTTGCTAGCTTTAAGTTTTATTTATTCTCTACAAAACCCTTTTGAGGAATAAATATGTGAAACACCACTTTCACAAAATCAAGTAACAATTACTTTGCGATTTAAAATTAATATAGAATGACTCTTAGTCACTTTCGTATTTAAGACATCTATTTCTTCTTTGTAGTTTCGTAGGTATGTCTTGTTTCTGAAACATGACAAGTAAATCATGAATATTATTTTGTAACCTAACAAAACTTTATATTCTTGAATCCTACTTTTCTTTAGAGAAGCTAAACCGAAATTCAATGATCACCATCATTGATTCCTTTATGTGTCAAGTTTTAACCAACATAGCACTTTACATATGTGCCACTTGATACATAAACAAGCAAGGTTTTAGCTTTTCCATTTATTCCATCAATTCTTTTATCAATGAAACCTTTTCACGATAAACCACTAAAATACTTAGCACAACCAACAAATTGGTTTGCCCCTTTTAGTCTCATATTGTGGAATCACATTCATAGTCATACTTATGAATATACTACAACATTATTCGCAATAGTCTCTAATTATCTCATAATTAATGAAACCACCTTTTCTCATAACTCATATGAAAAATGTTTATGCAAATCATTAAATAGATCCTCATTTATAAAACAGAGTGTTTATCAAATAAATCTAAATGCTATTATTAAACCCCCGAAATAAAACCCTTCTTTGAGACCACACAATATCAAATAGTGTGTGATTCCAATATCTTAGGACATATCAAACGCCTTTGAAATATTCTAAACATTGTAATTTGTGACAACACTTCTCACAAGTCCACATACTAACATATAACTCAAATATTTTGTCTCTTTTGATCAAATCATAAAGACTCAATTTTCTTGTCAACTTAATATCCTAAACTACAGAATTTTATTTGATCTCATCAAATATCATAACTCGAATAAATACACCTATTTAATCATTTCATTTATGATGGAGTTCACAAAATAATGACATCTAACATTTGCTGAAAATACAACCAACACTTGTGTTTATTTCCGGCAACTCCTGTCAATCTTCCAAAGGGTGGCATTTTAGTCATACTCCTTCAATAAGGCGCATTGATAAAACATCAAAATGTTTATTCAATCTTTAGCACGACTAAAACTATTGTCATTATTAAGTTTTGGATATTTTAGTATGTCACATATTTTATAAATGTTTAACTAATTATCGTTTAGATTAAACAAAGGACAATAATCTCATAATCGAAACGTGATCATCAAAAAGAATTATTCATGAAAATAGAACAACCACTTGTCTTTAACATGAATAACCGTCTCAGAAACCGAGACACACTAATTTAAAGATCACACTAAATTCGATTACAAAAACTCATTCAAATCCTTTAATAAAAAACGATAAATGTAGAGACAGATCGTTGCCAGCATCAACTCCTTGATTGCCACCATTCCGCAACGTCTTCCCAGATCCTTTATGCAAATCTCAAGCAGCAGGTTCTGTTTTCATAAAACAGAATGAGTATCAAATACTTATCGAAACCGCCACAATTGCAATTTGTACTTAAACACTTATAACTTGTATATCAATATATACTTTCTGCATTGTCAACTTCTCTTGCTATGGGTTCCACTTTGACATGACGCAGCCGAGACACAAACTCACAGAAAGTGATCAAATCCCTTCCCATGACCTAGTCTCCGACATAATTCTTGAAGCTGGGGAGAAGCTAGCGTATCACCCCATCTATCGCGAAATTGTCATTCTTCCCGTGGTTCCAAACAAGCACTAGATGATGATGTATCTCATGCATTATCCTCATGTGTTGTTCCAAGCAAGTGTTCTCTTTCATCTTGAGTGAAAGAAAACCGTTTGGACATTCGAACCTTACAATTCTGACTTGTGCTGAAAAACTATTTTTCAGCTCATCAACAATCTCCATTGCAATCAAGTTCTTGAATTGTCTTCTTAGGTCAGAATTCATGAAGGTGCACATCATCCACTTGACTTTCAAGTAGGTGGTTCAAAACCACTCCATGTACTCCTCATCGCTTGCAGAAAAATTTGGGTTTATCTCCTATTGGTTCTTCTAGCACGTAGAGCTGAGCATGGGTGTTTAGGACTTCTTTCAAATGCAGGTACCACTTAACAAAATGGCCCATCGAGACGCAGTTTTTCAGCAATGAACTGACTACCGTAGTCGACCAAGATCTACAAGGATTTTGCAAAGACATCTTAAGGACTTTTGTTTATGATAATTTTAGTTCATCTTAATGAACTCCCACTAAACTCAGCATCTCTCTGGTTGTTTAGTGACACACGATCAAAATCCACTACACCACAACCGATCATCACGTGAGATGATGTAGCTTCAATGGTGAACATCACCACGTTGATCATATCATCCATATGACTCGTGTTTAACCTTTCGGTTCTTGTGTTCCGAGGCCATATCTGTACATGCTAGGCTCGTCAAGGAAACCGTAGTATTTCCGCGTGTGTAAATCTGGCTTACACCCGTTGTATGTGAACGTTGAATCTATCACACCCGATCATCACGTGGTGCTTCGAAACGAAGAACTTTGGCAACGGTGCATACTAGGGGAGAACACATCTTGATATTAACGTGAGAGATCACCTTATCATGCTACCGTCGCGATCACATCTAAGCATAACAATAACATGCATAAAAGGATTAACATCACATGCAATTCATAATTGTGATATGATATGGCCTTTCTTCTTGTGCCTTTGATCTCCATCTCCAAAGCACCAGCATGATCTCCATCACCGGCATGATCTCCATCATTGTGGCGCCATCACCATGGTTGTCCACCAACTATTGCAACTACAACTAATGCTACTCTTAGCAATAAAGTAAAGCAATTACATGGTGATTCAATGACACGCAAGTCACATAAAATAATAGACAACCATATGTCTCCTGCCGGTTGCCGTACTCGATGACATGCAAGTCGCGAAAGATTACAAACATGATCATTGCATACATTATCACAAATCACATATTGGCCATACCACATCACATGACCCCCTCTGCAAAAACAAGTTAGATGTCCTCTACTTTGTTTATGCAATTTTTACGTGGCTTGGGTCAACGAGATAGAACCGTTCTAATCTACGCAAAACCACAACGGTGATAGATTAGTTGCTTATTTACTCATCCTTTTGAAAGGCCTTCCATTGAAAATTGCATCTTCACTAAAGTAAGAGAAACAGACACCCGCAAGCCACTTATGCAAAACAAGTTGCATGTCAGTCGTGGAACCGGTTTCTCGTGCGTGGACGAGTAAGGTTGGTCCGGGCCGCTTCAATCTCACAATACCGCAAAGAAGCAAAGTGCACGCGAGAAGGTAGCAACATAAAATATCAACGCCCACAACACTTGTGTTCTAATCGCACCAACATCTACGAATAGATCTAGGCTCTGATACCACTGAAAGGGGTCGCATCATAGAAAACAAAAAATTTCCTACGCAACAGGCGGAATAAACCCCAAGGATGTAGATCTACTAGATGGAGGTAGCGAAGATGAGAACCAATCTCTTACCCTTGAAGATCAACAAATGCGTTTTGTCGGTGCAGGGGTTGGCTAGTCGATCCCCGCAACTAGACTCATCTAGTCGCGAGGAGATGTATTTCCTCGAAGATCCAATCCGATGAAGTGCCACAAGAGGTAGCACCTCCGCGGTATCCACATGTACGGCTCGATGTAGATCTCCGCCTTCTTGATCCCGCAAGCAAGGTGGAGATGGCTAGATGGATCTCGGCACCACGACGGTTGTGGTGGCGTTGATGGTGTAGTCTCCACGATCAAGGCTTCGCCAAGCCAAGCAAGAGGAGAGGGAGAGGAGGACATGGTGCAGCAGCCCTACGGCTAGGGGTGGTGCAGCAACTTTGATGGAGGAGATGGCGGCAGCCCTACGGGGAGGGGTGGCGCCAAGGGGAGGTGGTGCGACAGGGGAGGGGTGCAGCGGCTAGGGCAGGAGGGAGCTCCAGGGGTGCGGCAGCCCTCCCCCAGCCCCTCCTTATATAGGTGGCCAGGGGGGCTGCGCCCCTTGCCCTCTTAGGGTCGGCGGCTGGGGAGGCTTGGCCCCCAAGCCAGCCCCCTAGGGTTTTGGCCGCCCCCCCACTTGGGCCTTTCAGCCCGCATGGGCCCCTTTGGGGCAGGTGGTGCGGCTGGCCCTTTGTGCCAGTCCACCACCCCTTCATGCCACGTGAGCCTCATACTCCTATGGGCCCCACTTCTAGACTCCTCTAGAACCTTCTAGAATATTCCGGTACTCTGCCGGAAAATTCCCGGAACTTTTCCGATACCTCCGGAAACCACTTTCCATATATGAATCTTATTCTCCGGACTCTTCTGGAACTCCTCGTGACGTCCGGGATCCCATCCGAGACTCCGAATCACCATTCGTACATATCATCAATTATCTCATCGAAAAACCCTAGCTACATCGGAGCGTTAAGTGTGTGACCCTACGGGTTCGAGAACATGCAGACATGATCAAATCAATAATCAATAGCGGGACCGGGATGCCCATATTGACTCCTACATATTCAACGAAGTTCCTTATTGATTGAACCACGATGCCGGAGATTCTTAATCTCGTATACGATTCCCTTTGTCTCACCGATATTTAATTTGCCCGAGATTCGATTGTCGATATCTCCATATCTAGTTTCATCTCGTTACCTGGCAAATTCTCTTTACTCGTCCATAATATAGGATCTCCGTGATTAACACTTAATCACATGGTTGCAACCTTTCTGATGCTATATTACCGAGAGGGCCCAAAGATATCTTTTCCGTCACAAGGAAAGACAAATCCCACTCTTGATTCATGTCACCCAACAAATACCATCGGAGATACCTGAAAGCCACCTTTATAATCACCAAGTTACGAAGTGACGTTTGATGTCCACAAAGTATTCCTCCGGTAAACGGGAGTGACATAATCTCATGGTCTAAGGAAACTATACTTGGCATACTAAAAGAGTTGGCAATGAAACTTGTGTGACACGATCAATTGCAACTCTTTATTATCGGGTGTTGTCCATCACATCATTACTCCTAATGATATGACTCCGTTATCAAGTGACTGTAACAAGTCCATGGTTAGGAAACTCTAACCATCTCTTGACTAATGAAACAGTCCGGTAGAGGCTTACTATGGACAACTGGTTGTTTATATTCCACACATGTATTATGTTTCCGGTTAATACAATTATAGCATGGATAATAAACTATTATCATAAACATGAATATGCTAATAAACCATTTTATTATTGCCTCTAGGGCATATTCCCAACAGCCTCTTGGTGTGCCGCACCCCCCTACCCTCACCCCTTTATATAGGTGGAGGGGAAGCCCTAGGGCCGGCCGGCCAAGGGGTGGCTTGGCCCCCAAGCCGAGTCCCCCTAGGACTCCTCCTAGGGTTGGCCGGCTCCCCCTTCCTAGGCCAATTCGGTTTGGCCCATGTGGGCCTTAGGTGGTGCGGCTGGCCCAAGTGGCCAGCTGCACCCCTTTGGTCCATGTGGGCCCCATACAATATGTGGTCCCACTTCTAGACCCTTCTAGAACATTCCGGAACCTTTCCGATACCCTGCAAATAATTCCGGAACTTTTCCGAAACCTCCGGAAACAACTTTCCATATATGAATCTTATTCTCCGGACTCCTCCGGAACCTCTCGTGACGTCCGGGATCCCATCCGAGACTCCGAATCACCATTCGTTCATTTCATCATTTAATTCATTGCAAAACCTAATTTCGTCGGAACATTAAGTGTGTGACCCTAGGGTTTAGAGAATGCATAGACATGATCATATCAATAATTAATAGCGGGACTGGGATGCCCATATTAATTCCTATACACTCAACGAAAACCTTTTTCTCGATTGAACCACGATGCTGGAGATTCAATTAATCTCATATATGATTCCCTTTGTCTCACGATATTTTACTTGCCCGAGATATAATCGTTGACATCGCCATGTCCAGTTTAATCTCATTACCGGCAAGTTCTCTTTACTCGTCCATAATATAGGATCCCGGTGATTACAACCTAATCACTTGTCTGCAGACTTTTGATGCTATATTACCGAGAAGGCCTGGAGATATCTTCTCCGTCACTTGGAGGGACAAATCCCACTCTTGATTCATATCACCCAACAACCCACCATCGGAGATACCTGAAAGCTACCTTTATAATCACCCAATTACGAAGTGACGTTTGATGTCCACAAAGTATTCGTCCGGCGAACGGGAGTGATATAATCTCATGGTCTAAGGAAACTATATTTGGCATATTAAAAGTGTTGACAACAAAACTTTTGTGACACGATTAATTGCAACTCTTTATTTGGGTCATGTCCATCACACCATTACTCCTAATGATATGACTCCGTTATCAAGTGACTATAACAAGTCCATAGTTAGGAAACTCTAACTATCTCTTGATCAACGAACTAGTCCTGTAGAAGCTCACTAGGGACTCTGGTGTTTATATTCCACACATGTATTATGTTTCCATTTAATACAATTATAGCATGGATAATAAACTATTATCATAAACGTGAATATGCTTAATAAACTATTTTATTATTGGCTCTAGGGCATATTCCCAACAGTCTCCCACTTGCACTAGAGTCAATAATCTAGTTTACATTTCCTCGACCCAAC
Source organism: Puccinellia tenuiflora (assembly GCA_012064385.1). NCBI lineage: Eukaryota > Viridiplantae > Streptophyta > Magnoliopsida > Poales > Poaceae > Puccinellia > Puccinellia tenuiflora. Next base: position 958,642 of record QRDG01001694.1, on the reverse strand, counting down.
ACCCATGGAGTCTCACTCATGAAGTCTCGGTGCTGATCATGTTTGCTTGTGGAAGAGGTTCTGTCCGTGCTCTGTACTTTACAGCTCTTTATGTCCTTTTGCAAAAATTTGTAACTGTCACCTATTTTGACATTACTTTATCATCACATGATAAACTTCCTATCATCCCATGATAAAACTCATTATCATATAATGTATATAATATGTTTGGTTATAGAGTGAGATATTCATATCCTTTTATGCGTATATGTATGATCAGTCAAATGGACTTTCTCATAACATATGCATCCGGAACTCACTCGATCTTGAAACAACTTTCTCAAACCAAAATATTATATCTTATTTCAATCCTTGAATTAATCATATACTCCTATATGTTGTAGACTTAACAAATCGACAGTGTATCATGTCACTTCGATATTTCCGATCATGCTTTCACTGTGCTACTCTGATATTAAGAGATCTCCAATTTAGTTTGGCTTTATGACTTCAATCAAGTCTACCATATTCTAAATTCATCTCAATTCCATGAAAAATGACTCCTCATTTAACATGTTCTTACAATTAAGAACTTGGGTCACATATCATCAAATACAAACACATGGTTCTTATATGTTGAGACCTATGAACAATTCATAGTGAATTCCAACATATCCTCCAACCATCAATTTTGTACTGAGTTCTCACTCAATGTTTCACCTATATGTTACAATGAGATGAACCATTCTTCTCTTGTTTCTATTTTGAACTCCTTCAAAACTATTTAGGTTAAAACATCCTGATTTTAATGTTTATCAAACTTATCTATCCTCCATAGATACATCCATCTCCATGGATATTTGACGTTCAAACTAACATCACAAGTTATGCTTTGGTCCATGACAACATTTACAACATTTATGAAATCTCCCTTTCATTCAAACACGATGTTGTAAACTCCCACTCAAATATACACCATACACATATTAAATTGTGAAACCACTATGGCTCCCACTCAGAAATATGTTATCTTTATATTTGACCATGATTAACTAGTTCCCACTCAAACATATGTCACCACATATTTTGATTATGGAAATCAGTTTCTGCTCCAACTTAATATATGTCACCACATATCTTAATTAGATCCCACTCAGTTTCTTATGCACTTTCTCGACAATTTGGACTCCTCCAAAAATTCTTAACTCTTAAGATTCGAGAACTCATATACGAAACGCCAGCACCTTGCCAGCTCTAAGTTTTATTTATTCCACACAAACTCTTTGCAAAATAAATATGTGAAACATTCTTTTCACAAAATCAAGTAACGATTACTTTATGATTTAAACTTAAAATAGAATGACTTTTAGTCACTTTCGTATTTTAAAGTTTCTATTTCTTCTTTTGTAGTTTTGCAGGTATGTCTTGTTTCTCAAACATGACAAGTAAATCATGAATATTATTTGCAACTTTTGACAAAATTCATATTCTTGAAACCTACTGCTCTTTAGATAAGCTAAACCAAAATTCAATGATCACCATCATTAAAAACTTTTATGTGTCAAGTTTTAACCACCATAGCACTTTACATGTGCCACTTGATACATAAACATGCAAGGTTTAAGCTTTCTAAATTTATTCCAATAATTCTTTTATCCATGAAACCATTTCATGATAAAACCACTAAAATACACAACACAACCAAACACATTGGTTTGTCCCTTTTAGTCTCACATTGTGGAATCTCTATTCATAGTCTCATATGAATATTCTACAAAACTCCATTTGCTTTGGCTTTTAATTATCTCATAATTATTGAAACCACTATTTCACATAACTCATATGCGAAATGCAAATCATTAAATAGATCCTTTATTTAAAACAGAGTGTTATCAAAATAAATCTAAATGATACAAATAAACTCTTAAATTCAAATCCCTTCTTTATGACCACATAATATCAAATATAATGTGACTACAACACTTTAGGTTTATCAAAACACTTTTGAATAATCTCTAAATATTGTAGTTTGTGATAACACTTGTCACAAGTCTTCATACTAAAACAATAACTCAAATATATTGTCTCTTTTGATCAAATAAAAAAAACTCAATTATCTTGTTAACTTAATATCCTTTACTTCCAAACATGATATGGTCTCATCATGACTTGAATAAATACACCTATTTACTCATTCATGATGAAGAACTTAAAATAATTATGTCTCTTATTAACTGAAAAATTCCACCAACACTTGTGTTTATTTTCCAGCTACTCATGGCATTTCCAGAAAATGGCATTTTTAATTATGCTACATGGTGATGCGCATCAGAATACTCACCAACACTATAGCACAACTAAAAACAAATCTCATCATTAAGTATTGGATATTTTAGCATGTCTTTATTTTATAAGTGTTTAACTAATTATCGTTTAAATCTAACAAAGGACAATAATCTCATAATCGAAATGTGATCTCCAAAAAGGATTACTCATGAAAACAGAACAACCACTTGTCTTTAACATGAATGACCGTCTCACAAACCGAGACACACTAATTTAAGATCACACTTAATTCGATTACAAAACTCATTCAAATCCTCTAATTTAAAACGATAAATGTAGAAGTGAAATGATGCCAGCATCAACTCCTTGATTTGCCATCTTCCCACGAAATCCACTCAGTCCCTCCATGCACTTCTCAAACGGCGGGCCCTGTTTTCACAAAACAGCACAAGTATCAAATACTTAGCTCACCACAAGTGTAAATGGGACATTTAAACATTTATAACTAGTATATCAAAATATACCTTCTGCATTGGCTACGGGATTCCTTTCGATCTGACGAAGTCGAGACACCAGTTCTGGATAAGTGATCGAATCCCTTTCCTTGACATAGTCTCTGACACAATTCTTGAATTTGGGATGAAGCGAATGCAACAACCCATCTATCGCGAATTCGTCACTCATCTCCATATCCCAAGCATCCAAAAGAGTGTAATATATCCTATACATATTCTCCAGGTGCTCCTCTAAGCGATCATTTTCTTCCATCTTAGTTGAAATAAATACACCTAGACCTTCAAACCTTGCAATTCTCACTTGTGCTATGAACATTTTCTTTAGCTTAGTGACAGTCTCAATGACACTCAAGTTCTTGAATTGTTTGGACAGGTCTGAATTCATGAAGACACTCATCAACCAATTGACTTGAATGTGAGTCTTACTCCGATTGAGCCAAGCCATACGCTTGTTGTAGCTTGCAGAAGCATCGGGTTTCTCTTCTAAGGGTTCATGTAACACGTAGAGATGATCATTTGTTGATAGGACTTCTCTAAGACATTCAAACCACTCGATGAAATTTGACCCATCGACACGCAGCTCCTCAGCAAGAAACATACTACTGTAGTCGGCCATGATCTACAAGGATTTTGCAAAGACATCTTTAGGACACTTGTTTATGATAATTTTGGTTCAATTTAATCAAATTAATATATGAACTCCCACTCAACTCAACATCTCTCTGGTTGATTAGTGACACACGATCCAAATCCACTACACCACAACCGGTCATCACGTGAGATGATATAGCCTCAATGGTGAACAACTCAGTGTTGATCATATCATTCATATGACTCGTGTTTAACCTTTCGGTTCCGTGTTCCCGAGGCCATGTCTGTACATGCTAGGCTCGTCAAGACAACCGTAGTATTTTCGCATGTGTAAACTGGCTTACACCCGTTGTATGTGAACGTTGAATCTATCACACCCGATCATCATGTGATGCTTCGAAACGACGAACTTTCGCAATGGTGCATACTAGGGGAGAACACTTAATTATCTTGATATTAACATGAGAGATCACCTTATCATGCTACCGTCGCGATCACATCTAAGCATAACAATAAGGTGCATAAAAGGGATTAACATCACATGCAATTCAAAATTGTGATATGATATGGCCTTTCTTCTTATGCTTTTTGATCTCCATCTTCAAAGCACCGGCAAGATCTCCATCTCCGGCATGATCTCCATCATCGTGGCGCCATCACCATGGTTGTCCACCAACTATTGCAACTACAACTAATGCTACTCTTAGCAATAAAGTAAAGCAATTACATGGTGATTCAATGACTCGCAGGTCACATAAAATAATAGACAACCATATGGCTCCTGCCGGTTGCCGTACTCGTCGACATGCAAGTCGCGAAATATTACAAACATGATCATTGCATACATTATCACAAATCACATTGGCTATATCACATCACATGACCCCCTCTGCAAAAACAAGTTAGACGTCCTCTACTTTGTTTATGCAAATTTTACGTGGCTTGGGTCAACGAGATAGAACCGTTCTAATCTACGCAAAAACCACAACGGTGATATAATAGTTGCTTATTTACTCATCCTTTTGAAAGGCCTTCCATTGAAAATTGCATCCTCACTAAAGCAAGAGAAACAGACACCCGCCAGCCACTTACGCAAAACAAGTTGCATGTCAGTCATGGAACCGGTCTCTCGTGCGTGGACGAGTAAGGTTGGTCCGGGCCGCTTCAATCTCACAATACCGCAAAGATGCAAAGTGCACGAGAAAAGGTAGCAACATAAAATATCAACGCCCACAACTCCTTGTGTTCTAATCACACCAACATCTACGAATAGATCTAGTCTCTGATACCACTGAAGGGGTCGCAGCATGGAAAACAAAAAAATTTCCTACGCGGCAAGCGGAATAAACCCCAAGGATCTAGATCTACGAGATGAACATAGCGAAGGTGAGATCCAATCTCTTACCCTTGAAGATCAACAAACGCGTTTTGTCGGTGCAGGGGTTGGCTAGTCGATCCCCGCAACTAGACTCGTCTAGTCGCGAGGAGATGTATTATCCTCGAGATCCAATCCGGTGAAGTGCAGCAACGGGCAGCACCTCCGCGGCGTCCACACGTACGGCTCGATGAAGACGTCAACTCCTTGATCCCGCAAGCGAGAGGACGTGGCCTTGATGATCTCAGCAGCACGACGGTAGTGCCGGTGACGATGACGATCTCCACACGCAGGGCTTCGCCAAGCCAAGCAAGAGGAGAGGGAGAGGAGCAAGGCGCAGCAGCCCCTAGGGCAAGGGGTGGTGCGGCTATGGTGTGGAGGTGGAGGTGGCGGCAGCCCTTCGGGGAAGGGGTGCGGCTAGGGTTAGGGTTTGGGTGAGGAGGTGGTGCGGCTAGGGTGCTTGGGGGGCAGCCTCTTGGTGTGCCGCACCGCCCTCCCCTCACCCCTTTATATAGGTGGAGGGGAAGCCCTAGGGCCGGCCGGCCAAGGGGTGGCTTGGCCCCCAAGCCGAGTCCCCCTAGGACTCCTCCTAGGGTTGGTCGGCTCCCCCTTCCTAGGCCAATTCGGTTTGGCCCATGTGGGCCTTAGGTGGTGCGGCTGGCCCAAGTGGCCAGCTGCACCCCTTTGGTCCATGTGGGCCCCATACAATATGTGGTCCCACTTCTAGACCCTTCTAGAACATTCCGGAACCTTTCCGGTACCCTGCAAATAATTCCAGAACTTTTCCGAAACCTCCGGAAACAACTTTCCATATATGAATCTTATTCTCCGGACTCCTCCGGAACCTCTCGTGACGTCCGGGATCCCATCCGAGACTCCGAATCACCATTCGTTCATTTCATCATTTAATTCATCGCAAAACCTAATTTCATCGGAACGTTAAGTGTGTGACCCTAAGGGTTCGAGAATGCATAGACATGATCATATCAATAATTAATAGCGGGACCGGGATGCCCATATTAATTCCTATACACTCAACGAAAACCTTTTTCTCGATTGAACCACGATGCCGGAGATTCAATTAATCTCATATACGATTCCCTTTGTCTCACGATATTTTACTTGCCCGAGATATAATCGTTGACATCCCCATGTCCAGTTTAATCTCGTTACCGGCAAGTTCTCTTTACTCGTCCATAATATAGGATCCCGGTGATTACAACCTAATCACTTGTCTGCAGACTTTTGATGCTATATTACCGAGAAGGCCTGAAGATATCTTCTCCATCACTTGGAGGGACAAATCCCACTCTTGATTCATATCACCCAACAACCCACCATCGGAGATACCTGAAAGCCACCTTTATAATCACCCAGTTACGAAGTGACGTTTGATGTCCACAAAGTATTCCTCCGGCGAACGGGAGTGATATAATCTCATGGTCTAAGGAAACTATATTTGGCATATTAAAAGTGTTGACAACAAAACTTTTGTGACATGATTAATTGCAACTCTTTATTTGGGTCATGTCCATCACACCATTACTCCTAATGATATGACTCCGTTATCAAGTGACTATAACAAGTCCATAGTTAGGAAACTCTAACTATCTCTTGATCAACGAACTAGTCCTGTAGAGGCTCACTAGGGACTCTGGTGTTTATATTCCACACATGTATTGTGTTTCCATTTAATACAATTATAGCATGGATAATAAACTATTATCATAAACGTGAATATGCTTAATAAACTTTTTTATTATTGCCTCTAGGGCATATTCCCAACAGTTATTCATTAGGATGTTGCCCCTACCTATGAGGAATAAAAATAAAGAAATAAAGAGCCAAACAGGACAAATGAGAGAACATCCAAAAGAGCCATGGAGGCTTATAGTATCAACTATAAGAGTTCCTCTTGTCCAAGGGTCACTTTAAATTGTTTGATCCTTTCTTCATTTGTTCATCCAAACCTCTATTTATGGTCTATTTTTTCCACAGCCTCGTGGTGCCAAACAAACTCTCTCATGCATTTATTTGTTGAGTTATCTTCGAAATAGTTGATGCGGGAGGGATATGACTTAGATCACTTGACTGGATCTTGGCCTTGTCTTGAATAATTGCTTGATGTCTTGTAGAAAGATCGATGCTTTAGCATTTGAGACATAAATCACATTTTTTTTTGTTTCTAAACCTTATGTACGGTTTCATGTCTCCAAAGCATTAATTTATGAAGAAAATAACTTGATGATCCATATTATTTAATTGTTTTTTCTTGATGCCAAATATAGGCAAAGTTTTGAATATTTTATTCTCGGCTCACATGCCTTACATTACTTGATCACATCCATGCTAGGTAGCATTCACGTAAAAAATTATCTGTTTGTCATTACCTACTTGAGAACGAGCAAGAATTAAGATTGGGGATGTCGATACGTCCAAAACATATCTGTAGTTTTTGATTGTTCATTGCTACTTTAATATCGTTACTACATATTTCTATCATGCTTTATAGCAAATTCTTGTAATAACCTATTAGCCCATTGCAAAGTGCTAGTTGTTGTTTTCTGCATGTTTCTGGCATCGTAGTTTATCCATGAAAATATCAAGGAAAAAATGGGTAAAATACGAGAGGACAAATAATTTTTTGATACGGAGCCAAGGAGCCAAGAGGTCCACCAAGAAGCCACATGACCAGGTGTCACGGCCCTAGGGATGGCCATGGGCCCCACCCGCAGATCCACCTCGTGCATCGCCTCCTTCGCCTATGAATTGCCCTCAACCTAAAAAACCTGAGACAGAGAATGTTTTGCCTAGTTTCGATACAGAGGCACCACCGTTGCGGATACCAATCTAGAGCCCTGTTTCGATACTATGCCGGGGGATCATCACCTGCTCTGATGGTAAACCACAGTGAATTTTAGGCACCACCGTAGCCCATCAGTACTAGAATTTAAAAAAGGTAAGCTTTGACCGAGAAACTACTTAAAGATCTCATCACCTGCTCTAATGGTAAGACACACGTATACATAATCTTGTCAAAACACTGAATCTTTGTATATCATTCGAGCAAAAATCACGGATGCAACTATGATATTTGATTTAATTACTGTTAATAAATTTCGGGTCTGTAATATTTTTTCAGTTGACGTAATATTTGATTAATTGGCCTAAATCATGTGTGCGTTACTCTAATTGTGGATCTCAATTTCTGTCCGAGATAGTTTTCACATATAAGCGATATCTAATTTAGTTTGCAGTGCGGTATTTGTCAGAGGCATACATAGAAGAACACTACCAAGATGATCCCTGGCCATAATTTTAGTAGGGCCTAATGATTCGAATAATTTCCTGGGCCGAAATAGTAACGGGCTACTTTTTTAGGGGTACATTTTTTGGCAGGTCAAACGGTCCAGTCAAATTAGACTTAACGGGCGAGCCCAACTAAAGTTAACAAGACGGCTCACATACCCTTAACGCGCCAGTTTGCTCGACCTTAGTGGGCTAGTCCACTTAGCCTTAATGGGCCAGCCCACTTAACCTTAACGGACAACCCACTTAACCTTAACGGGCTAGTCCACCAAAACCTAACAAGCCAATCCACCTAACCCTAGCAGGCCGGTACGCCAAGCCTAACACGCCAGCCCACTTAACATGAGCAGGCCATGCTTGGGCCTGATATCTACCACGATTTGTAACCATGGCAGAACGAGGTGACATCGTGACATCGATGTTAACGGAGTTTTCCACGTGTCCGTTAAGTGCATCTACCACGGCGGCCGTTTCCGTGGTTGATGTGCAACCCATCTACCTTCGAGGAGAAGCCCTAATTGGGGTATGCGGACTCCCGTGGGAGAACAGATGCCACCTCGCAGGCCACTGCTTCATGTCCTTCCCCTCAGATTCGACACACGAGGGAAATAACAGAGCACCAAAAGCCCAAGTGTTGTAGGACACCTAGGTAACCTTCACAAAAGGCAGCAAAGCACGACATGTGCGCAATACTAAGCTGGACCCCATACAACTGGAGAAACTATTGCACAAAATGGTTGATAGGGGAGAGCCACCACTCTAGAAAACTCGTAAAAAGCATCCATTCATCCAGACCAAGGTGCAACACCCTCTCCATCTCCGGCACCCACCACCAGCATCTATCACAATCAGGGAGCAAGCCGATGGTCCAAGGCCTCCGGCCCCACCTCCGTCAGTGATGATCTGTGCCACAAACACCCTATTGATACGGACATCATCATAATCTGAGCTTGGCAGAGAACACGGGGTGCGACGGTGACTAGGAGAAAAGAAGAAACCAGGAAGACGAAGATAAGAGAATGAGAAAATAGGGGAATCTTCCACATTAATGATGGTGTTGGTAGAGTTGGGTGGTGCCCCAAGCGAAGCCGTGGATGTAGCAAGTAGCAGTTTTCCCTCAGTGAAGAACCAAGGTTTAATCGAACCAGTAGGACTTTGAAATCAACAAGGAGGTGAACATCAACAATCTCTGGCGCTTAACCGTCGACGAACGTGGACCTGCACACACTCAACCAATTACTTTGCCCCCAACGGCAGGAAGGTTGTCAGTCTTCCCGGTCTGCTGAAAACAAAGCGGCTAAATGTATAGTGTAGTGAAATAATTTATGGAAAGCAAGTAAACAAAGTTGTAAACGATGTAAACAGATGGACCGGGGGCCATGGGTTCACTAGTGGTGTCTCTACAATAAATAAAATACTCATATGAAGGGTGAACAAATTATAGTTGGCCAATTGACAAGATTATGACACAAACTTAATCTAGCTATATAAAAGTGTTCATGGTAATATTCATGTAGGCATCACAACAAGGAACAAAGACCGTTATCCAACTGCATCTTTGTCTAAAAAGTCCACCTAGGGATCGCTATCCAGCATGTCACCCATCGGTATTAAGTTGCAAGTAACAGACATTTGCATTAAGTAAAGTGTATGAAGTAAGTAATATTCATGATCATGAAGATATAAACACCGCTGTTTTACCCTTTGTCGCAACAGCTGATGTCTAGTACATGCTTCTATTCTTGTAGACTTGTTGGGCCTCCAAGCGCAGAGGTTTGTAGAACAACGACAAATTTCCCTTAAGTGAGTAACCCAAGGTTTATCGAATCCACGGGAGGAAGAGGTTGAACGTATCCTCTCTCAAGCAGTCCTGCAATTAAGATACAAGAAGTCTCTTGTGTCCCCAACACACCTAATACAATGCTAATTGTATAGGTGCACTAGTTCGGCGAAGAGATAGTAAAATGCAAGTGATATGGATGGTAAAAGGTGATTTTGTAATTCTGTAATAAAAATGGCAGCAAGCAAACAAGTGATAAAAGTGACTAAAAACGTGTATCAATGCTTGGAAACAAGGCCTAGGCTTCATACATTCATTAGTGACTACTCTCAACATCATTAACATAATTAAACACATGATAGTTCCCACAAAAACACATGCATTGTAGACGTTACTCGGAGATCATTCTTTCGTGGATCAAATAGGATGAGAATTGCGTAGGGCTACGAAAAGCACACCTTAAAGTTCGTATTCCACATCTATGGACACTTCATGCTGTCACTATCCGCATCCAGAGATAGTACTAACAAACACCACAACCTATTTCTTGAATAGTCTCTTTCTTCAATAACACAAGCATCAAGAAACCTCATGATCTATTCAATCCAACAATAATAAAGAACAAACTCATGATGAAGATCCCTCTAATCTTGATGCATAGAGTCACACACGGCACCCACATTGTCACCGAGGTACCGTGATCACAACGGTGACTCCGCAAATTATACTAGAAAACACCACTTGAGCAACGTCATATCCATTACATATAGGGAAACATCATGTATTCAACTATACTAACAAAGCTCATGATCACAACAAAGATTACATCATGGGAGAGAGATAACCACATAGCTACTTGTATAAGGCTCAGCCCCGGTGAGGGACTACTCCCTCCTCATCACGGGAAGCAGTGATGTTGATGGAGATGGCTCCGGCGGTCGATCCCCGTCCCGGCAGGGTGCCAGAACAGGACCTTCTGAACCCCTGAAACTTGTTGGCGATGGCGGCGGAGCTCTGTATCGTATTTGGGAAAATCCTTCAGGAGTTAGGGTTTTTTCATCGGGGGTGATTTATAGGACAAAGGGCGTTGCGAGGGGGTCTCCGAGGGGCACAGGCAGGCGGCGGCCGCGGCCCCCTCTCACCCACAGGTGGGACCCACCCCTGGGATGTGGGTCCCTCCCGGGGTCGCCCTTCTAGCTCCGGTCCTTATTTCTTCAATAAAAAATCATCGTAAATTTTCGTCCAATTCCGAGAATATTTCCAGAAGTAACTTTCTGCAACAAAATCATCACAAAAACAGGGAAATGCCACTGGGCATCTTGTCAATAGGTTAGTCCGACAAAATGCATAAAAATGATGTAATATGATAGTAAAAACATGTGACAACATCACAAAACTAGCATGGATCAATCAAAAATTATAGATACGTTTGACACGTATCAACAACACACCCTCGTCCTTAGACGTTTCTGTCACTCGTGCCCAGGCACAAGAGGGGGCATGAACCAACTATCTAGGATAAATACTCTCTCTTGGAGACATAATCAATCACTTGGCCAAAGCAACTATGCACATCGTAGAGCATGCAAGAATATAAATTAACATATAACAACCATGCACAATCTGATCATAACTTCATAATCCATCGGATGCCAACAAACACATCACATAGCATTACAAATAGTCGATCTTGATCATGTAGGGCAGCTCACAAGATCGTAAACATGAAGCACAAAGGAGAGAGACAAGCATCTACCTACTGCCATGGACGTGTAGTCCAAGGTGGAACTACTCACGCATCATCCCGGCAGAAGGCATGGCGATGTAGAGCCCTCCGGGATCAATCTCCCCACCGGCAGCGTGCCGGGAGCAGCTTCAGAATCTCCCCGAATTAGGTTTCGAGGTGGCGGCGGCTTTGGGACGGAGTTTCTGGAAAATAATCGTCGCCCTAAAGGTTTTAGGGTTTTGTGATTTTATAGGCGTCGAGGGGGCCGAGGCGGCGCCCAGAGGGCAGGGGCGGGCCCCACCCGCCGGTCCAGGTGGGGTCGCGGCTGCTGGCTACCCCTGGCCTCTAGGTGGCCCCCCAGGTCGCCCTTTGGTCTTTGACATCTTCTTGTCGAATAAAAATTCCCCGTAACTTGTCGTCCAATTCCGAGAATTTTCCAGAAGTAGATTTTCTGAAATAGAAAACAGGAAAAATAGGGAACTGGCACTAGGCATCTTGTCAATAGGTTAGTCCGATAAAAAGCCTAAAAAAATGATATAATAAGAAAGTAAAAACATGTAACAATGGCATATAACTAGCATGGAAAGATAAAAAAATTATAGATACGTTTGACACGTATCAGCTCCCTCCACCTTTCCATCCCGAGGAAGTCGCGCAGTAACCAACACATCAGATCTCGTCCGCCGCCTAAGCAGGCGGTGGCGTGCCCGACAAGATCTTCGGCGCAACAAGATGGCGCTGCCAGGAAGATTCTTGACCGCCATCCACCATCACGGCCCTACGGGACCCAGGAGGGACACAATCACTGACTGGTTCTGAGCCAACCAATACCCCGACAAGACAAAAGATCGGTTCCACTCCCCAAGCCGAAGCCAGACCAGAAGTCTGTCTGATCACCAGCCAACCTCCAGATTAGATGATCTGTCTAATCCTCTGCACGCCTCTTTGAGCCGCCTGAAGGCTCGAGGGCTATTGATGGGATTATGGATACCCAATACCCTTCAATGGAAAAACTGCAAGGACTGATTGGCACAGCCAGCCAACCAAGTCATTCATCTTACCAACCGCAAGCATGTGCGCCCAAAAGATCGACCCGGCCTTAGCAGACTATCTCCGCACTATCGAGCGACCAAAGACACGTCGCCTAGCTGAAATGTCCACTCTCCGTACTGACACGGGAGTAGGTAGACCGAACACATGGTCACGGCCAACTCAACGGCCATACTTTGGCAAGATACATGACCATGACTCTTCCAGGCTCAAGTCCAATCCCGAGCAATCAGTGTCGATGAACAGCTAGCCCCAAATATACTATCGATGACCCGTATATTGATCCTTCCATGCATACCTCATACAGATCCTCCGCCGGGCATAGGCTACATCGATCTAGGTTAGCCTTCATCCCATCATATACCATGTAACCGTTCCTACAACGCCATACTGCCACATCTATAAGGCTATGGCGCGCCCCTATTAAGGGGTACACCCTCGACACTAGGGGTACAAAAAAACTCCTAGACACAACTCGAACACACACTCGTGTTGAACATTCTCACACAGTGGCACTCTCATATAATTCGTTCACCCTTCTCTTCTCCTATATCGAGGAGACGGACCTTGCCAGTTGCACCCCGGTCAGATGATGACCCACAAGTATAGGGGATTGCAACAGTCTTCGAGGGAAGTGTAACCCAATTTATTGATTCGACACAAGGGGGGCCAAATAATATTTAAAGGTCTTTGCAACTAAGTTGTCAATTCAGCCACACGTGGAGAAGCACAAGTAACACAAGAGGGGCGAAAGAAGCAGTGATTTGAGAGCAGTAGTAACAGTAACACGAAAGCAGTGATGGTGAAATATGGACCAGGGTTCATAGTTTCACTAGAGGTAACTCTCATAATCAAGTAATCATGCATTGGGTGAACAAATTACAGTTGGGCAATTGATAGAATTGCACTAATTAGTTATGACAAAGAAACCAAGTTAATGAATCATACATAGGCATGTGTTCCATGTATAGTTGTATCTACTCGCAATGAGAATTCACACATCTCGTTACCGGTCAAGTCCTATTCAACTCATTCCCGTGAATTTCATTCCCATACTTCAAGAAGGATGGCTCCTCCCCCTCTCCTCCCATCCCTCCCTCCCCTCGCACCCCTAGTCGCCGCCGGCAGCCATGGTTTCTAGAGAGGCCGCGCTATGGATGCTCTCCTCCATTGGGACTTTTCCCCGGGCCTGGCTTTGGCCGAGAAGGTGTAACATCCCAAATTTTGGAATGTTTTAAAAATCACAAAAATTTAAAACCTTTTATTATTAAATAAATAAAGACTCCAAAAATTAAGAAAAACCATCATAAAAGATTATTTTGATTTATTCAAAGGGGTATTTTTTTTAATATTCTTTTGTCTCCTAATTTCAAGATTTAAAGTTTTGGAACTAAAATAGTATTTTGGATTTCAAGAAAATCCTAAAAACCTTTTTGACAAAGTATTTTAATTATTTTTGCCAAAGCCTTTATTAAATGGGCATTGGTATTTAAAAGGATTTATCAAAATCTATTAATAAAAATGTTTTGTCCCAAATTACTTGTTTGAGTTTATTATTTTAAATGATATTACTCACACAAATTTTCTGGATTTTATTCGAGTTCAAAAAGATTTATTAAAACCCTATTTATTAAAATGACATAAAGGTGTCAAATAAGCCTTCATGCATTATTTGAATTTTTCAAACTCTGAAAAATTATGGAAAAAGTTCCAAAGTGTTTAAAAATGACTGTTTTGAATTTTACAAATTTTTTACAATTTTATTTGACTTAATTTGGAGCTGTAGATCAAATTCTATAGGAGAAAACAGAAATAAAAAGAAAAAGAATAAAAATCTGACAGTGGGGCCCACCTGTCAGCAGGTCATCTTCAACGTCCGAGGATCTCGCCCAAGGCCGTTAATGGCCGAATTTTCGCCCTTGATTCCGAGCGATTTAGGGCACCTTTTGACGTGCCGTGACCACCTATAAGAAGCCCTCGACCTCCTCTTTCTTTGCCCTCTGCTCCCACTCCGAATCTCGCCCCCAGGCTGCCGTATTACCTCGCCGGAGTCCGCCACGGCCGCCGCCGTGTTTCTTCAAATCCGGCCACCGCAGTGAGCCCACGCCACCAATCCTTGGTCTACTCTTCTCCCCTCTCTATTGCGCCCCCGCATGACCCTCTCCCGATTTGTTTCGCGACAGAACGACGAGCACGAGCTCGCTGGAGGCAGCAAAGCTCCACTGCCTCCTCGAGAGCGCAACGCCGGAGTCGACAGAGGCACACACAGAGCACCTCGAGCACGCCATCGAGTAAGTCGCGTCGAGCCGCAACCGTGGACACCTTCAGCGCATCCAGGGAATCACCACGCCGTCGGAACCGTCCTCGGTCGGCGTCGCACCGCCGTCGTCCTCTCCTCTCCGGTGACACGCACCACCTGGGTAAGAACCCTAGATCCTCAGCCGTCGGATCTGAAATCGACGGCCACGATTAGAACCACTAACACCGAATCGGTATGCCTACGTGGCAGATCTAGTCAGTGCCTAGTCAGCGCCACGTCTGCGCCCAGTCAGCCCCACGTGGCCTGGGAATTTCCCAAATTAGATTTAAATGGCAGTTTAGCAGAAAAGACCCATGCAACTTAGATCTATTATAACTTTTTATTGGTTTGGCCAAATTCAAATATTTTTATATATTTGAAATCCTTGGGATCTGTAGAATCTTTCTGACGTTTTAGTTTTCTGTTTTGAGTTAGTTTAAATTATTCAAATTTCAAATGTGTGATTTGAGTAATTTTAACATAACTTTATTTCTATAAGTCCAAAAATTGCAAGAAAAATAGTTTTAGAAACCTTATAATATGTCCAATATAGCTCCTCTGTTATAAAATATTTTGAGCATTATTTTGTTGATTTAAAAATTAGAGGCTCAATTTGAGTAATTTTGATATAGTTTAAATTCTATAAATCTTTTTAACTTGTTTTTCTTATTAGAAAAATACCCCAATATTTGCTTCTGTCCAGAGAGACCAAAACCAACCCTTAGAACCTTTGAGCCACCCTACAAACCTATTTTTGACCTTAGACCATCCCTTGACCCTCAATGGAAAACCAGAAACCCTAATGCATTGATTCTTTTTGCATATTGGATCATGCGTTGAATTTGGACCACCAACCCTTTTGTTTTGTTGTTGTCCATGTTTATTATTATGCTTGTTTTATTGATTGTTGTATTGTTGTTTGTTTATATTGTTTAGATTGAACGGAGAGTATCATCTACGTTGAAAAGAGATTGTGAGCAACGACAACATTCTAAGGCAAGTGATGCTCACTGCATAAATTTCCTAAGTATTTTGATATGCATTGTAGCTTACTTTTTCTAAGTAGAATGGCATGTCAGGTTTTATTAGTATTGCTATGCTATACCCGTTTAGTATTACCCTAGAATAATCCTAAGTGTCTAGTACCTATACAATATCTTAGTAGAATTATTGAAATGCTACGCTATGAGTTTTACTATGGAAAGTTAATTTCTACTAAGTTAAACAAACACCTGGGTGGAATTGGTTTGCTCTATTGGAGGCGAAGTTGAGTGGCTACTCGGGGCCATGTCTATGGTTTTACCCGAGTATGTGCACTTGTGGACGGCCACCCAGGAACAAAGAGATTTGATGTTACTCCGTGTGAAGATTGCTTCCAGTGCAGCCACTTGGTATTATGGCTCTGCCTTGACTAAGTAAGTTATAGGCCCCGATTCCGGCAGTTCTCAGCGGATGTTGTCTTGTATGGGTCTGCCCAGAGGAACCGGGGAACATTTCCCAAAGGTCTCGTCTTAATCTTCTCCTTTCCTTTTCACTACATGAGGGTCAAGGACAGAATGGGTTGATTGAGTCAAGTGGTGAACGTGCACAACCTCTCGAGAGTGTAAATCTATGATCATAGCCGTGTCCCCGGTTACGGACAATTCTGAGCAGCTGAACAAGGATGTCAACGGAGGATCTCAACATTCCAATTTCTCAAGTAAAATTTGAAGAGTGAACAAGAGTAGTTGAGACGGTGGTTTTCATGCCATGAAAGTCTCGTTTATTTGAAAAGAAGTTTTACAAAGAGTTAGGATAAAGTTGGCTTTACGCAAAATAGCCTTGAAATCCACTAGCCAAATATGCATATAGCTAATAGGAGTTTGCCTTTATGAGTCCACAAGTATCACTTGCCAGATCCATTCAAATGGTTCTGACCAATTTTTGGCTGCAACGCTTTTATCGTTGCAGGTTCGTCTGACGATGAGTAAGGAACGCTATAGGTTTCGAGTCTGCAACCAACATGTCTGCCTGTGGCACATGAAGATGATGAGGCTCCATGTTATTATATGTTTTCCGCTGCTGAACTTTGTAACATGTTAGCCTTTGGCTATGCATTTTGTAATGTTTATTTTTCTGGATCATACGTTGTAATAGAATTTTGATGCAATGTATGATACTTCATCTTAAACTGTGGTGCTAGCTATTCGATCCAGGGACTAGCACAATAACACAGGGATCTTGGCCCATTTTTAAAAGGCAAGGTCGCTACAGATGGTATCAGAGCATTGTGTTGCCTGTAGGTTCGAAACCCTAGGTTTGGATTAGAATTAGGAAAAGACCTAGAATTGAAAATTTATTTTATTCTATTTTCATAAAAAGAAAGTATTCACATTTTATCTTTTTCTCATACTCTCGTCTACTACTCATCTTCTAAGACATCTTTCCTCATTTCAAATGACCCTTATTGGTGATACAACTCAACTGATGTCAGACCGATGAAGATCCCCACAAGACAGTTGTACCACATTGAAGGCCAAAGAAGAATTTGAAAGAATTCAAGAAAAGGATAGATGAGACCACCAATTTAGTTATCTTGTTAGAACAACGAAATATCGTGTTAGAGTATTTATCATGAAAAGTGGGGCATGAAAAATACTAGGTTGTTTGTTGGAACCATGTTGTTTGGTGTGATAAATGTTTGCTGGTTGTTGTTTGCAAAATGAATTGCTTTGATCTGCTTGTTTGGGTAGGAATATTTCTCTTAGTATCCCTCTATCTCTACTCATCCATGCTAAACTAAACAGATGTCCAAGCCAAATTCCAACAACCCTGTGATACCTACACTACAACAATTACTAGATGCACAAAATCAGTTGAACCTGCTGATGACCAAAAACTTAGAAGACAACAAGTACATTCCACCACCTCCACCATCTCAAGTGGATATGCTGATCAGATTCTTAAAGCTTCGACCCAGAAAGTTCTCAAAAGCTACAGAACCTATTTTGGCCGATGATTGGCTACGTTCAGTAGATAAAGATTTGGTGACCATTGGATGCACAGATGCTGAGAAGGTTAGATTTGCGGCACATCTACTAGAAGGACCTGCAGCAGACTGGTGGGATAGCTACCAGATCACACATCCCATTGAAGAGATGACATGGGATATGTTTCAAGAAGGATTCCGTGATGCACATATTTCATCTGGAGTGATGAAACTGAAGAGGGAAGAATTTTACGAGCTCCGACAAGACGACCGAAATATTATAGAGTACATGAACGAGTTCAATAATCTGGCGCGCTACGCACCGGATGATGTTGATACAGATACTAAGAGGAAAGAAAGGTTCCTAAATGGTTTGAATGACAAACTATCCATTCTATTGACAGTTGCCTATACTCCTGACTACCAGTCACTGGTTGACCAAGCCATAGTCTTGGAGAACAAACTGAAGCAAGTTGCAACCAAGAAGCGAAAGCTTCAATTGGAAAAGCATCACCCAGAACCACAGCAGGATTGGTGCACTTCATATGACGAACATGTTCAGTTTGAGTTCAACCATCAAGAAGACAATAACCACCATTGCCATGGTATTGATGAACATGACCTTCAGGGAGTGAATGACCAACAAATCAACCATGACCACCATAGCCCCGCCCATACTGAAGAGGTTTATGACCTTGGAGATGAGTACATTATGGGAGAAAATAGTAGTCAGAATCCCGACCCCAAATCAAATAGGAAGGACTTTAGTCAGGTGGAGTGTTTCAAATGCAAGAAAATGGGACACTATTCCAGAAGCTGTCCGGAAAAGAAGATTAGTAATGGGACCAAGCCAATTCAGTTCCGAAAGGGACATGTGTTTTCCATAAACATGGAGAGAGTTCTCAAGAAACCAGTCCCAGTGATTGAAGGATTGTTGATCAACTCCTATCCTGCATTGGTACTTTTTGATACTGAAGCAACACATTCATTCATATCAAAAGACTTTGTGAGTAGAAATAAGATACCCAATCGAGGGCTTAGAAGACCCATCAGAGTCAGCTCTATAGAAGGGAAGAGGCCTGCAAACACGGTATGCCAGAACATTACCTTGGAAATTGAGACCCACAAATTTCCAAGCGAGTTGTTTGTGCTAGACTTGCAAGGCTTTGATATAATCATAGGCAAGGACTGGATGTCCAGGTATGATGGTCAGATAGATCATGTCAGTAATGCAGTCACACTCACCACACAAGAAAAGAAGCAGATCAGATATCAGTTTAAATCAAGAAGCAAAGAAACCAACTGAGTTTTCATGAGGAGTTTAGCCAAGAAGAAGGACCAGAGTCAATGGAAATGTTCTGAAGATGTAATAAATGCAACTAGTTATATTTAGGTGGAAGAATAAGTACTGTGATGTAAGAGTGGTGTGATGCCGATGTAATTTTATGCCAAAACTTTATAAGATACATCTTTTGTTGTGAGGACTACTCGATTTGTCAAGGATGGAGACATGAGCCTGAAACTGATGAGCCAAGATGACATGGAAAGCACGTTCCACGAGTAGAAGATTCACAGAAGAAGATATAATGTGTATAGGAGTTTTCGCTACCCAATGGTTTTGAAGGACCGATAGATTAGCTCAGGTATGTATGTCTTACAGATTGGAAACTCTCTGTCAGACAAGTGAGGATGACCGAGTGTTAGCTTACGAGATTCACCAAACCAAGTACAAGGTAATGATTGGGTACGAAATGGATTGGCCCCCATGGCGAATACTCATATCATTCGCTCTTGCTATGAGGAATGGTAAATCTGAGTGACAAACCTATTAGAGAGCCGACGATGAACCTGAGCCACTGGAATACTATAACCCTGTGTAAGGCAAGTGTTGCCAACACGTAAATTATACGGTGAGGTTAAACCCCAGCTCTCGAGAAGACAAATGGAATTGTTTACCAACCATGAGAGTTTCGTTAGAAATGGCGTAGTGCTTGCCCTAAAGAAAGTCAACCAGGAGAAGCAACATGACAAAAGACAATATAGAGACAGATGGCATGATATTGAGAAAGCCTATCATCTTGTTCTTCTGGTGGACCCAAAGAGTAACCTTCAGTGTCCGAAGGTACTTGAAGAGACACCCAACTATTGGAAATGAAGTCTATGATATAAGGATCCACACATTTCCATATGGACCCTAGCCTGAAGACAAAAGCTCAAGACTGCCTACAAAAGTTTCTTTTAAGGGTGGTAGCCCACCCAGTTGCCTAAACCCGATGATCCCAAACCCCTCTTTCTTCTAGCCTCTTCGAATCTCGGGGACGAGATTCCTTTTAAGGGTGGTAGGTTTGTAACATCCCAAATTTTGGAATGTTTTAAAAATCACAAAAATTTAAAACCTTTATTACTAAATAAATAAAGTCTCCAAAAATCAAGAAAAACCATCATAAAAGATTATTTTGATTTATTCAAAGGGATATTTTTTTTATATTCTTTTGTCTTCTGATTTCAAGATTTAAAGTTTTGGAAATAAAATAGTATTTTGGATTTCTATTAAAATCCTAAAAACCTTTTTGACAAAGTATTTTAATTATTTTTGCCAAAGCCTATTAATTAAATGGGCATTGGTATTTAAAAGGATTTATCAAAATCTATTTAATTAAAATGTTTTGTCCCAAATTATTTGTTTGAGTTTACTATTTTAAATGATATTACTCACACAAATTTTCTGGATTTTATTTGAATTCAAAAAGATTTATTAAAACCATATTTATTAAAATAACATAAAGGTGTCAAATAAGTCTTTATGCATTATTTGAATTTTTCAAACTTTGAAAAATTATGGAAAAAGTTCCAAAGTGTTAAAAATGACTGTTTTGAATTTTACAAATTTTTTACAATTTTATTTGACTTAATTTGGAGCTGTAGATCAAATTCTATAGGAGAAAACAGAAATAAAAAGAAAAAGAATAAAAATCTGACAGTGGGGCCCACCTGTCAGCAGGTCATCTTCAACGTCCGAGGATCTCGCCCAAGGCCGTTAATGGCCGAATTTTTCGCCCTTGATTCCGAGCGATTTAGGGCACCTTTTGACGTGCCGTGACCACCTATAAGAAGCCCTCGACCTCCTCTTTCTTTGCCCTCTGCTCCCACTCCGAATCTCGCCCCAGGCTGCCGTATTACCTCGCCGGAGTCCGCCACGGCCGCCGCCGTGTTTCTTCAAATCCGGCCACCGCAGTGAGCCCACGCCACCAATCCTTGGTCTACTCTTCTCCCCTCTCTATTGCGCCCCCGCATGACCCTCTCCCGATTTGTTTCGCGACAGAACGACGAGCACGAGCTCGCTGGAGGCAAAGCTCCACTGCCTCCTCGAGAGCGCAACGCCGGAGTCGACAGAGGCACACACAGAGCACCTCGAGCACGCCATCGAGTAAGTCGCGTCGAGCCGCAACCGTGGACACCTTCAGCGCATCCAGGGAATCACCACGCCGTCGGAACCGTCCTCGGTCGGCGTCGCACCGCCGTCGTCCTCTCCTCTCCGGTGACACGCACCACCTGGGTAAGAACCCTAGATCCTCAGCCGTCGGATCTGAAATCGACGGCCACGATTAGAACCACTAACACCGAATCGGTATGCCTACGTGGCAGATCTAGTCAGTGCCTAGTCAGCGCCACGTCTGCGCCCAGTCAGCCCCACGTGGCCTGGGAATTTCCCAAATTAGATTTAAATGGCAGTTTAGCAGAAAAGACCCTGCAACTTAGATCTATTATAACTTTTTATTGGTTTGGCCAAATTCAAATATTTTTATATATTTGAAATCCTTGGGATCTGTAGAATCTTTCTGACGTTTTAGTTTTCTGTTTTGAGTTAGTTTAAATTATTCAAATTTCAAATGTGTGATTTGAGTAATTTTAACATAACTTTATTTCTATAAGTCCAAAAATTGCAAGAAAAATAGTTTTAGAAACCTTATAATATGTCCAATATAGCTCCTCTGTTATAAAATATTTTGAGCATTATTTTGTTGATTTAAAAATTAGAGGCTCAATTTGAGTAATTTTGATATAGTTTAAATTCTATAAATCTTTTTAACTTGTTTTTCTTATTAGAAAAATACCCCAATATTTGCTTCTGTCCAGAGAGACCAAAACCAACCCTTAGAACCTTTGAGCCACCCTACAAACCTATTTTTGACCTTAGACCATCCCTTGACCCTCAATGGAAAACCAGAAACCCTAATGCATTGATTCTTTTTGCATATTGGATCATGCGTTGAATTTGGACCACCAACCCTTTTGTTTTGTTGTTGTCCATGTTTATTATTATGCTTGTTTTATTGATTGTTGTATTGTTGTTTGTTTATATTGTTTAGATTGAACGGAGAGTATCATCTTACGTTGAAAAGAGATTGTGAGCAACGACAACATTCTAAGGCAAGTGATGCTCACTGCATAAATTTCCTAAGTATTTTTGATATGCATTGTAGCTTACTTTTTCTAAGTAGAATTGCATGTCAGGTTTTATTAGTATTGCTATGCTATACCCGTTTAGTATTACCCTAGAATAATCCTAAGTGTCTAGTACCTATACAATATCTTAGTAGAATTATTGAAATGCTACGCTATGAGTTTTACTATGGAAAGTTAATTTCTACTAAGTTAAACAAACACCTGGGTGGAATTGGTTTGCTCTATTGGAGGCGAAGTTGAGTGGCTACTCGGGGCCATGTCTATGGTTTTACCCGAGTATGTGCACTTGTGGACGGCCACCCAGGAACAAAGAGATTTGATGTTACTCCGTGTGAAGATTGCTTCCAGTGCAGCCACTTGGTATTATGGCTCTGCCTTGACTAAGTAAGTTATAGGCCCCGATTCCGGCAGTTCTCAGCGGATGTTGTCTTGTATGGGTCTGCCCAGAGGAACCGGGGAACATTTCCCAAAGGTCTCGTCTTAATCTTCTCCTTTCCTTTTCACTACATGAGGGTCAAGGACAGAATGGGTTGATTGAGTCAAGTGGTGAACGTGCACAACCTCTCGAGAGTGTAAATCTATGATCATAGCCGTGTCCCCGGTTACGGACAATTCTGAGCAGCTGAACAAGGATGTCAACGGAGGATCTCAACATTCCAATTTCTCAAGTAAAATTTGAAGAGTGAACAAGAGTAGTTGAGACGGTGGTTTTCATGCCATGAAAGTCTCGTTTATTTGAAAAGAAGTTTTACAAAGAGTTAGGATAAAGTTGGCTTTACGCAAAATAGCCTTGAAATCCACTAGCCAAATATGCATATAGCTAATAGGAGTTTGCCTTTATGAGTCCACAAGTATCACTTGCCAGATCCATTCAAATGGTTCTGACCAATTTTTGGCTGCAACGCTTTTATCGTTGCAGGTTCGTCTGACGATGAGTAAGGAACGCTATAGGTTTCGAGTCTGCAACCAACATGTCTGCCTGTGGCACATGAAGATGATGAGGCTCCATGTTATTATATGTTTTCCGCTGCTGAACTTTGTAACATGTTAGCCTTTGGCTATGCATTTTGTAATGTTTATTTTTCTGGATCATACGTTGTAATAGAATTTTGATGCAATGTATGATACTTCATCTTAAACTGTGGTGCTAGCTATTCGATCCAGGGACTAGCACAATAACACAGGGATCTTGGCCTATTTTTAAAAGGCAAGGTCGCTACAAAAACGTATTTTTCTGTCCTACTTAAACTTGTCTATAAATTATGAAAAACTTCAGGCATACAGAGGAGGAAAAGTTGAAGTTACAGTAAAAATCTCAGCTCATTCGGATTTACATAATAATAATGAAAAATCAAACCGTGCACAGACTCTTTGTAGGAATAAAATCTCCGACATAGAAATAGCAACTTTTTCAAACCAAAATGGGTAAACTTGGCACTTTATTAAAAATTACAGAAACTAAACTAAAAAAACAATCTCTTGTTACAGCAAGAGGACACAAAGAAAATCCAAATAAAAACAACCGGGTTGCCTCCCGTAAAGCGCTTTCTTTATAGCCATATAGCTAGGCTTACTTACTTGTTGTTTTACCGAAGTTGAAGCTCATGAGGGAGCTTAAAAGTTGTGCCCTTCATCCTTGGGAAGTGTTCCATACATTTCTTATGTGGAAACTGAAACTTCACATTCCCTTCCTTTGAATCAATAATAGCCCCTGTGGTACGAAGAAAAGGTCTTTCAAGAATAATAGGACTAGAGGTTTTATTCTCCATATCCATGATTAGAAAATCCACAGGTACAAAAGTCATATGTAACTCTACCATAACATCACTCACTTTTCCTAATGCATGTTTAATGGTATTATCAGCAAGTGCAAGTCCAATAGAGCATTTTTCAAGATTCTTTAATTCAAGTGCTTCATATAATTGTTTAGATAAAACAGAGACACTAGATCCTAAATCAAGTATGGCATGGTGTGTCTCTTTTCCAATAGTTACTAGCACTTTGGGGATCCACACATCCCCAAGCTTAGGTGGTATAATAGCTTCTTGATTGTATCTAGCAATTTTTTCTTTCAAGACATGATTAGCAATATAGGAACCAAAACCAGATTTGTTAACATCAATAGAAGGATCACTTGTAAATTTTTGTAAGGTAGATATTAATTCATGCAAGCTACAATTCTCTAAATCAAGCCAGGGATCTTTAACTTTCTTTTCCTTTTTGACCCAAACTTGTTTTTTAGCAGGGGGTACTTTCTCACTTCTAGTTTCTTGCTCATTGTCCATAGAATTGGTCAGTTTGTTTTTATGTAACCAATCTTTAAAAGAGGGACAATTTTTTCTAATGAAAGCTTTTTCTAATTCTTTCCAGGTTTTAGTTGTAGCAGGTGGTAGTGAACGTATCCATTCTCTTGCCTCTCCCTTTAATGAAAAAGGAAATAATTTTGGCATCACAATATCAGGTTCCTTCAGGTTTAGTGCAGAGCAAATACCGACAAAATTATTCAGATGATCAAGACAGTCTTCTTTTCTTTTATCACCAAATTGTTTCTTAGCTATCAAGTGTAGTAAGTCAATACTCACTCTATAACTATCAGCTTGTATCTCCGGTGTGGTAATAGGCTTAGCAATAAATTGATCATTTGGAGTATTTGTGTAGTCACACAACTTAGTCCTATCACCCATTTTAGCAGATTTTTATGTGTTTTTTGAATTTTTAATGCAAAACTGAAAATAAAATGACACTAAAACAATGCAAACCGAATTAACTAATGCAAAACAAAATGCAAAACTGAAAATAAAATATGCAAACCGAAATCTAAATATGATATGCAAGACAAAAACAAAACAAAATAAAATGCTTAAAGGTAAAGATGGACAAGATGATGCTCACGTAGGTGCAACCTCCCCAAGCTTAAGTGTTAGCATAAGTTGGTGATGAAGTTGACTTTGTTGTGATATCCTTGGACAAAACCTTCCAGCTATGATTCCCCGGCAACGGCGCCAGAAAAACCTTTGATGACGGGATTGATGAGAGTGTTCTTCTCCCTCAACAACGCCAACAAGTACTCTTGATACCCTGAAAGGAAGATAATATATTAGGGATAGGTTGAGCCTCCAAGTGC
Organism: Puccinellia tenuiflora; assembly: GCA_012064385.1. NCBI lineage: Eukaryota > Viridiplantae > Streptophyta > Magnoliopsida > Poales > Poaceae > Puccinellia > Puccinellia tenuiflora. The sequence goes on along the minus strand of QRDG01001694.1, from coordinate 933,173 downwards.
AGAGTATGTAGAAGTGGTAGTTTTTCCCCAAGAAGGTGACTCGAGGGTTTAATATCGAACTCTCGGGGAATCAGTAGTGTGGGTTTTATCTTCTTGTCCTTCTCTAGATTTCCTGCAAACAAAATAGATTGCTTTGTGCCCTCAACCTCACCAAGTGGTTGTCAAGCACAAGGTGTGAGAATGATATTAAGATGATAATGAATGCAAAACAGTAAATAAATATGCAATGGTGGTAAATAAGTATGCAAGGATGATAGTAATGACGATGGATGGTATTTTTGGGGTTTTTATATGTGAATGCAAGAAGTAAAAGTGTTTTTGTATTTTCTGATTTTAAAATGGCTGAATGTAAAAGATGCTTAAAAGTGGTTGGAAAAGTGTTTCTTATGATTAAAAATGGACCGGGGTTCATGGTTTCACACAAGCACTCTCTCTTTAATATAGTGTGGCAAATGTGTAGACATAGGATTAACATATGAGATTGTAAACAAGTTTAATGACATGTTACTAATTATATGGGCATCACGTCCTAACATAGAGACCTTTTGATTATTAGTCTCACTTATACTCCACCAAGATGTGAACTAAATCATGCACCTTAGTAATTAAGATAACATCAGAGTATAGCTTTAAGATTAATGACATGAAGTGAAAATAAACACATGATGGATCTAGTCTTAGGTAGAAGCATGTCACTCCTCCTACCCTACAACATGGTATTTTGGTTTACTAGCTGAATGCCCATGCATTGCTACGGGTCCCCAAGTATTTTCGCTAGGCGTGTAAACATAAACAACGAGATTCTTTTTTGATAAATATGCACTTCCATAAAAATCTGTGATTTGACACCATATGCATAGAAAGCAACAACCTGATAATCATCTCTTATCACTAAATATCCTTGCACAATTACGAAACAAAAAAGGACACAAAAACATCAACTGAAAGATTCTTTTATTTTGCGATGACACACACTCCAGCTCAAGGACATTGCGACGAACTTGTGTTTACTTCATCTCGATCAACGTAATACACGAAGCTTCCCTTCTCCAAACAATGTCTTCTCTCTTATGCCTCACATCTCTAGACTGTCCCTCTGGCTCTACATGCCCATACATCTGTAATTGTTTTTCAAAATTCCTGAAAATTACAAAGGACATGAAAGTGGCATCCAAGTTCTAAGGAATTAATAGCAAAACTACTAAGACCGTGTATTGATTGTGCCCCAACAGAACTCGACAAAATAAAGAGATGGTCAATACAGACAACAACAAATATGTTAATATGGGACAAAAAAAAACTTCATCTGAATATTAAACTGAATTTCTTAGGTAGTAGAACCAAACAGCAGACCCGAAAAAATACAAAATATGTGAGAACCAATAAATCACTGTAGGAGGGAAGTACTGGAGCATTGCCTTTCACTATTCATATACCACATAATGGCCACATTATTCTTCCGGGGTTCAGTAAGGACTAATTCTCGAAAGTTGTTGAATAGTGTCCTGGGGTTAGTAAAAAGGTGGACTAATCTGAGGCGGTGTCCATCCTCGATCAGCTCTGCCTCACGGCCAGTCACCCACTACATCCATCAGAACCCCACTAAGTGATAAATGGTTCAAAAGAAACAAACAAATACAACAGAACTGAGAGATGATTTACCCGAGACTATGTGAACCTCTATAGAGATTCAAACAAAAGCATACAGTTCAGAGACACGCGTGGTAGATTAGTTTAATCATGCACCAATTTCTACTTTGGTACCCGATGATATTACACACTGTACGCTGTAATTGCAAAATAGCACTCCATAGTTAGCCGCTTTGCTAAAATATTACATTTCCGCAGTAAATTGTTTTAAGCCTAAATGACAAACTAATCATAATCATGATCAAACACTTAGAAAAGGGAACAAAATTCATTCACCTCGCCTTCCATCCCGACCCGATTTGAAAATGATTATTGTAAGAGAGCTCAATATCTTCCAATAATTTAGCATTGCATAATGCTACCATAGCGAGGTTCTGTGATGAAGTGTCTATACAAACACCTCGCACTTCTTGAAGCATATTATTCAGGTTTCTATTTTCTTGATCAATGGATATCTCTCTCTAAGCATGGTTTAGTATCGCCTTCTACTTAAATTCTGAATCGGGTGCCTTCATGTGGATAATAAATAATTGAGTGTTGTTGCAAGAATCGGAAGTCAAGATAGAACTATAAGTAGATTCTTATTAAAAAAATGCAATCTATTTTGCATCATTTTGCTTTGCCTTCACCTTACCAGCAACAAGTATCAGCAGCCCTCTCCAACCCAATCACTAAAGAGAGGTACTCTAGTGCAAAGGTCCAGTGTGGTCCTCGAATCAGTCAGCAAAACAAAACTCCTATAGACGTGTAGGCCGAACACACATTCACAAAATACAGTTCTTTCCCTGACAAACCTATCACTACATCTTATGAAACAAAATATGATAGAATAGCTAGCTATCACACTATAGGTATCAAAGTGGCAGAAACCATTTAGAATAATAATAACAGTAAGAAGCTTTATTTGTGAGAAATAATAAAAGTAGGAAATCTTGACATCCTTGGGACAAACATCAGAAAAACTACAAAATACTAACCAAAACAAACTCCTTAAGTGTCATTGGAATACTTTTGAAGTGTTGTATCACTCTAGCCTATCTGGCAAATCAAGAAATGTTTTCATGGACAAGAATTTAAGAGTCATAGTTGGAACATGAAAGGGGCCAGGGCAGGCATGCCATTCCAGTAATTGCGCAAACTAAACAAATGCAAACCAAAAGGATTGAAATAAGAGATGAAACATTTCTAAATGAATAGTGATGAATACAATCAATTGAAAAAAAATCTGATCTGACTGGCTATGTAAGGCAAAAATTCACTTAGAGAGACCCCAAACCACTTCTTTTATGTTCTAAGTGAACAAATAACCTCAAGCTTATGTTGTGCGCTATCCACCCGAATAGAAACAAAACGTGGGAGCAAACATCATCAATAAGGGAATTTGAATTTAGCACTTTAATTCTAGGCATGTCAGTATGCATGCAGCCAAGCTACTCCTTTTTGGCAGAAGAAAAAAATTACACCACCAGCTTATATTCTGCTTCTAGTGCATGTTACAGCTTACATTTTTTTCATTTGAATTGGTACACTGAATTGAACTGTAATGGAAGTCTACAAAAGTGGCATCAGCAACACTTCTTCCAAACTACCATATCAACTGAACTTTGGTAGAAACATTGTCAGAAAATAGGTACACTGAATTGAAATCACAGGTATTTTATAGTGTGAAACTTAAGTAGAAAAGATCGTCAGAAAATAGGTACACTGAATTGAAATCACAGGTATTTTACACTGAATGCATATCTTGCATCCTTGTAGCAGTATTAACAGAGTATGCTTTCACCATGAAGGTGACTGAAAAGTGCGACATGTACAGTTTCAGTAGTGTGGTTTTGTTGGAGCTAGTGTGATATCTACATGTCGATCAGTTCGCATGAGGATTAACATACACAACAGCAAAGACTGATCCTGAGTTTTCTGTCAAAATAAATTTCATATAGCAAAGACTACTTATTTTAAATAAAATAGCAAGGGGGTATATATGCAGACTGCAAGGGGGTATGCATGCTAAAGATTCTGATATATTTCCAAAGATGACCGTTGGTTAAGAACACTTTCTTATTGCATAAATTAACATTCTGGGGATGAAATTAGGGAGGAACTAAGCTGAACCTATTGAGAGGTCTCCATGCAAATGCTATGTGTCAAAGATATACCTGCAATCTACATGACGTTAATTGTTAAATGATCATGTTAAGCAAACAATATTGTTACCAAAATAAATGTAACAACCATGCATGTTTGTCTGGAGTACAATATCTCAACTGAAAGTTGAGTGAAGTACCCGTGCATACAGCAGAACATACCATTAATTTCTTGCTCCATCATACCATGCCCACCATCTTGAATATGCTCACGCAAACCAGCCTTGTCATATTACTCATCACCTAAAATATCTGAACAAGAAGATATGCAGAAAAATCATAAGATAAGGAGGTAACCTTGCATTATATCAGTAGCGACTAGTTAAAAGATAAAATAAGCATTCACCAGTTTCAGACGCCTCCGCAGAATCCATGACCGCCAGCTTGTCCCAGCCCTCTGGCTTCAGTCCAAGCAACTAAGCAAGACATCTCCTTCAAGTGGGGAACCAGTACGCACACATCTATGGAGCTGGGGACATGTCGGCAGCTAGCGTCCCCACAGATTGATGGTGCACACAGCGACAGAGCTGGACTGCTCGAGTTAGGGTCGCTGGGTTTGCCTTTGCCGTCGCAGAAACGGGTGATGAAAGGGCGCCCTCCATCCTGGATATGCCGAGGTGCGCAATTGCGGCGAGGAGGAGGTGGAGCCAGAGCAGCGGGGACGACTTGGGCATGTGGGAGATGGTGGTGGCGGCGAACTTGTGGGCGGTGGCAGCATCCAGCGAGGGGATTGAGCGGGAGGGCCGCGGCGACGGCGGAGACAGCGGCGAGGGCGATGAATCAGTCCTGCTTGAAGAGGGAGAACTGGGCGGCGTCGGCGCAGGCCGCCGCAGTGGAGCGCGGTCTGCACATCTCTCCGGCTCATGTGCGCAACAAACCCAACCATGAGTAACCGCACCTTGCAGGGGGGACTCGTGGAAGGTGCTTATGGTCATGCCGGTGACGGGCTCGTGGAAGTCTTCGGTGATGCTGTATCGGTCGAGTTCAGCGGCGTCTTCGCCTCGACTCGGCCGCGGATCGGACGGGCGGGATCGTGGCGATGGTGGAGATGGAGGGGACAGGGATGTCCGAGGCGAGATAATTAGTGTTGATTGATCACTAATGGGGAGAAGAATCCGCAGAAATTAACGCACCGAAAAAACAGGCCAATCGATGCGGGACGCGGGAGGAGGTAGAAGCAAGTTGGACGAAGGACGGGCAGAACGCGGAAGAGGCAGATTGAGGAGTACTATTTTCTTTTTAAGTAGTAGAGATCTCTAATGAGGTAACAAAATAAGGTAAACATCCAATGAATCATGATATTAAGTTGTCAGCTTATCACTTCACCACCCCCGTTACTCCAACTAATGCACACGTTCCCCCACACACGCTCTCATAAACATGCTTGATCATAACAAGGATACAAGAACGGGGTACATAATATGCATCTACTTTCATAACTAAAATATAACATTGCAATCTCAACATATATTAACTCATAGAAAGATCCACCACAATGGTAATACAACAGTGACCGTAATCATATTCAGCAGCTCATACGGTGCTAATTAGTGAAGCTCAAGAGAGACAGAGATACATATACTACTGCCATAAACCCATAGTCCAGAGGTGGACTACTCCCTCTTCATAATGGAGACGGTGGAGATGTCGATGGAGAAGAAGGACACCTCTCCGGCAGGGCTCCGCCGGAGTTTTCCCCCTCCAATCTGCAGCCTCCTGGTCTCTGTTTCTTGTTTCTCTCATGTGGCGGCTCTCTCCTCGGAGAACATCGGGGGGGGGGGGGGGCTCTTTATATAGGCGTTTTTAGGTCACGAGGAAGCTTTTGAGCGAAGGATCGACGCAAACGGGGCCACGAGGGGCAATTGGGTTAGGCCCACGCGGCTACAGTACCTGGCCGCATGGGACCCACCCTTTTGGTCCTCCGGCCTCCGTTCGTTGACTTCTTTCGCTCCTAAATCTTTTCCTTCCAAAATAATGACCCCCGTAAATTTATAGCTCATTATGACGTCATTAAGGTCCTGAAACAAATAAGGAAAGAAATAGGGGTTTTCTGCCTGCGCAGGATTAATTCCATAAAAAGGGGAAATCATTATAAATTATCAAAAATCATTAAATAACAGTAATATACTCCTTATATGATGCAAATATGAATGGAATATAAGTATTATAATACAAAGTTCATGTATGCATTTTAGATGCATCAGGCGCCTAGCAACAACGCGCACTTTCGCCGGGAGGTCGCAGGAAGCACGCGGGACTTGGGCGTCGGCAGATCGCGGAGAGGGCGGTGACCTATGTTTGGACGTAACAGAACGACCGATTCCCACCGGTTTTTTACCGATTGCCTTCTTTGGTCTTTTTACCGATTGTGCGGAGACGTATTCCCTCCGGTTTTTACGATCGCTTCCTTTGTCTTTTTACCGAGCGAGGCAGGCGACGCGACGTACGACGACCTCCGATCCCAATATTATAGTTTAGATAAACCAGATACGGATCAAAATGGCTGAACTTATACAACAAAAACATGTCTATATACATGTGATCCGGTAAAAAAGTAAAACATTTTATATTTTAAAACGGAAAGACCCCTCCGTTCACTTTTACAAGGCGTGGAACGAAATTCCGACAATGACCAAAACATTGCAAGATTCCTTTTCTTCCCTCGAATCAATCCCCGTATCTTCCACTCGGTCTCGCCCAGGGCCTCGTCGCCCGCCCAACTAGTCCTCGCCCAGGGCTTGTCGCCCACCCAGTGCACCCCTTCGTCCGGCTGAGTCCATGGTGGTCCTGGCGCTGTGGAGCACAACGAGCGACACCTCCGCCTAAAACTCCCACATCAGGAAGACGTCGGCACAACAGGAAAGACGAGGGGTACACCCCCCCCCCCCAAGAGCAGGCTGCACGCAAGCCCCACCGCCTATCGGATCTAGTGCACCTCTTCCAGCAGCTTGGAGGGGCGGGCGTGTTGTCGGTGCCATCAACGCCGTTCCCCGCAGATCCAGCGCATAAAAATGCGAGCTTTGACGGAGAGAGGGAGGGCAGGGGCCATGGAGATGTCAGCGGAGAGAGGGAGGGTAGGAGCCATGGAGATGCCGACGAAAAGAGGGGGATAGGGGCGGCGGTGACGCCACCATGGAGAGGCGACGACGCTGGCCACACGGGTGACGACGAGGAAGCTTGCGCGAGAGTAGCTCTTAGACGCGAACGAAACTTGCGCGACATCCTCCAGCGTGACAAGTGAGGGTAAAATTGGAATCTCGAAAAAAAATTATACGTGGCAAATTTTGTACATGATATTCTCCAGCGCCTTATAAAAGTGAACAGAGGGGGTACTAGATATACATCACATATTGTAAAGCTTAGATTTTGAAATGATATATGGTAGCGAAGTTTTTTAAGGAAACCCTAAGCGTCCTGGGGATCAAAACAATGGAGGACCTTGATGGTTACAATGGTGTAGTGATTAATAGTCGGTGGTCACCCAAGAGGAAGGTGAATGTCGTAGCTAGCAGCAAATTTCTATCAGTTAAGAACCAAGGTTATCAAACCTGTAGAACTTGAAGATCAACAGCTAAGTACCCAACGACGATCTCTAAGAGTGGCGGCGGTAATTTTTGAGGAATGCTCTTTTATCTGCCGCAACTTTGCTCGTGTTTCCTTTAATCATTGTCCTAGGGAGGCCAATATGCAGCACATCAATTTTATTCGTGATGTAATTGCGAACGATGTAACTATTTTGCCCAATTAATAAAGTACGCCATGATGGCTTTCCCTAAAAAAAAGGAGAATCTACTAATAACTGGTGCACTGGGCAGACACCACCGATTTGATCAAACCAGCCCCCTTGCACGTTCAATCAGGCTACGTTGCCAGGAGGGGGGAGGGGCATGTTGTGACCTTGTCTAGCATAGGCTTCCATTTCGTTTTCGTAAGCAGACACAACACAAGTTGCAACCTGAGGTGTCTAATAGGGAATGGGACGAACTTGCAGTGCAAATTATGTTCCACCACTATGTTGAATGACTTATTCTCTTTACCGTTTGGTTGTAACGTTATTCTGTACACGATAGCCTCTAGCTCCTAGTCCATCGGTACTTCCTGATATTCAGGATCTCAGCCCATCGTGGCCTCCTTGTACTCCTATATGTAACCGTGTTGGACAGTAATGAACAATCATCTTATTCTCCTAATTCTGCTTGGTATCAGAGCCGGCCTTCTCTCCCATGGCCGACGATCTTCCCTCCTCCGCCACTGCGGCGACGGCAACCTTCTCCTCCCCTCTTGACACAGATCCCCACACCCCACTCCAGCAGCGCGCACCTCCCATGCCACGCGCACCACCAAGCCCAATCACCTTTGACGAGGGCACCGCCATGTTCGGCAACACAAACCCCTCTCCAGCAACAACTCTTCCCGTAGTTCCCACCCCTCTTGCTGCCCCCAGCCCCGTCTTCCCCTCTCAGACATCTTCTTCCTCCTCGCCGATTCTCGGCATCCACATCGAGGACCGCATCAAGTTCCAGGTCAACTCTGCGGGTGCCAATTTCACCAAATGGCGGGAGGTCATTGTCCTCCTCCTCACCATGTACGGGGCTATGGATCACATCACCGAGGGTGCTGCCCCTCGCGACCCCGACGCCGCCTGGATGGCGGTGGACATCCACATATCATTGTGGTTCATGGCGACGCTCACCGACGAGCTCTACCGCCTCGTCAAGGGCGGCGACGGCCGTGCAGGCACGACGTGGGCGCGCCTCACCCGCTTCTTCCTCGACCATGAAGACTCCCGCTACATGTACCTCAACAAGGCTTTCCGCATCGCCACGCGCGGTGATCTCTCCGTGTCTGCCTACGCCAGCAAGCTCCAAGCGATCGCCGATGATCTTGCGGCCATCGGCCGCCCGCTCGACGAGCGCGACCTCACGACGCAATTCCTGGAAGGGCTCGGTGACGGGTTCGAGCTGCAGTCCGAGATCGTCAAGACCATCAAGCCCCTGCCCTCCTTCGCCGACGCCTTCTCCCGCATACAGCTCGCCGAGATCTCCATCAAGTCGCGCAAGGCCTCCGTCGGCTCCCAGGTCATGGCGGTACAGGGCGACCGCGGCCAAAGCAGCGGCAGCGGCGGTGGCATGCCGCGCATGCCGGGCGTCTCCCCCAACTACCGTGGGAAGAATCCGATTCCCGGGTACAACGGGTACGGCGGGTCGGCCCAGCAGGGCTCCCACGGTGGGCATCAGCACCAGGGCGGCCAGCAGCATGGTGGTCACCAGCAGGGCGGCGGCGGCGGCGGTCGTGGCCGTGGCCGTGGCGCTCCCGGTGGCCGCGGCAACGGTGACTTCACAGCTGGGCGCGGCGGCCCCGGCGGTTTCGGCGGATCGACTCAAACTCCTTGGATGGGGTATTTTGCACCGGTAGGTGCCCCGCTCCCGACGCCGCGGCCACACTGGGTACCGCCGAACGCGGCGGGTGTGCTCGGGCCACGTCCAGGCGCTGCTCATCAGGCCTATCCGGTCTTCCACGCGGGGGCTGCCCACCAGACCTATACGGCCTCAGCTCCATCGACCCCTGCCTCATACCACTCCGCGCCCGCCTACTCCTTCGACCACGGGGCAATGATTCAGGCCGCCGCCAGCAACTCGCCGTACCCCATGCCAGACTGGTTCATGGACTCCGGGGCATCATCGCACGTCACCGGTAAGACGGGTAACTTGACCTCTTCTCATTCTCCCTTAGGGCATAATTCTCAACATATAATTGTCGCTGATGGGTCTAAAGTTCCTATTCTTGCTGTAGGCTCCGTTCAAATTTCTTCCTTACCACTCTATCTTCAAAATGTGCTTGTCTCACCACATATTGTTAAAAACTTAATATCTGTTAGACAATTCACTCGTGACAACTATGTTTCCATAGAATTTGACCCATTCGGTTTTTCCGTGAAGGACCTAGCCACCAAGACTATTCTTCATCGCTCCAATAGTGACGGCGACCTCTACCCATTCTTCGGCTCCAAGGCACCTCCATCCTCCGTGTTCTCCACCACCATTGGCGATTTATGGCACCAAAGGCTTGGGCATCCGAGCAAGAGCACCACCTCTTATTTACCTTTAGATTTTCTTCAATCTTGTAATAATGATGATGTTGTCACCCGTAGTTCCCCTCTTTGCGAGGCGTGCCAACTAGGGCGCCAACCTCGCCTACCCTTCTCCTCATCCACCTCCCGCACCTCCGCTGCCTTCCAACTCATACATTGTGACTTGTGGACATCACCTCTCTCTAGCTTTTCGGGATATCAATATTATTTGGTTGTATTAGATGATTTTACTCATTACTCATGGACCTTTCCTTTGAAAAATAAATCCGATACTTGTGCCACTATTCAACGTTTCTGTCACTATGTGCTCACTCAATTTCATGTTCAAATTAAATGTCTCCAATGTGATAATGGTGGTGAATTCTTAACTAGTGCCTTGCGTGAATTTTTCTCTAATCATGGTGTTTCTTTCCGCCTCTCTTGCCCTCACACTTCTCCACAAAATGGTAAAGCCGAACGACTTATTCGTACCACTAATGATATTGTCCGCACTCTCCTCGTTCAAGCCAAACTTCCCCCACCGTTTTGGGCTGAGGCTCTTCATACCGCCACTCATCTACTCAATATTCGTCCCTCTCGCGTCATTAACTTCAACACCCCGCACTATCTCCTCTACGGCGTCCATCCCTCATATGATCACCTCCGCGTTTTCGGGTGCTTGTGCTATCCTAACCTATATGCCACCACCGATCACAAACTCGCTCCTCGCTCCACGCGCTGTGTTTTTCTGGGCTACCCACGTGAGCACAAGGGTTTTCGCTGTTTTGATTTGGATTCACGTCGTGTTATTATTTCTAGACATGTGGTTTTTGATGAAACGACGTTTCCTTATTTTTCTGGTCCTTGCAGCGATCCCTCCGCAGAAGATCCGCCCCACACCGCAATCTCCACCGGGATCCGAGCGCGAGCACCTGGTCCGCCTCCTGGCTTCGCACCAACCTCGTACGGGTCCCCTCCACCTGCGTCCAGTCCTCCCACGCCAGCTCTCCCACCTGGTCCCCCACGCGCGCATGCGCCCATTGCGACGCCGCGCTCCACCACCACGTTAACTCCCACCAACGCCAGCCCCACCACCGAAACTGCCCCTACTCCTAGCCAATCACATGCGCGCCATGCACCTCTGCCCTCCGACCTGCCCTCTGTCCCGCCTGTCACACCTGGCTCTGCAGCACCTGATCAGTCCCTGCTCCCCTCTGCTCGCGCGCCACCTCAACCCCTGCCCCCCAAAGCCATCTCAGTACAGCCACCCAACAATCCACACACGATGGTGACCAGGGGAAAATCTGGTTATTTCATGCCGCGCCAGCGCTTCTCTCTTTCTATCTCTAACACTCCGATTTCGCCCATTCCCTCCACCTATCGCTCCGCTTTAAAAGACCCAAATTGGCACAATGCTATGCTTGATGAATTTAATGCTCTAATACGGAATGACACTTGGTCTTTAGTTGCTCGTCCTGCAGGTGTTAATGTGTTGACCGGGAAGTGGATCTTTCGCCACAAGTTCAACCCTGATGGCTCTCTCGCTCGGTACAAGGCACGTTGGGTGGTCCGTGGGTTTACTCAACAACATGGTGTGGATTATGATGAGACTTTCAGCCCCGTTGTCAAACCGGCGACCATTCGCGTCGTTCTCAGCATTGCCACCACTCATTCATGGCCTATTCATCAGATGGATGTGAAAAATGCCTTCCTTCATGGGGACCTCCAAGAGACGGTGTATTGTGAGCAACCCTCCGGCTTTCTTGACTCCTCCCATCCCACTCATGTTTGTCATCTCCGTAAGTCACTCTATGGTCTCAAACAAGCTCCTAGAACATGGTTTCACCGCTTTACCACATTCATTGCATCCATTGGTTTTACTGCTTCTAAGAGTGACTCCTCCTTATTCATCCTCAAACATGGTTCTTCCATTGCATACTTACTCTTATATGTGGATGATATCATACTCACGGCTAGCACCACCACTCTCTTGCATTCCATCATTAGCTCTCTTAACCATGAGTTTTCTATGAGTGACCTTGGTGACATCCATCACTTCCTCGGCATTAATGTACACCGCACCAATGAAGGACTATTTCTTTCCCAACAGCAATATGCCTTGGAAATCCTTGACAGAGCCAAAATGATGAATTGCAATCCCATTCCGACCCCTATAGATACCAGCTCAAAAATCTCAGCTCATGATGGAGTTCGGGTTAGTGACCCAACTCTCTATAGGAGTCTAGCCGGTGCTCTCCAATATCTCACACTCACTCGCCCCGATATATCTTATGCGGTTCAGCAAGTGTGTTTGTTCATGCATGATCCCCGAGATTCTCATATGCAACTTGTCAAACGAATTTTGAGGTACATCAAAGGGACATCTCATTATGGCTTACAACTATATCGGTCTCATTCACTTGATCTCACCTCCTACTCCGATGCTGATTGGGCGGGGTGCCCTGACACCCGCAAGTCCACCTCCGGGTTTTGTGTGTTCCTTGGTGACAACTTGGTCTCATGGTCCTCTCGGCGGCAGCATACCGTTTCCAGGTCAAGTGCGGAGGCTGAGTATAGGGCTGTTGCAAATTGCATTGCGGAGTCTTGTTGGTTGAGGCAACTACTACAAGAACTTCACCATCCTCCCTCGCGCGCCACTGTGGTTTATTGCGACAATGTCAGCGCCATGTACCTGTCCTCCAACCCGGTTCAGCACCAGCGGACAAAACATGTTGAGATTGATCTTCACTTCGTCCGCGATCGTGTTGCTCTTGGAGAAGCCAAAGTTCTACACGTGCCAACAAGCTCTCAATTTGCTGATATATTTACCAAAGGCTTGCCGACAAGTGTGTTTCAGGATTTTCGTTCCAGCCTTAACGTCGCCACGAGCGTCGTTCCGACTGCGGGGGGTGTTGAATGACTTATTCTCTTTACCGTTTGGTTGTAACGTTATTCTGTACACGATAGCCTCTAGCTCCTAGTCCATCGGTACTTCCTGATATTCAGGATCTCAGCCCATCGTGGCCTCCTTGTACTCCTATATGTAACCGTGTTGGACAGTAATGAACAATCATCTTATTCTCCTAATTCTGCTCACTAGGCTGTCATGCTCTTCTCCCTTGATGAGTGTTGCCGTTTATTTCCTGTAATTTATCCGCAAACGTGATGCATTACCAAAAATGTCCACTAGCTCACGGACTGCCTCCAGATCATGAGCCTTGGCCTTGACAACAGGACGACGTCATGGCTCACGTTGTCATGCATGCAGGTTTTACGTTTCCCTAGGGCCTGCCCCCCCAGAGCCTGCCCCATGAAGGTTGAAAGCAAACACCGTGTTAAAGTGCATGTGTGTAGAAAAGTAGGTGGACGTTGGTAGATTGACACGCAGGGCGCATGCGTGACGTTTGGTGTGGCTGCGTGCTGCATGCGCTGTGAGAGGGGCATGCAAGATTTCCTGCATGCGTAGCTGCCTCGTGTTTCGCGCCGCCTGCATGAGAGATTGCATGCGAGGGAACGACCAAATCGGCCGTTTCTTCAGGGCCAGGCCCAGAGGTGCTTTAAGTATCGTGCAGACGCAAAAATGGAGGCTCGTATTTAACCAAACACCGTGTCAGCAAAAAGATTTCATTCTCATGCAGCATACCTACTTGTACCAACTTCCATGCAGCGTACCTACTTTTGCTACGCGGGCCAAACACCCCCTATGTGTTTGTGTCGTAGTGCACCCATTCAGACTCGACAACAAATTGGCCTCCACAACCCTCGAGAGAATCAGGTTGAACACTTCCATGACGAAGATGAAAAGGATTGGTGGAGGTTGGGTCTCCCGGCCTCAGACCTCGGGTGTGATATAGTACTACCCGGGACACCGCTAACAATCGCCTTGTACTAGCAGAACGGAGCAAGATAACAATGCAGGAACACTACAAGTCGCTAAAACCCATTTTACGCAAATCCTTTAAGAGAAAGGCCCACAAGAGAGTCGAAAGCACGAGAGATAACAAGTTTTGATTAACATACCTTCCCCCTTCTGGTATTGGTCCTAGACATCTGTCACACCAACATGAAATTGTCACGAAGACATCTCCCTTTGATGAACGCGTACTGCTTCACAGTGACAATGTCACCAAGGATAGGCCTAAGGCGATTAACCAGAATTTTAGAGAAAAGTTTGGAGAAATTATGCACGAGGCTGTTCGGGCGATACAAACCACGAGTTCGTTTACCAATTATAGAGAGGGTTGATACACAAAAATACCAATCCCGGTCTCCCGGACCGAAGGGAAGCGAGGCGGGTGAAAGAAACAAGCAAAACGTAGGTTTGATGTACGACATAACCTTGAGATTTAATGGCCAGTAGAGATTATTGTCGGGGATGGCGTTTTGGCTCCCGGGTGCAAATGCACCCGGTATTTAAAAATTATTTTAGTTGTGTCTCGAAATATTAAAAAAATTGCAAAAATGTTCGCGCGTATCTTGACATCATATATGTTCACTAAATCCTTTCGCGGAAAGTCGAATTTTTGTGTGGTCTATGTAAAAAGACAAAATTTGGTGCTAAAATAAGCTTTTTCTCGAGAAATCTTTGTCTTTTTTACACAAATCACAAAAAATATCGAAACTTTATGAAATTGTGAACATATAAAATGTGAAGTTGTTTCTTTAGTTCAGAATTTTTCAATATTTTGAACTTTGATTTTCAAATACCGGGTGCATATGCACCTGGGTTTTAAAGTGGATTTCCGTTATTGTCATTGTCTTTTAGAAAAAAATTAGATTATTGTTGTTGTCGTGGTTGTGGCTCGGCAAATCCCTAGGTCGAATACCCCAGGTTGATTGAAGGAGAAAGAGAGAGATCAGGCTGGTGAACACGACGGCTAACAGGGGGCGATTTTACCCAGGTTCGGCCCCTCAAGTTGAGGTAAAGACCTACTCCTGCTTGTCTGGAATTATCGATTGGTGGCTACAATGCGATGTTCAATGATTCGATGCCCTAGATGGCGCACCCTCCCGGCCTTTATACTACAGGCCGGGTCTCGGGTGGACGGTGCGGATTGCACGTACAAGATAAGGAAAGTATAACCGACCTAAGTCGACTACTTGTGCCACACGGTGTCCTTCTTGGGCTTCGCTGGGCCTTCATTGGCGTGACCCAGGTACCACCACCGTGGGGGACCCGAAAGGTAGCCCCACGACAGTAGCCCCCGAGTGCTCAGTCGAATCGTAGAGTCGGGTGGAGGACTCCCCCTTTCAGGGCACGCCACATGGAATCGTCGAAGCTTGCTTCGAGTGAGCTTGTCTTGATTCTTCGGGTGCGCCGATTTGATCTTTCGGAGTCGCAGCATTTCGACTGCCCTTATCCACAATCATCGGGTGCGCGAACAGCGCTCCCGATGGGAGTAGCCCCCGAGATTAAGCTGAATTGCATGCAATTGAGATTAAACTCAAATTTCCCTCAGTCGAAAAGCCCGCTCCCGATGGGAGTAAACAGATGACTCGAATTTGTCCGAGTCGAAACTGTCCTGGCTCGACTTACTCTTCACTCAGCCTTGATGGCCTACTAGTCATAACATCAGCTTTTAAAAAAGCTTACTTCGTCTTACTCCACTCGAACGTTTGGTTCGAACGTACTTTGTTCAGTCGAATGACTGTCGAATGCTCAGCCAATTGCTTGGCTTACTTGACACACTTCCATGATGACGTCAGGGATGACGCTTTTGATGACATGACTCGACAGGCTCTGCGCCCGACGGGACGTGACGATGGTGGGCCCGCTGTCACAGCGGCGACCGCTGAATATGGACCGTTGGGCGCGAAAACTCCGCGGCGTGATGATGATGCTTCGGTTCCCGTGCGTAGTGGAGCACGACCAATGTGTCCTTCGTGCGACACGTGGATGGCAGGATCCTTGCGGCGCCTTGCGGTTCCGCGATTGACGGCCAAAATGAACTGCCCCGCGGTATATAATTTTCACCGCGGCGCAGGGGCAGTTCACCAAGCCTCATTCTTCTCCCTCGCCGCCAGTTCTTGCCATCGCTGTTCCTCGCGAAAAAGCTTCCAAAAATCCTCCCCTTTCCCCTCCGGCGACATGGGCCACAAGAGAGTTAAGGGTACTGAGAGCTCCTCCGCCGCCGGCGACGACGCCGGGATGAAGAAGGTGGAGGGCGACTGGGGCAAATCCTCAGTCAAAGCGGCGGAGCTCGACAACCTCCGCCAGCAGGGGCTGCTACCGCCGGAGAGCACGGCCTAGTCAGCAAAGGGATAAAGAAGCGTCTGCGAGTGCCGTTGAGACGAGCTGCAGGAGCCTGGGTAGAGGAACTTCCAAGCGTGCTATGCAGCCTACGCACCACGCCGAACAGATCCACCCAATACACACCGTTCTTTATGGTGTATGGCGCAGAAGCAGTCTTACCCTGTGACATTAAGTTTGACGCTCCACGGGTCGTGGCCTACAACGAGTCCGACGCAGAAGAGGCACTAGAAGATGACATGGACACTCTAGATGAAGCACGCGACATCGCCCTCAGCCGCACAGCAGTGTACCAGCAGGACCTGCGCAACTACCACGGGCGACGATTGCGACCCAGAGCTTTTGTCCCAGGCGACCTGGTCCTTCGACTCAAGCAGAAGAAAGTGCACAAGCTCGCCTCCCCATGGGAAGGCCCGTACATTGTGACAGAAGCAATCGGCAATGGAGCATACCGCCTGAAGGACCAAGCCACAGGAACAGTTTGCAGTAACCCGTGGAACGTGGCACAGCTACGCCGCTTCTACGCCTGATGTACCCTACACTGTAAACTCAAAGTAGCAGCAGGTTTCTTACGCACTCTTTCCCTCGCCAGGGTACCTAAGGGGACTGGAAGGGTTTTAATGAGGCGGCCTGTTTGCGAGAATAAATAAAGATGATTAAAGAAATTTTGTGTCACCCTCTCCTTTGCAACCTAGGCCGCCACTCGAACCACTCGGGGGCTGCGCCGCACAGGTCCAACACAAAAATCCTCGGCCGCCACCCGACGCACTCGGGGGCTCGCGCTGTACAGGTCTAAAGTTAGCCTAGGCCGCCACTCGAACCACTCGGGGGCTGCGCCATACAGGCATCACCCAAAAATCCTCGGCCGCCACCCGACGCACTCGGGGGCTCGCGCTGTACAGGTCTAAAGTTAGCCTAGGCCGCCACTCGAACCACTCGGGGGCTGCGCCATACAGGCATCACCCGAAAATCCTCGGCCGCCACCCGACGCACTCGGGGGCTCGCGCTGTACAGGTCTAAAGTTAGCCTAGGCCGCCACTCGAACCACTCGGGGGCTGCGCCATACAGGCATCACCCGAAAATCCTCGGCCGCCACCCGACGCACTCGGGGGCTCGCGCCGCACAGGTCTCAGTCAGCCTAGGCCGCCACTCGAACCACTCGGGGGCTGCGCCATACAGGCATCACCCGAAAATCCTCGGCCGCCACCCGACGCACTCGGGGGCTCGCGCCGCACAGGTCTCAGTCAGCCTAGGCCGCCACTCGAACCACTCGGGGGCTGCGCCTAACAGGCATCACCCAAAAATCCTCGGCCGCCACTCGACGCACTCGGGGGCTCGCGCTGTACAGGTCTAAAGTTAGCCTAGGCCGCCACCCGAATCACTCGGGGGCTGCGCCTAACAGGCATCACCCAAAAATCTTCGGCCGCCACCCAACGCACTCGGGGGCTCGCGCCGTACAAGTCCTACTTGAAAACCTAGGCTGCCACCCGACGCACTCGGGGGCTGCGCCGCACAGGTCTAACTCGAAAGCCTAGGCCATCACCCGATGCACTCGGGGGCTGCGCTGTCAAGGCCTAAGACATAACGTTCAGTTCGCACTCTTGCTCACCAAGGACGCCACCCGACACACTCGGGGCTGCTCCACACGGGTTATGAGTTCACGACACAACGTTTTCATATACTTAGGGATTAACCCCGTATCAGCATATTTACATGCATACATATATTTATGTTACAAGCTAACATTATACAACAAAATGTTTTTCTTAGTCGACAGGCTCTTCCTTTGGCGCATCCAGTGGCCCTACACGTCGCTCTGTATGATTCAGAACCTGTCGCATCACCTGACGTGCGGCCTCAAGGGATTCAGCATAATCAACATCCCTAGGCAACCCATCAAGTATTCTGTCCAAGGGAACATGAGGTCGATGCAGTCGAACATAGGCAAACGCTGTGTTGGCCCCGGCAACAAGCTGACCGAGGACGACCCCCTTCAACGCCCTGCTACTGCGGAACCTCTCCAACAGCGCGGGCAACCCTTCCGGCTGCTCATCAAGGGGGAAGAACACTTTGTTGATCTGCCAGAGTGCTTTCCTGCAACCTTCAAGAACGAACGCAGCTCGCCAGGTGCGATCCAGCATCCGCGCGAGTATGCGGCCCTCTCCCTTATGTACCCAGAATTGGCGAGCTTCGACCGAGTTACCGGTGGCCTCACTATCCACGCGCTCGTCCACTCGAGCGTTCTCGGCTTGCCAGTCGGGATTAACAACTGCAATTAACGGGTCAAGGTGCAGAACAACACAAGCATGAAGAAATCAAAGAGAAGCAGCTAGAGCCCAAACCTTGCAGCTGTCGACATATCAGATCAATCTGGTCAAGAAGGAACCGTTCGCGCTGATTAAACGGCCCAGCGGAACGCGCCCTGAGGCGTTCAAGCTCCACTTCAGTTCTCCGCAGCTTCGACTCAAGTTCAGTGATCTTGTTCCTCATATAATTAAACACTCGCTGATCGTTCCTGCTCCGCGCGGGAGCTGGAGAAGTCGGACAACGCGAAGACGCAGGCGCAGCCGAAGAGGTGCCCTCATCCCAGTACGCACGGATATCTTCCGCGACTTCAGGAGGAGCACTTCCGTCAGGCTGTCAATTTAAAGAACATCAGAGAGCACTATTTTCAACAAGACTAGACAAAAACACAGTCGCATGACAGAATCAGCATATCCATTGATTTCACCGAGTTTCATTACAAAAGACAAAAGAAGACCCCTACTACAACACTACATGGCAGAACCCGACGGTGCGCGGCCCTTTTTGGCGGCTGACTCTGCAAGCTTCCTCTCAAAGGTGTCAATCAGCTTTTTAGCTAACTGAGTCGCCTTGTCCTTGACGCTGGTCAGGGACTTGGACTTTCCATCGGGCCTTCGAGGGAAGTCGCTCACAGCCGCCTCAAAGTCACCCGAGATCCCATGACCGAGTAACAGACGGAAGGTGAGCTCGGAGCCGCGTACCGTCTGGGTGCGGGTGTAGTTGGCCATCACATTCGCCTCAGCAAATGGAGCCGCCAGCGCGTCAGCCCCCTTAGGTGCAGCCTGACCAGGGAAAACACCTTGATAGATGTTGGCCAGGGCGCTCGAGGACTTCTTCACAGCGTCCGCGGCGCACGCGCAAACCCGGTTGCAGAGGTCGACTGCCGCCGACAAGGTGGTATTCGCGCTGGACGTCCCTTCAGGGGGAGCACCACCACCAACACCTACATCCAGAAATAACGCGAACAGTAAGGTTACCTGCAGGCAATAAAGGCAAAAGTAGGCTTCTATCAGCCGAGAACTTACCACCAATGACTGTGGTAATGCTAATCAGGCGTTCGACCTGAACCTTTTCTGCCTCAGTCTGGGTCTCAAGCGACTTCTCCAGTTGCTGGACCCGCTTCGCCAAGCCTTGGTTGTCTTCTGCAGAACACCCGAGCAAAAGATCAGAATTGCAGACAGTCGAAGAAAGTTCAAAAGACTCGACAAGGGATACTTACTCTTCGACTGCTCAAGCGCAGCACGAAGTTGACTAGCCTCCTGCTCCAGACGAATGAAGCGGGTGGCCGTTTCCATCTGCTGACGATAGACGGGCTGCGGAAAAAGAAGTATAAATCTGTACCCGACTATTCTAGTCACGCACATCTTCGGGGGCTACTCCCATCGGGAGCGCTATTCGCGCACCCGATACAAGAATTTGCAAGATAAGAAAGAAGATACTTACATGCTGGGTCAGATCAGCATCCACGGCAGTCGCATCAGCGGCACCATCCGGCCGGGTGGCCGTCGAAGGGTCCAGCACCGGAGGATCGTTCGCCTGTGGCGCCTCTTCAGTTGTACCAGTCGCATGCTCCGGGGCAGCAGACTGGTGTTCCTCCTCACGAGGCGAAACATGGACATTACCACCTTGATGGCTGCTTACAAAAGATTCAGAAAACACCCAAGGAACAGAAAGAAGAAGCGAATCAGAAAGGTTCAGTCGCAGAAAGCTTACCTGTCAGCATCTTCACCAGTGCTGCTCATGAAAGGAGTCGGCATCCTCCAAAACCCCGCGGGAGGCGCGGAGTCCAGCGGAGTCGCTATCAGCGGGTTCACCGGCTCCTTCGGCACTGAAGAAGATCCGCTAGAGTCCTCCTCCGCCGCCTCCTTCAAGGGAGACGTCGCCGCGGTGAAGTCGACGTTCTTCTGCTTACGCCGCTTCGCGGGTGGAGCTGTGTCCTCCTCTTCTTCCTCCTCCACTTCCTCGCTGCGCGAGTAGGCAGGTGGAGGACTCTCTTCATCGCCGTCCTGCTCGGCAACGATTGCGGCTTCATCGTGAGCACCATTCTCCATCAACGGAGGAAGGCTCACGTAGTTCTTACGATCCTGAAGAGCAGCAAGCAACAGTCGGAAAATCAGAAAAAAGACAGTCGAATGACACACAAAGAAGAAATCAGGATTCAAACACTTACCTCTGGGATCGGATTCGTCGAGCTGAACGGCACGACTGGGCAAGTCACGTTGCACGGGTCGGCGACTCGCAGACTGGTGATATTCCTCACCTTGATCGCGACCTGCGCATCGTCAACCGCCGGGTCGACTGCCATTTCCCACATCGGGAGAGGGCGTTGTTGAAGCGGCTGCACCCTCAGCCTATGGAACATGGCGATCAGCTGGATCCCGCCCGCTTCGCGTCCCATCGACTTCAACAACCCGCGAAGCAATGACGTCAGCGGTTTGATCGACTCCTTATCCTCCGCCGACAGGGGGTGCGACCAGGCGTTGGTTTTCCTCAAGGGCCGATCAGCGGCGAAGTCGGGGAGCCCGGCTTGGTTCCACTTGACGTAGAACCACTTCTTTCTCCAGTTTTGCACGGAGTCGGACTTCTTTATATGGAAGAAGACCGTGTCGCCGCGAAGCTGGATGCCAAAACCGCCGACTGGGTATGCCTCTTTCGACTTACCCACCATCCGGCGCACCTGGAAGAGCGACTTCCAAAGTGCCCAGTGGGGTGCGATCCCCAGAAAGCATTCGCACAACACGATAAAGCTCGTGATGCTTAAGACGCTGTTGGGAGTCAGATCGTGGATCTGAATCCCATAGGCGTACAGAAGCCCACGGACGAAATCGTGAAGGGGGAACCCGAATCCCCGTGGAAGAAACTCCACGAAGCAGACGCGTTCCCCATTGCGGGGAGTAGGGATGGTATCCTTACCGGGCGCCCGCGTCGTCGCCGTGCTCTCCGGCGGCAGCAGCCCCTGCTGGCAGAGGTTGTCGAGCTCCGCCGCTTTGACTGAGGATTTGCCCCAGTCGCCCTCCACCTTCTTCATCCCGGCGTCGTCGCCGGCGGCGGAGGAGCTCTCAGTACCCTTAACTCTCTTGTGGCCCATGTCGCCGGAGGGGAAAGGGGAGGATTTTTGGAAGCTTTTTCGCGAGGAACAGCGATGGCAAGAACTGGCGGCGAGGGAGAAGAATGAGGCTTGGTGAACTGCCCCTGCGCCGCGGTGAAAATTATATACCGCGGGGCAGTTCATTTTGGCCGTCAATCGCGGAACCGCAAGGCGCCGCAAGGATCCTGCCGTCCACGTGTCGCACGAAGGACACATTGGTCGTGCTCCACTACGCACGGGAACCGAAGCATCATCATCACGCCGCGGAGTTTTCGCGCCCAACGGTCCATATTCAGCGGTCGCCGCTGTGACAGCGGGCCCACCATCGTCACGTCCCGTCGGGCGCAGAGCCTGTCGAGTCATGTCATCAAAAGCGTCATCCCTGACGTCATCATGGAAGTGTGTCAAGTAAGCCAAGCAATTGGCTGAGCATTCGACAGTCATTCGACTGAACCAAGTACGTTCGAATCAAACGTTCGAGTGGAGTAAGACGAAGTAAGCTTTTTTAAAAGCTGATGTTATGACTAGTAGGCCATCAAGGCTGAGTGAAGAGTAAGTCGAGCCAGGACAGTTTCGACTCGGACAAATTCGAGTCATCTGTTTACTCCCATCGGGAGCGGGCTTTTCGACTGAGGGAAATTTGAGTTTAATCTCAATTGCATGCAATTCAGCTTAATCTCGGGGGCTACTCCCATCGGGAGCGCTGTTCGCGCACCCGATGATTGTGGACAAGGGCAGTCGAAATGCTGCGACTCCGAAAGATCAAATCGGCGCACCTGAAGAATCAAGACAAGCTCACTCGAAGCAAGCTTCGACGATTCCATGTGGCGTGCCCTGAAAGGGGGAGTCCTCCACCCGACTCTACGATTCGACTGAGCACTCGGGGGCTACTGTCGTGGGGCTACCTTTCGGGTCCCCCACGGTGGTGGTACCTGGGTCACGCCAATGAAGGCCCAGCGAAGCCCAAGAAGGACACCGTGTGGCACAAGTAGTCGACTTAGGTCGGTTATACTTTCCTTATCTTGTACGTGCAATCCGCACCGTCCACCCGAGACCCGGCCTGTAGTATAAAGGCCGGGAGGGTGCGCCATCTAGGGCATCGAATCATTGAACATCGCATTGTAGCCACCAATCGATAATTCCAGACAAGCAGGAGTAGGTCTTTACCTCAACTCGAGGGGCCGAACCTGGGTAAAATCGCCCCCTGTTAGCCGTCGTGTTCACCAGCCTGATCTCTCTCTTTCTCCTTCAATCAACCCGGGGTATTCGACCTAGGGATTTGCCGAGCCACAAGCTCGTCAGTTGTGGTCAATTACACTTACACAGTACTACGTACAACAATGAGGAGTGCATCTCATTGTCAGTTGTTAGTAGTTTGGACGTGTGGACGCTTGAATGCACATGTACATTAACTGTGGAACGAAATTTCAATATTCGTACCTTTGATCAAACAATAATTCCACAACCGGAAACGCCAAGACAGTGACGACACCACGTCCAGCCTATATATGTAGCTAGTATATACACCCACTCCACTACTGGACTGTGAGCAAATCAAACATCTTTTAAGCCACCCATAATGGAGAGTAATATAGACTAGTAACATGCATATGTGACTAATCTATGTTACTACCCTAAGATGAATAGTAATATATGTGTGGTAACATAGAGGATTCATTTATTGTTTTGTGAGATCTATAACAGTATTTCAACTTTGTGATCTATTTGTAGTGTGTACCAATATGATTTTGTTTGTTGTTACGACATGAATAAGTAGAAGAACACAAAATTTAATGGATCCATAATAATAATAAAGTGTCAATATAATATCAGTAAAATATCTAAAACATATTTAGCAATACACGGATCAAGATTCAAATATAATCTATTGTCGCCCAACCTTTTTCCATATTTGCTCAATCAAATGATTTTTTTAGAACCCTATTCATAGGATGATCACGAATTCCAACATCTCTTTCAAGCATCTCGACAAATGTTGGCATGTCACCGTGAGTAAATATCGATAGACGGACAATATAATATATTGTCCCCCAAACTTTTTCCATAGTGCACATAATAAGGATTTGCACAATGAAAAACATTACTAGTCTGACATGTTCCTCGGGCGTATACAATAGACGATATGCCTAATTCTCCATATTTTGTTGTCCATGTCCATTATGGTGCATTGGCGGGGGTTGAAGATAATAAGGATGCATTAACGGGAATTGTCCAATACTTAGTAAACCTTGAGGTGCATGGGTATTGGCCTCCTGTAAAAATATGAGAACTCAGCAGAAATTCACTCTGGCTCCCGAGCTCAGCTGCTCCTGCCCAAATAAAAAAATCAGAAAAATAGTAAAACCTGTCAAAAAATTCTGAAATTTTTTGGTGATGAACATATACATGTTTTCTACATACGTGATAAATTTCGTGACAAAATGATATACCTTCTGCTCTGTGCAAAAAAAAAAAGACAAAATCTTTGCTCTGAAAACATACTTTTTAGATCTCATTTTGGTCACTGAATTTGTTTTTTTTTGCACAGAGCAGAAAAATTATTATTTGCTCACGAAATTTTACACGAATATAAAAAACATAAATATGTTCATCACCAAAAAATTTCATATTTTTTGACAGGTTTTACTATTTTTTCTGATTTTTTTAAGTTGACAGGAGCAGCTGTGCTCGGGAGCCAAAACGCCCCCCTTAGAACTCACGAGCATAATACAACTCCAAACAGAACAATGCTACGACATTGAGCTAGCACACTGATAAATAAGTATCGGACAACTCCACTGGAATGACTGGGCATTCTACTGACAATATATATGACACTGTACAATTACAACAGTACAGAGCAGCGCCTCTCATCGTTGTTGGTAGTTGACTAGTTGGGGAAGTGTGGACGCTTGAATGCACATGTACGGGATTCCACAGCCGGAAACGCCGAGACAGTGAAGATACCATGTCCAGCCTATATATGTAGCTAGTATATAATTACCCACTCCACTACTGAACTGTGAGCAAATGAAAATGTCTTTTATTATGGACACGAACGCAGGTTACACCTTGGCCGCTGTCGTCGCCGTTTCTCTGATCTCGAGGGCTGTATGGCGTCTGGTGTGGAGGCCGTACACCGTCGGCCGGTGGTTCGAACGGCAGGGGATACGAGGGCCGCCGTATAGGCTCGTCGTTGGGTCCTTGCTGGAGATGAGACGCATGCTGGTAGCACGGAGAGCGGAGGCGCCTCTGGATCCCGGCTGCCACGACTATACCTCGCTCGCCATTCCCTTCTTTCAGAAATGGGCATCCGATTACGGTAAATGAATGTCAAAATCGATCATCCTGAAAGCTAGGCTGGTTATTATATATTCAGATTGTAATAATAATCATCTACATAAACCTCGTAGGAAAAACATTTCTGTACTGGTTGGGGCCTGTACCGTCAATATGCTCTACTGACATGGAGCTACTGAAGCAAGTGCTGGACGACAGGACAGACTTGTTCCAAAAGGACTACCTGAATCCAAGCTTCGAAGCCATCTTCGGCAAAGGGCTTCTAGCCGCTAATGGAGATGATTGGAAGCGGCATCACAAAGTCGTACACCCGATCTTCAAATATGAGAACCTCAAGGTTAACTGTTGTTTTGTTGGACTATATTTAGTTAATACAGGTACTATTTTCGATCGGCTGTTTGTTTTGGTTTACTGAAAAACTTTTGGTGGTTCAGTCTGTGTCAGCTATGATAACAGAAGGCACACGAAAACTGATTGAACAGTGGTGCGCCCAAATAGAAAGGTCCGATGACGGCCAGCAAGCCGGGATAGAGATGAGGCGTTGCTCCGACGAGTTGACTTTAGGAACCATTGAACAGGTGATCTTCGGCAAGAACTGCAACTACAAGGATGCCCGGGAGGCGTTTGCGGCGGGTAAGGAGGTCCAGAAGCTTGCGGTATATGCGTTCTCAGACCCTCCAATACCAGGATATAGGTATTTTCTTCTCCATTTCACACGAAGCAAGTAACTAATTAAGCTCTGGACACTGTACCCTAATCATATACTCCCTCCGATCCGTAAAAAATGTCGCCCACTTAGTACAAAATAAGCAACACTTTTTATGGATCGGAGGGAGTATATTAGACACTATATTTAAACTTTTACGTCCGGTCCATAAATCCATATACACATGCAGATACCTACCGACTCGCCGCCACCTTAGGTCATGGAAACTGGAGAGGTTGATGGCGAGAAAGGTCACGCAGATAATAAACGCCCGAACTGCTGAGGGTGGTGTTTATGGAGACGACCTGCTTGGGCTGATGCTAAAGGCCCGTAGGTCGGAAGCCGAGGTGCTGAGCACCGAGGAGATTATCGGTGAATGCAAGACCTTCTTCGGTGCTGGACAGGACACAAGTGCCAACCTCCTGACCTGGGCGATGTTCCTACTCAGCAGCTACCCCAAGTGGCAAGAGAATCTCAGGGAGGAGGTTATAAGAGAATGTCGGGATGCCCCCACAATTGAAGTCCTTGGCAAACTGAAACTAGTACGTGAACAACTAAGTTACATATATATGCACATAATATACGCGTAAAATTAGTACAAGTTCTCTTATCTCCTAATTTGTGCACACCAATGCAATGCAGCTTAACATGTTCATCCTCGAGACACTAAGACTCTACAGCCCCCTGCCCTTATTTACGAGGATGACCGCCTCTGACACAATAGTAGCAAACATCAAAGTGCCGAAAGGAACCCTGATAACGTTTCCGGTTATGATGCTGCATCGAAGCAAGGATATATGGGGCCTTGACGCTGACGAGTTCAACCCCATGAGGTTTGAGAAAGGCGTCTCGAGGGCTGCTAAGCACGCGCATGCGTTGTTGGCCTTCTCACACGGACCACGTGCTTGCATTGGGAGGAACTATGCCATGATCCAGGTGCAGACTGTGATGGCGATGCTCCTTTCAAAGTTTTCATTCTCCCTCTCTTCCCACTATGTTCACATACCCACCTACTTCATCTCACTCGTGCCTCGTTATGGGCTCCCTCTTATCGTGCGGAAACTGCAGGATGGCGAAAAACTTACACCTGATACCTAAATCACTTCCGCCTTTCAGAAATAATGTCTATGTTATGTCACAAAAATAAGGCGAGATGCACCTGTGGCATGATGTACTGTCTGTCTGAATATGGGATTTGGGAAACCCACTAGTAAATAAACCCAAATCTTTGTTGTATATGTAATGCATACTTGTATGATTAATTATCTTCAGCTAAGTATGTGCCGAAACAGAGTTACAAGTGTTAGACTTCCTATTGTATTACAATTGTAGATCTATGTATACCTAACCGTATTGGTTAGACCTTGTACTTGTACCCAATATAAATATATTTTGAGTCCTCCCACGATGGGTAGTGTCGTTCCCCCAAAACCCTAGTAGTACCAGTGGCAGATTTAGAACTCGATCGGCGGGGGTGCCAAGCTTACAAAATCATCCTCATTAGGCTTGTTGAGCCTGGAATTTAGCTAGGAATAGATGGATGCTTCACTATTTGGAGATTTAATCATAAATATAAACCAGTTTACCACTTTTACTTATGGTATCCACATGAATTAGTCCAAATACGAGTAGGTAAACAAAACTATGTATTTTTGGAGGGGGTGCCATGGCACCCCCACAGGATACGCCCATGCTAGTACATCTTACATGGCATCAGCCTAAATCGATCTGATCTTCTCATATATTCCACCGCCACCTCCCCTTCCACCACAACCGACATGATCCTGGCTTCGCTCGCAGACCTCCTCGGCACGTCACCCACCATGGCTGCCCAGCACACCAGCTCCTTCGACACTCTCTCGTCGGGTCCATGTTCTCTAGAACCGGTTGCTACAGCAACCTCGATCACCGTCGTTTCCTCGGGCATGATGGTGCCCTCGACCGAGCCCACGATTTCTCGTGCGGCCACTCCTCTGGTCACCGCCCCTACCGTTGTGATGGCTGCTCCCTTCCACTTTGGGCATCTCCCGCCGATCAAATGGACTCCCGCAACACCGTCTCCTGGTGTGCAATGTCCTCACAAACGCAGTCACATCGATATCATTTGTCCACATAAATCAATGCTATCACCATTGCTTGGATCGCTGCATGCATGGCTCATCTGGTCAGTGATCCCACGTCTGTAGCCATGTCATTTTTCTGGATGCTATGACTATTCCATACCGGAGAGCTACAATGGAGCAAGAATTGTGTGCTCTTCTTGCAAATGACACATGGAAACTAGTCCCTTCTCCACCAGGTGTCAATATACATAATTGATTCCAAAATGGGTTTTCAAAGTGAAGAAGCATGCTGATGGGTCCCTTGAGCGGCATAAAGCGTGCTTGGTGGCCAAAGGATTCAAGAAATACTATGGGCTTGATTATGAGGATACTTTCATTCCCGTGGTTAAACCAACGACCATTCGACCTCTTCTATCATTAGAAGTTACTCGACGCTGCTGGTCCCTCCATCAACTGGATGTGCATAATGCTTTTTCCATGGAGTGTTGGAGAACGGTTTTACATGTGTTCCTGATCAACCACACCACTTGCGTTGCTCGGCCAAGGCATCATATGGTCTTAAATAGGCGCCCTGTGCCTGGCATGCATTGCTCGCCTCTGCTCTTCGTGTGCATGGTTTTGTTCCCTCTACATGTGACACTTTGTTGTTCCTTCTACAAAATCACATGTCACTATGTATCTTCTAGTCTATATGAATTTCGGGAAACTTCACTTCTTTGTCGGGTTGGAAGTTCTTCACCGTGATATTGGTCTGTTCTCTTACTCAGAAGAAATATTCCTTCTACTTGCTACGCCGAGGTGAGGTATGCTAAAGTGTAAGGGAGCTCCCACGCCCATGTTACCTAGTGATAAACTTACTGCCGTTGATTGAGCACTTCTCTCCTTGGATGATATCGCGGAGTATCGCAATATAGTTGGATGTGTACATTACTTGGCCCAATGAATCATTTGCAGTCAGCCGTGTTTGTCAGTATCTTCAAGCACTGAGAGATGTGTACCGGTCCGTTGGTTGGTAAACATATCTTGCATTACGTAGGCCTTACAATATTGTTCGGTCTCCATCTTCGACCTAATCCGTGAGGAGTTCTCTCGTTGTTTTTTATGTTGATTGGGCTGATAGTCCATATGATAGGTGATCCACGAGGGTATATTTTGTTCTTTGGACCAAATTTGATCGCCTGGAGTGCTCGTAAACTGGCTACAGTTTCTCGCACCAGTACTGAAACAAAATATAAGGTTGTTTCTAATGCCATTTCTAACCTCATTAAGTTGGGAGCAGTCTTTGCTTCAGAAGTTGGGGATTCCTCAACATCGACCTCCAGTTATTTGGTGTGATAATATGGGTGCTACTTACCATTTTTCCAATCCTGTATTTCATGCACAGAAAAGCATATCAAAGTTGACAATCATTTTGTAAGGGCACGTGTTTCGCAAAATCTACTT
Organism: Puccinellia tenuiflora; assembly: GCA_012064385.1. Lineage (NCBI taxonomy): Eukaryota > Viridiplantae > Streptophyta > Magnoliopsida > Poales > Poaceae > Puccinellia > Puccinellia tenuiflora. Next base: position 904,155 of record QRDG01001694.1, on the reverse strand, counting down.
CAAATCAAGTTCATCTCCTCTATAGATCAAGTTGATGACGTCTTCACTAAGACGTTGCCGTTGCCTTCATTTGAGTTTAGATTGAGGGAGGGTATTAGACTTTGTATTGTACTATAGTTGTAGCTCTTTGTATACCTAATCGTATTGGTTAGGTGTTTGTTCTTCTACCCAGTATAAATATAGGTTGAGGCCTCCCATGATGGGTAGTGTCATTCCCCCCAAAACCCTAATACATCTTACAAAAAGTTTTCAAAAGTGCTAAAAAAATATATGTTAGGAAGGTGACGTCTTATAAACATATGAAATTTGAAGTTCATACTCATATTCATTTGGGAGTTAAGAAAAAACTAATTAAACACAAATAGTGATGCCAATTTATTTGTTACTATCCATGTTTTTTCCTAGACACCCAAATAAATATATTTTTGAGCTTACAATACAGCTTCTTTATAGCATACCATCTCATCAACATACTATATTTTTTATAGAGTGTGGAACGTAGTTTTGAATCACTTTCCACTGTTTTCCACAGGAGATCTTTTTAGCAAACATATTAGGACTTACCACTCTCTTAGAGGGTCGAGTTGATATTCTATAATATTTATATGATACCACTGTAGGGGTCGTTGCATAGAAAACAAAAAATTTCCTACGAAACAAGCAGAAGAAACCCCACGATCTAGATCTATTAGACGAAGGTAGCGAAGTGGAGATCCAATCTCTTACCCTTTAAGATCGAACAAACACGTTTTGTTAGTGTAGGGGTTGGCTAGTCGATCCCCACAACTAGAATCATCTAGTCGCGAGGAGATGTATTATCCACGCGATCCAAGATCCAATCCAATGGAGCACCGCATGAGCAGCACCTCCGCGGTATCCACACGTACAGCTCGATGAAGACTTCCTCTCCTTGATCCCGCAAGCGAGGAGGAAGTGGCTCATGAAATCCCAGCAGCACGACGGCGTGGTGGTGGATATGGTGGAGAAATTCCTACAGGGCTTCGCCAAGCGGCTGCAGGAGAGAGGAGGGAGGTGGGAGAGGGAGGTCGGCGGCTAGGGTTTCAAGTAGTGTGCGCCCCAACCCTCTTTCCTCCTTATATAGGCGTGGGGGGGGGGGGAAGCCCTTGCCCCTCCCCCAAGTCCTAGGGGCGGCCAAGGGGGGGAAACTTGCCCCCCAAGGCGCCTCCTTCCTTATAGGGTTAGGGTTTCCCTTGGGCCAGCCACATGGGCCTATAGGGAGGGGTGCGACCAGCCCAAGTGGGCTGATGCTCCTCCCATCGGTCCATGTGGGCCCTTCCAGGTTCGTGGCCCCCAAGGTGGGGCCCTTCGGAACCTTCCAGAATCTTCCAGTACCCTGCCAGAATTTTTCCGAACTTTTCCGGAACCCTGGAAACCACTTTCCTTATATGAAACTTTATCTCCGGACTCTTCCGGAGCTCCTCGTGATGTCTAGGATCTCATCCGAGACTCCGAATCAATATTCATTCACACCATCAAATATCTCAAGCCCTAGCTACATCGGAGCCTTAAGTGTGTGACCCTACGGGTTCGAGAATATGCAGACATGATCCGATCAATAATCAATAGCGGGACTGGGATGCCCATATTGACTCCTACATATTCAACGAAGTTCCTTATCGATTGAACCATGATGCCGGAGATTCTTAATCTCGTATATGATTCCCTTTGTCTCACCGATATTTAACTTGCCCGAGATTCGATCGTCGATATCTCCATATCTAGTTTCATCTCGTTACCTGGCAAGTTCTCTTTACTCGTCCATAATATAGGATCTCCGTGATTAACACTTAATCACATGGTTGCAACCTTTCTGATTCTATATTACCGAGAGGGCCCAGAGATATCTTTTCCGTCACAAGGAAGGACAAATCCCACTCTTGATTCATGTCACCCAACAAATACCATCGGAGATACCTGAAAGCTACCTTTATAATCACCCAGTTACAAAGTGACGTTTGATGTCCACAAAGCATTCCTCCAATAAACGGGAGTGACATAATGTCATGCTCTAAGGAAATTATACTTGACATACTAAAAGTGTTGACAGTGAAACTGAGTGACACGATCATTTGCAACTCTTTATTATTGGGTCTTGTCCATCACATCATTACTACTAATGATATGACTCCGTTATCAAGTGACCATAACAAGTCCATGGTTAGGAAACTCTAACCATCTCTTGACTAACGAACCAGTCTGGTAGAGGCTTACTAGGGACACCTGGTTGTTTATATTCCGCACATGTATTATGTTTCCAATTAATACAATTATAGCATGGAGAATAAACTATTATCATAAACATGAATATGCTAATAAACCATTTTATTATTGCCTCTAGGGCATATTCCCAACAACCACTCTCTTGCTGGAAGAGGATTTCACCAATGTAGAAATGCCATGTTTATTCTATGTATGTTTGAAAAATGTATGTATTGAAAATCAAAATTCACAAGAGTGCTTGGGGATGCTATTCACATGTAGCAAAAATACGGTTATCTATACTATAATATTGCAGTTGGTGGTTGGTTCGTACGTCCACCCCATCGTCCGTCGTCCTCTCTCCCGAGCGCTCCGACTTGTGGGCTTGTGGGCCTAGCAAAACGTCACCGGTCCGCTCACCTTTTCCTCGACAGCGGAAAAAAAATCTCGAAACCCTCCTCGTATTTGAGAGCGTGGCGGCGGCGGAGACCAGGGCTCACCGATGGGCTGATCTGCGTCACGGCTCCCCAACCCCGAGGTCGCCGGAGTGTCTCCTCCGCGCGACCGTTCGATTTGGGCTTCCTCCTCCGCGCGACCCCGATGACCGGTGAGATCGGCGTCTTCCTCCTCTGCGCAACCCTGACGACCTGGGCGTCCTACACGTGACCCCGGCGAGGTCAGACTCCTCCTCCGTGCGAACCTAAAGAGCTCGACGTGCTCCTCCCATCGTACCTCCGCCTTTGACTCCGCGGTCTTGCCGTGGCGGTGGAGCAGCTGGCGGCATCGGCTCCCTCATCCTTGATCGATGTCGTGGTGTTTTTCTACGGAGGTTTGGGAGGGGATCTGCCGCGAAGGCGGGAGTTCACCCTGGTCATGAAGGCTGGGAACGCAGGGCGGGATCGGGGGAGCCATGGCGTCGCTGCGACGGCGTGGACTGAAACGAGCCCCGCCTCGACTCCCGCTGCCCGTTTGTGTGGTATCCCCTGGTTTCAGAGCCCCGACCATGCTTTCAGAGCTAGGTAGGCAATGATTTCAGTCCAGCGTCTTATCTTCTTGTGTTATTTAATGGGATTGCTACTCTATGGAATTCTGAAATTATGCTTAGATCATGTTGAAATTATATGTTTTTATCAATTACTCTATGGATTGCTACTCTATGGGATTGCCACTCCTTTCAATTTGACATAAAAAAAATCTCAGTGTAATCGTGTATAGTTTGACACATCTAAAGCTTGTAAAGATTCATGAACTATGGTCCCCTTGATTTCGTTCTTCGTTTCAGCGGGTCTCTAAGGAGGGGCAGTGTGGAGATGGTGATGCCGCTGCAGGGTGGAGGTCATGGACATGAAGTTTATGGTGGAGAACCTGTGCTATGTCTGCATCGTGATGCATTGGGTGAAGTTGACGAAGCGGAAAATTCCTAGGGATGGATGGGCTACAAGCTCTGTAAAGGACACTACAGGTTGCTGCTTTGATGCTGGACGCAAATGTTAATGTGAGTGAACTTATAAAGAAACGTTCATGGAAATAGCAACATTAGAAAAGGTATAGGGCTACTCTTTTTTAGTTTGGTATACCTCTCTTTGTTGATTTCACGTTTGTTTCACTACTATGGAACTTAGAAAGACCAAATTGACGTCTGAATATTTTATATATGTTGATCCACATTCTAAAAGGTATAGGGGCAGTGTGGAGATGGTGATGCCGCTGCAGGGTGGAGGTCATGGACATTAAGTTCATGGTGAAGATTTCAGGATCGCGCTGTGGAGACGATCTGCCAGTGGCGGGCATACGGGTTCCAGCTCCATGGAACTGCCTCGAAGAAGTTGGAATTGGGCGGTGGCGCGTGCTGGCTCGGTCTGTGAGGACGGACGCGCCTTTGTCGTGTAGGAATTCGGATCTCCGAATCAAAATAAACCGCAGGAATTCACCGCTGTTATCCACTGTCAACCTCACGGGGTAATACACTAATCTGGTATGTATCTAGCAATGTCAAGGTTAATCCTATATGCTTTCTTAGCTGATTGTAATCTACACTATTCGGTCAGATCATGGTGTGCAAATGTTCAGTATTGTTATTCCCATGGTTGATTGGTAAGTTTGACCTTCTACCGTATGTTCAGCAAGATGGAGAGAGGTGAATCTCTGTAGGTTGTTGTAGCAGGCCAGGTGTTTGAAAAATTGATTCTTTGGCATTAGGTGCCGCTGTATTGTTTGACCTACGTGGGTTAACTGATTTTGATATATAACTGATTTTGATATATACTGTTATGCTTACTGTTCCCGCAGTCTATTTAAGCTGAATTGTTTGTTAATGGAGAGTTGGAGACACAAGGTCAAGGTGCACTAACAGATGACTGAAAAGTGGCAAAGGAAACTTCAGTCATATATGTGCCAAAACGTATTATTGTGTTGTTCTGTTCTTGCCAACAAGTATGTGTATCAAAGTGTATATTCTGCATCTTCTGTTTTAATGTTATCCCTCTCTTCAGGTTGTGTAGAGGAGGAGCTCAAGCAAGTGATTAGAAGCATCCAAAAAATTTGAGCACATCTCAGAAATCTGTTGCTCCTCACCGTTGGAATTAAGGAGAATTATAATCTCGCTGTGGTAATTAAAACAACACCTTTTCTGATCTGACACTGTCTTTCATTTATATTTTGTACACCTTAAGAATTTGTTCTCATCTCTTCTTGGGAATTATGGGGGATGTTCTACAGATCAAACATCCTGATCTGATCCAAACCTGCTGTGCTTCTTACATTCATTGACGTAAGGATGCAAGCTTCTGGTGTTTAAAAAATATATCTAACTTTCTTCCACATACTCTTTATAATTTCACTAAAACCTATGGCACAAATGATGCTAGACCGAAAGAGGATCTTCGCCGGTAGAGATTTGGTTGTTTGGTTTGAACAATTACGAGATCCAACTGGATCGAACTGGAAATAGCTCACGATTAATGGGTTGTTGGTTTTCAAAAGATCGGCTATCGAGTTATTTACATTTGCTTAAGTTCTAATGAGTTTTCAAATATTAGTGATGCCAAGTTCACGTGAAATGCGACCACACATGAGATCTGGCTATTTTGTTTCTCCATACAAAAAACCATTGCTCATACAGAAATTAGTATTATAATTTTATGTCTGCGGTATACTTATGAAATACTTAAGATTTGTATGTTTGCTTGGAACCCGCCTAATGGTATTGGTGACCTTGTCATGCAGTTATTTTATCCATGGAAACTTGGAAAGTTCTATTTCTATTGAGGTTTAGTGTGTTTGTTGTTGACAAAGGTTTACTGATATGAACTCACCTAGGATCCTAGAGCCTCAGAAATTCTTGAAGGATTGCTTGTTTCTGTCCATATCTACATTGTAATTTCAAAAGTGAACCATGTTAAACAGGACCGTTGTAATTTCTTTCCAATTAACAGTTGTTTTCTTATTGCGCTTGCAGGCTGACAAAACGCGGCGATGGTGGACGCAACTGGCCAGTTACTAGGGAGGTGTCACCGATGATTGCAGGCCGGATACGGTCTAGACACTTCGTAGGCAGAACCCAAAGATGGCAGCTGAATGTGATTCTATGTGAAAGGGGTTCTTATTTTCTCGGTAAACAGGGCTATTATTTCTCTGGGAAACTTGTTCATTATTTCTTGTGATTTTTTGTCAGAACACATTCAATTACTATGTTATGGCTGAACTAAGTAAGAAAATTATTTTCTTGTTTTTATTCAAACTGTCTAGAGAATCACAAAAAAATGGAGCAGATGAATTTAGTTAAGCATGAATGTTTGCTTTGTGTTTCGAGAGTATATATTGCACCTAAGCATGAATCGCTGAACTTGCACATTATAGGTTGCTCAGTCGTGTACTCTCTATATTTGAATTTATTGTTCCACCTTAGTCCGTAAAATTCACATAATTATAAATACATGCAATTAGTGTAATTATATATTTGTCACCATTAAATTGTCTTGCACTAAGAAACAAGTGCCTAATCCATTTAAGAATGCTAACACAACCACTACGCTCCATCTCCCCGTTTCCCATCTTGCTCCTCTGAATATATGAACTTACACCATGTGCTCTTTCACATTAATCCTAGGAATGGAGTAGAAAGACGACCGGTCTACTTGCGGCATATGGGTACGGTGGATAGGGAAACGCAGTGGATTTCCGCAGAGAGAGACGTTTTGGCTCCCGGGTGCATATGCTCCTGTTATTGTTTTCAAAATTAAAAAAAAATGAAAACACTTCGAAAAAATCTGAAAAAATTGGGCACAAACATATAAAAGTTTTCAACATTTGTGAAAAATTTCGGATGAAATGACACTTATTGTGGTATGTGCAAAAAAGATAAAATATGTGCTTTGAGATAGAGTGATCTGGGAATGAATACGCATTATGATGAATAAAGATTTGTGGCTCCCGAGCTGTCAATGATGTATCCAACAAAAACGCAAAATCTCAATTTTAAATACTTTATATTCAGAGCAAATAATGATGACAAATGTGTGCATATGAGTACAAAAAATTTCAAATCTTCAAAATATAAAAGATTTTGTCATTTTAGTGTAGCCCGCAATATAAAGGATTTTGCATTGCGATTTTGCATGCTTGTAGCATGCATCATTGACTACATCTAGATTTTTTTAAACTAACAAATAAATTTTTTGATTTTTGTTTTAAATGAAGGGATCACTAGAGTTCGGAGCCAAAGTGATTTTTCATATTATCAGTGGGCATAAATACATACTCATTATAGAGACACGATGGGAGAGACATGTTTGCTGCGAGAGAGACTTGTGTTTGTTGCCACGATATAGAAAATTGTGCAGTAATTAAATCAAGCATTTTGTCAAATTATCAATTTTATCTAAATTTGGATGTATCTAGACGCGATTTAGTGTATAGATGCATCCAAATCTAGATAAACTTGAGACATCCTTTGTTGGACGGAGGTAGTATTTGTTTTGCCGTCCGTAGCAACGCACGGGCATTCAACTAGTATATTTACATATGCAATACCAAACTTCCCTTAAAATACCCAGCACCCAATGGGACCTAGTGGATGTAAAATTGTGGAAAAGCTCTCAGACCGAAAAGAAACGTTATCTACTAGACATAAAGTAACTTTACTGAATCGCTTGAGCAATATTCCTTTGTCATTCTTTGCTTTATGGATTTCCTGGAAGGCACCACTAAGACCTCCTTTGATTCACGGGAAAGGAAAATTAAACGAATAGAAATAGTGTAGGATTGACTTGACATGTCCAGTGGAATCCTATGTGCATAGGAACAAGATGTAGGAATTTTTGATGAGGTGTGAGCTCATACTAGTTTTCTTACGAAAATACACTACGGATTTCCTACGGGAATAATTCCTGCAGGTTACAATTATGTGAATCAAACACCTTCGGAAGAAAAAATTTCACAAGATTCAAATCGTACAAAATTTCTTAGAAAATCCTGTGAAATAAAGAAGGCCTAAGTAATTGGATGAACACATGCTTGGTTTGGCATGAGCTTGATGACATAAAGAGTCTGGGAGTTCTCGATCTTACAACTATGAACAAGAGCTTGTTGGGGTTCAGCTCGTTTGGATTACACAAACTAAGCTGGAAAGGCGTATTTCTTGTGGTTCACGTCCACCATGCCGTGCCCGAGTGTATCCTGGTTCTCCAAGAAAGAAAACGAGGCTCTTGCGTCGCCACTCACGTTCCACGTCTCTTTTAGCCGCCGCCGATCCGCCGCACCGACCTAAACCCTAAATCACCTGTCTCACCGCCGCCGCCGCCGCCCCAAAATCCCAAACCGGCCACAGCGCGCTTCTCCCCCGCCCCACCCCCGAGCCTCGCCGGCGCGGCGTCAGAAGCCATGGCGTTCACAGCCCGCATGAAGGACCTCGGGAGGAAGTACGGCAAGGTGGCCCTCGGCGTCCACCTCTCCGTCTCCGCCGCCACCGCCACCGGCCTCTACGTCGCCATCAACAACAACGTCGACGTAGACGCCGTCTTCCGCAAGATCGGCATCTCCACTCCACCGGCGTCTCCACCCCCGCCGCCGGCGACGACGCTCTGCCCTCCGCCGCCCCTGGCCAGGAGGCGCCGCCGCGCAACCGGACGGGGGAGCTCGTGGCGTCCAGCGGCGGCACGCTCGCGCTCGCCCTCCTCTGCAACAAGGCCCTGATCCCCGTCAGGATCCCCATCACCATCGCGCTCACGCCGCCCATCGCCAGGCTCCTCGCCCGCTGGAAGCTCGTCAAGAGCCTCAAGACCTGAGCTGTGAGCCCATTGACTTCGATATTCCCCTCTACGAGTTCAGCGTCGCCTAGTCGGAATCAAAATTCGATGCAACCTTTGCCTCTCCACTGTACGATTGAGTTAACCGTTGATTTAGTTGTGAGAGATCCTGTGAATTATTGTAGTATTGGGATTGGCAAGTTTGCAATGGAATCAGGAAGCTTCTGTCTTGATGTTATTTTCTCTTTTTTTTGGCTGTATCTTCGAACTGAAATCCACTTCAGCTCTAACGACCTCACATTATGTTATAAAGCATTTGATTTCTGAACACCTGTGTCACGCATCAGAAGCTATAGCAAAATTTGAAATTGCTCAACATAACATTGATTTAGCTGTTAATTTATACGTGAGATTCTTGAATTACACTTCTATTGGGTTTGGTAACTTTGCAATGGAATCAGGGAGCTTCTTTCTATGATGGAGTTATCAGTTTGAACATACCTTTTTTTTTTCATTGGCAGCACTCCTTATCTATTTACTCCTTCCGCATCAAAATATAAGATGTTTTAGCATTTGCCTTTCCATCCGTATCTAGACATGTTTTAGTGCAAGATTCACTCCTTATCTATTTTGTCCCTCCGCATCAAAATATAAGATGTTTTAGCATTTGTCTTTCCATCCGTATCTAGACATGTTTTAGTGCAAGATTCATATGAATCTTGCACTAAAACATGTCTAGATACGAATGGAAAGCCAAATGCTAAAACATCTTATATTTTGATACGGAGGGAGTACTTTGTATAGATTTGAACAAATTTCAGTACTATTATTGCATTGTTTTGGATATCTAGCCTTCTTGATATTATGGCCTCTTCTTTGGCTGTATTTTTTTAACTGAAATTCACTTCCAATCGAACAATTGCACAGTACAATATAAATCTTAATGCTGCGCCAATGCATCAGAAGTTATAACAGAATCTGAATCAACCCACCGCTGTCTTTTGAGGACAACTATCGGAATGTCCAAGTTATAAATTCTAATCTAAGCTTATTAAGTGCACATTAGGGGACTTTGCAACATGTGTTCCTCTTAATCATCATCTGTCATTGTTTGAGCCTTGTTATTGTGTAGTGTTCTTGAGCTTTGTGTTATGCAATAACTTCATGCTAGGCATAGCATGTTCATTAACTTGAGCTTTACACTAGGATTCTCTATGACGAAACTGGATTATGAATTCCTAAAACCTGTGCCAGTGCATCAGAAGCTAAAGCTATAACATAATCTGAATCGACCCGCAGCTGTCTTTTGAGCACAACTATCGGAGTGGCCAAGTGACAAATTCTAAGCTTTATTAGTGCATATCACGGTTTCCCAACATTTGTTCCCCTTAATCTTTATCCATCTTTGTTTGAGCCTCATTACTATGTATTCTTCTTGAGCTTTCCTTGTGTTATGCTATAACTTTTTTTTTTCAAGCTAGGCACAACGTATTCAGTAACTTAGTATGTAGTGTTATATTTCTAAAATATTTTCTTTTTATCAAAGTAGCTTTACACTGACAAACAACCGGAGCCGTGTTGAACTAATACTTCAAATTATTACAGTGAATTATACAATTATATGTTCTGTATTTTGAACAGGTATTTCATGCAGACCGCCATATGCTGCTTACAATTGTACACGCGTGCTAAATGCAGCAGGATACCACAAAATTTATAGCTTTATGTTGTATCATAATATTTAGCTCTGAAATGTTAGATGTGAAAATATTTCATTTTGCAACAGATTCAATATATGCTTCCGCAGAATAATTCTGCTTGGCGCTCGGTACTCATCAATTCATCGTAATACTTGTTCTTACAGGTGTTTCGTCGCAAGTGCTCTCTGGAAGGTTGCTGCATCTAGGATCGAATGTCAACCTTCCAGAGCATCCCTGCAATGCGGCAAAGCTGTAAATTACTCCAGTCCTCCGTTTTGGGGCTGCTGATGTGTCTGTCTGAATTTTATTAGGCCGCGGATGGATGCACTTGCAAGTTGCAACAAAATTTCAGACCCAGGAACTCTTTTTGTCCTCTGAAGTCAGGCAACAGCACCTTATTATCTGATTTTGTAACATATACAGAATAAGCACTATGTGATGATTGATGTAAGAACTAGTAGATCTATGGTTAGGCTTGCGATCTCGCGTTCCAGATTAATGTTTGGTCTGTTGTGACATGAATGGAATTCATGTACTGCCTTTTAATCTGTGCAATACATGTGATATGATCTGTTATTTTTTTACACATTATCTGATGTTGGAACTTGTGTATTGATGAAAAATGCAAGTACTTGTACTGGAAAGATACAGTAAGTACTGAAGCTGAACAGATTGCATCAAGATTGGTGTGTCTCCGGACCACAGGTTGCTGCTGGCCCTCCGATCCATTAGAATAGGCTTCCTCGTCGCCTCCCCGCACACGATCCAGCAACCAGCCGGGAACAAGACTCCGTCGATCAGCCGCGCACCCCGTCCTCTTGCTCCCCGCGTCAACGGCCGGCCGGCAGCCTCTCCTCCGACAGATTCGCCCGGCGGAAACATGATCGTCTGCGTCGCCGTCGTCGGCCACCAGGTCAGAACCACAACCCATCTCTCCCAGCTCGCGCGCTTCAGATCCCGAAGTCCGATCTCGTTCTCCCCGCCGGCGCCCGCGAGACTAAAGCTCTGATCCCCTCTCCGTATCCTGTGCCGCTGGCTGCAGAACAACCCGCTGTACCTGCAGAGCTTCACTGAGGCGGACGACGCCCTCAAGCTCCACCACGTCGTCCACTGCTCCCTCGACGTCATCGACGAGCGAGGTAGGCGCCGCGACACCCGTCGTGATCAAGATCTATCTGTTTGTTCATGTCAAATGCACTGGAGATAGCTCGAATCCAACTCACCTCCTGTCAGATCCTTTGTCGAATCTAATTTGTAACTTAATCTAGTTCGTAACTGTCAAGTGTATGAATTGTAGTATGTCAGATTAGACAAGTGATACACGCTGGGTAAAAAGGTTCAGTTTCAAATTCCATGGGTATAAATCCAAAAAATGCAATTAGCTTGGGCCCTCTTGCTTAGCATAGCTCTCGACATGCATAGAGCCATATGTGCTCCAGATGAGTCTTGACAAGTGTGCGTGGCTGCATCGATCTACTTAATTCAAATGCACTGCTGATGGCTCGAATCTGACTCATCTCCTGTCAAATCTTGGTTAAATGCATCGAAATCTGTTGATTATGTCAGATTATACAAGTGATCCACCTTGAGTAAAAAGGAGCAGCTTCAGATTCCATGGTTATGAATGCACAAATTGACTTAACTTCGGCACTCTTGCTTTACAGAGCTTTCGATGTGTGCACGTCCACATAAGTCCTGATAAGTGTGGTTGCATCCATCTCACTAGACTTAATTCAAATGCACTGGAGGTAGCTCAAATCTGACCCATCTTCTGTCAAATGCTTGGTTAAAGGGCATGGGATTCTAATTTATAATTGTCAATGGATGTTGATTATGTGTTAGATTAGACAAGTGATCTACCTGGAGTAAAGGGGAGCAGCTTCAAATTTACATGCTGCATGGGTACATAAATTGCAGTTAACTTTCGCGCTCTGCTGTGCAAAGCTTTTGGCGTCCATAGAGCCATAGGGTTCCAGCTGAGTCCAGATAGCTATTGCGGTCGCATCCATCTCACTAGAATTAGACTTAATTGACATGGATCTTTGTGTAACTATTTAAAATGAATCGATAAAGCTTCATGCTTGTGACATTCCTATTATCGTTTGCGGATCCCTCATATCGTCTAACTTACTTTTCTTCACATACATTCCGTTGACAGTGAACAATCCTAAAAGGAGTGCACCTACACTGAATGAGACATTCTTGGGTCTTCTATATCCTACTGAGAACTACAAAGTGTAAGTCCCTTCGCAGTTTTGGTTATCACCTAGTTTTAATTTACTGTATGTCTGAAGTTTCAAAATTCAGATACTGGCCTTTGCACAGTGTCCCAGAAGTTGCTTTATCTGAATTATTGTAAATAAGTAAAGTCAGTAGCTTTCTAAATTCATAGAAGTGACATTTGATATCACAGTGTAATATTGTATTGTTAACTGAGAGACTAATTCAATTGTTACAAATAGATTCTGAATGTGATACTTTCTAAGCATTTCTCCTCATTGCAAAATTACTGTTGGTGCTGGAAGCAGTTACTGCTTTCAAATTCACTGACAATGACAATCCATCATATGCAGGTATGGCTATTTGACAAACACAAAGGTCAAATTTTTAATGGTCACGACTGATCTTGATGTGAAAGATGCAGATGCCCGAAATGTAAGCTCTTAAACAGTTTACTTGCAGCATTTTAATAGAGTTGCATGATAAGTATCTCTGGTATATATCTCTTGCATCATCAGACATGGAGTGACCAAGTACTGAAACATTTTATTAGAACATTGTAGTTCTGTTTCTTGACAGCTCTGATGAGTTTGTTGTGCATGCTACTTAAGTCATACAATGTGGAAAGTGTCAGGTCTTCTCACTCCATCTTCTGACTATGTCAGAACCCAAGATCCCGTTGATATGCGTATTTAATAAGCCTAAGCACCGTACTCTTTCCGTGTGTACAGCTGATGTGTAGCCCATGCTTGCTTTGCTATGTGAAGGATAGAGAACCTTCTCACACGGTCACATCTCTGTCTGTCTTGTCAGTTTTTCAGGAAGTTCCACGCGGCGTACGTAGACGCGGTCTCAAACCCCTTCCACGTCCCTGGGAAGAAGATCGCCTCGAGAAGCTTCGGCGCGAGAGTAAGCACCATCGTGAAATCCTTCGGTTCAGGGACAACCGGTTAACCACCTGTCCGAGCGAGCTCTCCGCAATCGATTGTGTGTTTTTCCTCTTAGCAAGAAATTCCGTGTACCGCGTGCAGTGTATGTCGAACAAGATGCTAGTTTGATACTCAAGGAAGAATATATGGCTGTTGTTGTTGATCACAGATTGCACCTTCTTCCAGTTTATGCTTGCGTCTTCTGTCTCCTGGCTGCTATTCTTTTCCTCGAGCAAATAATAATTTTACTTGTCTAGGTTAGACTTGACTTGATCTTGACCACTCTAGTCAGCCAACCAAAACAGTACCAAACAAATTTGCAAAACAAACCAGACGTGCTCAACATTATCCTGTGTCATCGACGATCTTTCTCATCTCTGACTCAAGCATGGCATTTTTCTCCTACGGAAAATAATGTATTTTAGAAAACAACTTACGAGTGACAACCATTGTGACGTTTACCTGCGCATGACCTTGGGATTTCTTCACATCCCGTTCACTTCATCACTGGAGGAACATAACTGCAGAGTAGCAGGCAAGCTGATATGCGTGCCTGCACCTTGTCATGACAAATGACAATGTGCATTCAGTACTGTGACCGGCGAGAATTGTGGCAGCCACAATAATGATGTGACAGTTCACTGCCGACCCAGCTCCCGTTGTGCCGACACGGCGCCGAGCTGTAGTAGTAGCATGCCGATATCGCTGCTGATCTGTTGTTACCGCGTGCTGCGCCTTTTACCAGCCCAGATCTTCTCGGTCATTCAAAGACCCGGAAAAATAAGTAACTATATTTCCGTGAAATTTTGAATCCCACGGTAAATCGAAAACATAACAATGTGTAAATTGAACTTAATATATTTTTCCTTTGAAATTCATGTAGAAAACCTCTTAAGGAATAGAATTATTCGAAATCACTATAAATTCCTTGAAACCAAAGAGGTCATGAGTGTTACTTATTACGGTTACCTTTCTCTCTTCCAATCCAACCACCTTGAGGGAATAAAGAATTGCTTATTGTTTCCTTTGGAACCGATAAGTTCGGTGTGGGATATATGGCATGATCCCTGTAGAAATTGGACAAACGGTGCAATCTCTGCCACATGATCATCTTTTAAGGGGAGAGAGGCGGGCTAGGCTATCCATGTGAATATTTGTGCGACATTATTATTTTAGCATTTCCTAAACATGTTGCAGAACTATACAGGAACCATATATCAATATTTTTCAAGTTACAAAGTATTATTTTTTTAGAGCTAGATATAGCTCTTAGAGCATCTCCAACGGTGCTCCTAGTAGGCCTCCCCATCGGTCCAATGGGGCCTAAACAAAAGAAAAGTCCAATAGTAAATTTCATTGAAATTCTTTGTCCTACTTTCATTGTTTGATTCATTGATCATGGATAGCGATGATGATTGAGTTCGTGATCCACCAAATGATGAAGCGGACGTCACTACCACAGTTAATGCCGATGAGGACCATGAAATCCTCGCCGTTCTTCTAGCTTTACAAGCGAAGCTGAATTTCCTCCCCAACACGGAGGATCGGAGCCTGGACAACAAGCAAACAAGAACCGTCAAAGGGCTCTAGGTCATGTGTTGCTATAATGACTAGTTTTCCAAGTCAAATGAAACCAATAGTCTGAGTGTCATGTTGTTTTCTAGAACTTGTTAAATTTAAACTTTAATTTGAATTGTTGTATTTCTTATACTCCTTCCGATCCATAAAAAATGCCGCTCGTTTTGTACAAAGTTAGTACAAACTTTGTACTAAGTGGACGAGACTTTTTATGGATCGGAGGGAGTATTATTTCTATGTTTAAATCATTGTTGAACTAAAATGTGTGTTAAAATTACTACGCAATCTAGTTGTCACTCCTTTAGATAAAATATATACATATCAATGAAAATATCCAACAATTGAATATGGCCGGCCGTTGGGGGGGGGGGGCGGCATTGCTGGGCAGCCGTCACCACATGGTAGTGGCGGAGCTAGCATGTAAGGGTGGGGTTCAAGTGAACCCAATGGATTTATGCTAATATACACTAAATTGCTAGTTACACCAGTTTATTACTAGTTAGACCCCATAACTATGTAGAGATGAACCAATTGACTTTTTTTCCTGCATTCGCCCTGCCATAGGGGCAAACATGTGTCCGACACCCGTAATAGTAGAAACTTTTTGGGGATGCCAGACAGCCTACCATGGGCGCCAGTGGAGATGCTCTTGGGTCCTCTCCTGAAACCATAACTTCCCAAGAAGCACTTGGACCATTGGGCTAGCTCTATTTCTTATGGTGTAATCACTTACTAATGAAATGACAAAGAATACCTTAATGAAGTATTTGATAAATCTCAACGTAAAACTGCATACCGGCTTCTCCCCCACAAACAAGCGGCTCTGATTAGACGGCCATACTCTTTTGTCAAGCTGCCTCTTGCTTCCCGCTTCTTGGCCGCTTGTGTTTTTGATATAAAGAGGTAAAGTGTTGGAAAGCTTACAATTTTTTTTTTTACATGGATCATCGAGTTCCATTCGTCTACGGATATTTCACTACCGAAAAGCTTACGTTATAACTTTTTTGGTTGCCTTTCATCCGTTACTTGATCTATACAAACAAAAGATTTCACCTTTTCTGTTATGATTCAACGGAGGAGAGAACACCGTGCTGGAGCAGTGTTCCATCTCCATGACGTTCTTATGGTTGCTATCTACCATTCCACGTGTACATTTGCGTTCACGATCAAACTAATATTTGGATCTTTGCCACATTTGTTGCCAATATCCCAATACAATACTTATAATGATCATCAATGGAAATGTTGTGTGCGACGGAAGCAAGCATCACCATTGCAGCATCCAAGCCATGTCCCCCAAAACAAATGAATTCTACTCCAATATTTCCTCTCATAGCAATAGCATTCATATAATTCTTAGTTTTCGAAAAATTCTAGAGAACATCGCCAAAATATAGTTTACAAAATTTGGCGGTGATCCAAAGTTATTCAAAATCAAAATACGAAGAATTTTGGCAAATTTATACCAAACGGTTTCGAAAATAGTGCACTATCATATAACCCCGTTACCAATATCATACAACTCCCGATATGGGAATATGGGAATCGCCAACCCACACATCTTCGCAAATTTTCCGCCATTGCCTTACCAACCTCCCATCAATGAGAAAAAACATTTCGGTCGTTATGCCGGTATATATTTGTAATATAACGATACTCGTTTGAGCCAATCTAAAATAAATCTCTTAACAATTCAACAAGCCAGTAAGCTGATTTAACCCCTAGTCCTCCAGAGTCAAACATTGTTTTTGTGACAAACTAACCCCGAGTTTGGCATGCGGCACTTATAGGAAGAAACCTCGTAGTACATGTCGAATATGATATTTTCTCTAGCTGGCCACGTCAATCATCAGCACATAGGTATAGGTAGAAAGCTACTCTATGTTTCTTTCTTTATTTTCTCCCCTGTTATAGTTAGATTCTGTGTTTCCAAAGGGCAAGCTATCAAATTAAGGTAATTGCTATGTTGGTAACTAACACCACAACCACAAAGCCCACTTACCATGACCAGTTCAGAGATAGACCAATCATCTCGATCTTCCTGTCCACCCTGCATCGACCACACTGTCTTGTGGCGCTGAGTATTGACATGCATGTATGGTCGGTGCTAGCTCTTGCAAACGTAAGAGGTGCAATGCGATGTCTCGTAGCAGCTATATAAGAAAATTAACAAAACAAATGGTAGAGAATACGAGTAAAATTTTCCGGCGATCTCAGTGATATTGTGAGCGACCCTGCAGATCAGATGATCAGTTCAACCATACGAACTAAAGAAAATTTACGCATCATCGCTCACTCACACCTTATAGATCACATGATAATCTCATTGTTTTAGGAAATTAACCACGTATACAGGTGCAAGATCAAATGGAACTCGCGCATGGCAGGCTTGCCTAGCTACCTCCGGGATGCGCGAGGAAGGCCCTAGAGCATTCTAGCTACCTCTCCGAGATACACTGCTGCAGCTCCTCATCCCGTCAGGTGCATACAACGAAAACTGAACTCGCCTAGATCGACTAAACCAACACGACGATGCAGCGCTGTTGGATCGGAGCATCTCGGCTAGCCAGCCACTCGGCGGCCAGCCACTCGGCTAGCCAACAATTGAATATGGCCGGCCAGCCACTCACTCGGCGGCTCCGATACTTCCACCATCTCTGCCAATCTACAGACTACAGTACGTACAGCAAGCATTTCTGTCCAACTGCACCCTGGAAACCTGCGGTGGCAGTGGGCGACTGAGCGCGGCGAACCTCGCCGCTGCCTGAACCCCCAAATCGAACAAGAAGGCAGCTCAATCGATCGGCCAGTTAATTCCCATGGTGGACCGATCGATCGAATAGTTAATTGCAAAAACTGCATGTACGCGCGCGCCATCGATCGGCCTCGGCGCGCCGCGCAGAGTCTCCGAGCTACCCAACCGAATCCATGGCCAGAGCTGATCTGATCACCGCGGCGATCGATCCCAGCCAGCTACAAATTCAGTACGCGCGAGACTGGAACCGAACAAATTCAGTTCAGAATTCAGAGGCCGCCATGGCCCATGGACGACCACGGGAAAGTAAAGGATAGAGAGCTCCAACCGGAGCAAGTCTTATTGAGAAGATTAAGCTTTTACAAGCGACTAAGCGAGATCGATGGCGACTCCCTCTCCGGCGAGAGGAAGGAGATCGAGAGGACTGCGAGCTCGAACTACGAGCTACCCCCTAGCAATCACTTTAATTACAAGAAGATCCCTCTCTCTCTATATCTCCTCCTCTATTCCTTCTTGTTCTTCCGGCCCGTGCGCCCTCCGATTTCTTCCGTCGCGGCGTAGATCTCCGCGATCAGGCGGTAGCGCTTCACCCGCCGCTGCCTCCCAGCAACCTCGTTATCCTCATCTTCTTCCCAGTCCACGCAACCGCCCACGCAACCGCCCAGGAGTACGGTCGGTGCCGGCGGGGCGCCCACGGAGCGCGAGGAGAAGGAGCCGCCGGAGGCCGCGGGGGCGCGCTGCCGGGCGGTGCGCGGGGTGCCCGAGGACGCGCTGCTCTCGCTGAGGTGGAGGAGCTGCTCCGCCGCGTCGAGCTCGCGCGCCGTGAAGGCCTCCACCGCCGGCGCGCCCTTGGTCTTGTGCTCCGGCGCAGGCGCCATCCTCGCCTTCGCCGGCTGCGCCTCGGGCTGTAGGGTTTTCATGGCGATTGGTGGGTGTGTGCCCGTGGACGCGCGTCGGCTAATTTTGCCTCGACTCTTTCTTCTCCCCGTGTTTCTTTGGCTATTAGTTTCTCTTCTCCATTTCTTTTTTCTTGTGAGAGGATGGGTTTTTATTATGCGCAAAGAGGGAAAAAGAAAGGTGGGCATATATCTATATACTTTTTTTTTTGCTATTTAGGCAAGGCTTTAATAATTTCCTCTTAGGTGGATCTCATAAATATAAATCTGGCCTGTTATCGAATTGGCCCAGCAAATTTTCACATCATTTGGGCATGTTTTCACACTCGATGTTACCGTTGTATGCCAATGTTTTTTGAGTAAATATATACAACCCATTGGTCTTAGATAGGTGAGAAGCTTCCTCCTCGGACACGTGCATCACCAAGATGGAATCCTATTTGTGGTGGTGATTTTACCCTAATGTTGTGTTTGGATGTAGAAAAACTGCTCGGAATTGAATTGGACGGGGGAATTTCAAATCCAATGGAAAAGAAATGAGCTCCAATTTGAATTATGTTGTTTTGTTGTGCATGGAATTTATGGTTGGAATCCAAGGATAGCACCCAATTGCAATTCCTGTTTGGAATGTACAAACCATTGAAATTTGACGTTTTGTTGAGTTTGAACAATATAAACTTGTGTACACGTGTGAAAAATAGTATATATTTAAACATCCGTTTGCCGTCTGGGTCCGGCACTCCCACACTGGACAGTAAAACAAACTTGTACACATACATTTAATAACTGAGAGCATGAGAGTAGACCACAAAAACACAACGCCTCCATACAGTTCATCTATATTGAAGACATTAGATTGTACGAAGATTACTGATAAGGCAAATCAAAAGGCTCATCAACCATCTCGGAATTGTGGATCTGCTTTGTGTTGTCTCTCTTGCAGAACTTGAAATGGACAGTCGCGGTTTTGAGGATCTAACGGGAAGGGATATGGGGCCGACGAACGACCAACGATAGGAGGAGGAAAGGGAACGTGAGAGGATGGACGGGAATGTGGGAGGAGAGTTGGGCGAAACCCACCGGCGTCGTCGCCATTTTCTTCTCTAGGCCGGGTTCGAGGCGAGCCAGCTGTCGCGGCTTCTTTCCTCGCTGTTTCAGACGAAGAGGTACGAGGGGACAGACAGACAGCAAATTTCGTCCCTTTTCAACGTGGGAGGCTCCAAATTCGCGTGAGCGAGGCGGACACGCGCGGGGTCCAACTCGGAATTGCACTGACTTTCCAAGGCCCAATACCAAAACCACCCCCAAACACTCGAATTTGGTTCAAAGATTCCGGAATTCCAATTCCGAACCCATTTTCTTACATCCACACACACCATAAGTAATCGGAAAGGAGACAAATAGGACTAATTATTTGTCCCCCCACCATTCTCCGCGTGATCAAAGAACAACAATGTGACTCACATAACATCAGGCCCTAAGGAAATGACGTTGGTTCCCTTATATCATGTGTTTATTTTAAGGAGGTTGACGAGTACATGGATGCTCACGGGGTATCACGTAGGAACACAAAGTTGGCCCATGGACATCACAAGGTCGGCAGAGACATCGACTTAGTGTCCGACTGCGATACAATGATGGACATCAACTTGGAGTAAGAAAATTATTACGTTGCAAAGGTATATGGCATGATGTTTGTAGAATATTAACAAGCTTAAATGAAAATATAATAGAGCAAGATTTTTCTGCCATGTTCTTATATAAGTTTCTAACACATTAATACCTGGTTTGGACGTTGGAATTGGGCACTCTAATTCAAAGGTATCTAAATATTTTTGAATTTAGTGTTGGAATTTGACTCCATTTCACAAGATATACTCGCAAAATACGAACTACCCCTCACAATTCCGACCAAACAAGTTCTATTTTGGGTGGAACTCATCCACCCTGAGGTATCTGGCTGCTCTTTCAAGAACACTGATGAGTACAGAACCACCATTTTCAGATCAAGCTTCACATCCATGGTCGCATATGGTTTCATCTACCCTTCTATGTCCAAATCGACGGGTTGTTGCACGCGAGCCCGTCAACAACTACATCTGGCATCTTCTTCCATTTCAGCATTTCAAATCTGTCGATGCGTGGTCACTGCTAGCTCTCCCTCGACCATCGTCGTTACCTCTTCAATGTTTCCTGACAGATCCAATGTTGCTTTGTCGTCGCTAGGTCAGGTCTGTCAATCTTGTAACTGTAAGTCATATTTTATAGCGAGACAATTACATCATACTTATTTTCTACTCCCTCCGTATCAAAATATAAGATGTTTTGGACTTTTACTTTCCATCCGTATCTAGACATGTTTTAGTGAAGGTTCAAATGAATAAATTATGACATGTGTTGGATAGCATTTAGTTAATGTGCAAGATAGTTCACATACTAATAAATTATGACTTAACTTAGTTGCTTGGCAAATAGAAGGTGCCCACCTGATTTTGTGCTAATGTTTGACCAGAAGGTTCTCTAAAAATGTGTGCAATTGAAGTGGGGGAAGTGTGTCTAAGAGCATGTCTAACAGACCCCCTAAATTTCTGCCCCGTATAACGCGAGTAGAGGGCCCTGTATTCACTTTTGACGGGCCGAAAACTCGTCCAACCTAGCAGACCCCGTATCCCCACCCCGTAAAACAGAATATTCTATATTCTGTTTTACGGGGTGGGGATACGGGGTCTGCTAGGTTGGACGAGTTTTTAGCCCGTCAAAAGCAAGGTTTTCGAATGGAATAATAATAAAAAATAACAAATGTTCCCGCAATCAAACAAATAACAAATGTTTCACACATACAAGAATAGGAAATGAATGTAATAAATCATTGGCCATGCAACTGCCAGTGGTGATCGATCAGATCTTGGGTGAGCTGGTGATGAGTCTGGGCATCTTCAATGCTGCGATGCGCTGCAAGAAAAGCTTCAAGCCGATCAGGGTTCCGCTGGGGTTGCACTCGGGTGCCCACATTGTCATAGAAACATGGCAAGTTCAACTCTCTCTCATCTTCAATGATCATGTTGTGAAGAATCACACAACATGTCATGATTTCAACAAGAGTTTCCTTGTCCCAATACCGTGCAGGACCCGAACAATGGCAAACCGTGCTTGCAAAACACCGAAAGCTCTCTCAATATCCTTGCGGGCTGCCTCTTGAGCTTTGGTGAACCAAGCTTCTTTTCTTGTCAAAGGCACATCCTTTTTCTCTTTAATGGCCTTCACAAGAGTTGCATAGTCAGGGTAAATACCATCTGTGAGGTAGTACCCCATGGTGTACTCATTGTTCATAACTTTGTAGTTGCAAGTTGGAGCATCACCCTTAACTATTCTTGCAAATAAAGGGGATCTATTCAAGATGTTGATGTCATTGAGTGTCCCCGGCAGTCCAAAAAAAGCATGCCAAATCCATAAGTCTTGCGACGCCACAGCTTCAAGAACAATGGTAGGATCACGGCTTTTTCCACAATACATTCCATGCCATGCTTTTGGACAATTTTTCCATGTCCAATGCATGCAATCCAGACTACCAAGCATCCCCGGCCCACTCTTTTCATTGATCTCCATGAGTCTCTTTGTATCTTGCTCGTTTGGAGCTCGGAGATACGTCTCACCATACAACTTGATCACCATCTTGGCAAACATACGCACGGAATCCGTGGTTGTTTGTGCACCAATGCGAAGGTACTCATCGGTATAGTCCGCTGGGATACCATATGCAATCACCCTCATGGCAGCTGATATTTTCTGGAATGGGCTAAATCCCATGACGTGGGCACAGTTCCTCCGTTGCTTGAAATAATCACAATTTGCCTCGCAGTCTCTGACGATTTTCGTGAACAAACTCCTACGCATTCGATACCTTCTACGGAAGAGGCGGAGAGGATAGGTCGGTACCTCGGCAAAATAATCTTGCATCAGCTGTTCGTGGCCGAGCGCGCGGTTCCGCGGGATGCACATGTGCCCCATCGTGGACCCTCTTCTCTGATCCAGCTGCTTGCCGCGGTCCTTGATTTCTTTCATGCCGAAGAGGAGCAGCATCATCTCCGTGTCGTCGTCGTTCAGCAGCTCGTCGAGGTCCGAATCATCGGAACCCGAGGATGACCAATCGGTCGACGAATCCACCAAATCCTCCATAGTCACCTCCGAAGTCATGTACCACCGTGAAGCATAGATCAGCCTCCAAGCTCATCGATTGTACCGGTGAAAACGAAGAAGAACGCGGCGGAGTACTGATCGTGGGTTTGGCGGCGGAGAAGAACGCGGCGGGGTGCGGCGGGGCGCGCCGAGGGGCGCTGAGGTCCGGCGGGGGTGCGGCGGCCGTCGACGCAGTGTGGGGCGGCTCGGCGGGCGGCGGAGGGGGCCGGATGCCTAGGTTTCCAGCGGCGGCGGGCGAGCGGCTGTGGCGGCGGCGCGGGGGAAAACGGGTAGGGAAACTGAAATTTCCGCCCGCCCTAGCTGAAACGAAATGGTGGGTTGGCCCTGTATTCCCCCTCCCACCCCGCACAAGTAGGGGGCGAGGAGCCGCCCCGTAGCGAAACTGAAAAAATTCGATACGGGGGCCTGATTTACGGGGTCTGCTAGACGGCCGGGTAGAGCCCTACCCCGTATTTCGGCAGTTATTTTACGGGGTTGGGTCTTTTAGGGGGTCTGTTAGACTTGCTCTAACAACATACAAATTGCCTTCCGTAAAAAAACATAAAAATTGTGAAGAAGCCCCTAGTCATGAGTTTACCATGCATATACAGTTGCATATACATACATTTGTAAGGAAGGCCAATCTTGTATTGCTTCCAAACGCACCCCACTTTCTAGAACTATTTAATTCTAAGCATAGACACAAAAGGATGCTGCTTGTGTCGGTTGGATCCATCTAGCACACGTACGGTTAATACCCTACACATTGGACACCTGCACAAACTCTGCAGTTACCTACCAGCTGCATCCCCACATCTCCATGGAATTTGGTAGGAAACGGAGGTTATGGGTGGAACTAATTAACCTGGATACTGTCCCCTCTTTGCTATGGAATTCCAACGCGTACATGTTTGCGAAAGAATTGCACCAAGCTTTCCCGTAGCAGCAATGAAAGAAAAGCATTTTCACGTAGACGACAGAATCAGTAAGAAAGCAAGCTGCCGGAGTACGAGTCAGTGGTTCTCTTTATGCAGTATGAACGGCAATTTCACGAGTGCCTTCGCTAACAGAACGAGTGAGCATTCTGAGTGGGCCTCCACACCAAGTCTAAATCGCGTGGAAAACCACCCGACGGCCTTTCTTCTCACGAAGACAAAATTTTGAAACTAAAAATCAAACGCCTTGGGTCAGTTTGTACCTCATCCCTGATGTGGATTAATCTAATCATATCTGCAGTGATGAGTGATGAAGTAAACCAGCCGTGTGTTCGTACTAGTACAATTAACAACACCTCTGGCCTTAGTTCGCCATCTTGCTTCAGATTTCCAAAATAAGTTCAAGGTAGCTAGCTATCTCCATAGTAGCTATATAGCTCCTGAAGCTGAAACTGCCTACATATATACTACCTCTGTACTCGTCTTATATTTAGTAATGGAGGAGAGAGTGGTAGCTAGTCTTGTTAGTACATATATCAATTAACAGCCAACAAGGACATATTGAAATTCTTCCTAGAGCACGGGTATACATATATCTAGATTAAAACAAATTTATAGGTCATATTTTCCGAAGCATGGCAAGATCATTGGCGTTTGGCTGCAAGCAAGCTGGGCCAGCAGGTTTTCATAAGATTCAAAATTCGAAATTAGTGGAGGCGATAACCACCTCCGTCGTCGTCATCTGAAAAGGATTGGTGCCTAGCTGACCACGGCGTAATTACACAAAATTCCTCCGGCCTTTTATAGTTGTATGTACGTCAGTCTCTAGCAGGGATTTGGATTTCGCCCGAGAAAAACGAAATTCGGCCGAAATTCGGCCATTTCGGTCAAGACCGGTAAATGTGTTTACCGAACGAAAACTATTGAATTTTACGGAAATTTGGTAGAATAAATTAAAAACTTTGAAGTTTACGTTTTTGTTTCGTATTCCTACATGGCGTGGGTCAGAGCGCTTTTTGTTCGTCCCCTACCTTATCAAATACGGTGTTACATACTAGGTTTGGTATCTGGGCCTCCCGAAGAGTCTAGGTAAACGCACAGGCACATATAGACACTGCTCGATCGAGGTGTCATCAATTAAGTCGTGAATCAATCGAGAATTTCCTCGTCGAGGATTCAATCGAGACGAGGTTCGTAGGGGCCTACCAGCTAGCCGATCGACCTGGCCTGGTCCAATTTGGTCCGTCGTACGTCATCTTGACCTCATGTAGTTATCCTCGACGGCCGGCTGGGCAGGCCGTTTGGCAGCGCCGTCGCAGTCAACATGGACTACTTGCAGGAACACGCCATGCGCCAGTACTTGGGAGATCACATACGCCTGTGTGCAGATCATCACCGGCAGCGCGGCATCTTGTTGAGCAGGAACGCATGTAGCTTACGGGTAGTGGCCGTGTCCAGGATAATCAGCCGGTCAGCCCAGCTCATGCTAAGACAACGCCGTACGTACTTTGATTTTCGATGATGTTCTCTGCCATCAGTTTGTTCATCCATGTTGATGTTACGAGTGGAGGCGTAGATCAAATTTGAGCACTGGCAATACTGCCATGGACGAGCCCGTATGAGGTATGCATGATCGGTTAGATGCGTGTCAGCTCCTTCCGATCCATTGTAAGGTAATGTATATATTGGGATAAACATATTGTGGTATTTGGAGAATATAAAATTTTGATGTTATACATCCAAACATGATTGCCGGTTGCGGCCGCCGCGCAATGGTGAGATGATTGACCTGAACGGATCAGTCTAGAGCTTGGAGAGAAGAGCGTCATGGTATTGATTAACGTAAGTAACAATGACTTCAATTTTTGTATTTTTGTCCCATTTAGTTATGTTTTAGCTATCATTTGCTCCCTTCCGTGCGTCGGTTAATCCGGTCGCTAAAAAACCGTTTCTCTGAAGATCAATCGGTCTCCTTTTTTTTTTGGAAAAACATGCTAAGCTTTATTCAAATGTTCATGGGTACAATAGCAGTGCCATGGGGAGTCCTAACCACATATGGCAACCTATTCCCAGTGACGTAGCAAACTTAGCTAGATTTTTTTTTTTGCACAGGAACTTAGCTAGATTATGAGCTTCGAAATTGTTCGCTCGGAACTCAAAGACAAAATTACAAGACTAAAAAGAAGACACTCAGTCCACTATTTTCCTCATGATTGGATTGTACCTTTCCGAAGTCTCTGATTTTATGTCATCAACCAGATGCCACGTATAGCTTCTCCAAATATGCCACGTACACACTGTTATCAGGTAGACATTGAGTCCATTGTTGATGAGGCGGGAAGGAGTATAACCAGCAGACGCCGTGTTGAAATAAAGAACGTGGATGCGGGAAAGGATTGTCTTCAGCAATGCTTATTGGGCTAGGACGGTTCATATTTTTTCTCCGGCCCGTTGCAACGCACGGGCATTTTTACTAGTAAGCTTGATAATTCAATTTTTGGTTAAATTTCAGTTAATTTTTGTCCAAAGTTTCAAATTTTGGTTCTTTCTTTTCGTCCGAGATTTCACCGAAATTTCCGAAATTCGGCAATTTCGTTCGGAGCCGGTAAATATTCAAAAACGAAATCCAAAACCTTGGTCTCTAGTAGTCTCCGCCGTACCTCGTCGCCTCCGACGACGACCCGGACGACCCGAACCCGTCGTGGTAGTGGTGGTGGTGCCTCTTCCTCTTCTTCTTCTTGGCGGCGGCGGAGGAGGAGGCGGAAGTCACCGGGCTCGTGGCGGCGGACAGAAGGCGGTATCTCTCTTTCTCGCCCTCCTGTCCAGCTCCAGCGACAAGGCTCGCTCCTCCGCCTCTTCGTCGACCGCGCGAGGGAAGGGAGGGAGACGTTGGCCCGTACGTGGGTGGTAGTGGACGGACTTGGTCGGTCGGTCGCGTGTCACGTGAACGTTGGGTGGGCGCGCAACGGAAGCAGGACGCGTGGATGGTGGTGGTGTCGCCGGAAGACGTACGTGCTGTGCCGTGCCATGGGGTCGGTCGTTTCGGCCATCGATCGATCGAGTTTGTGTGTTGTTCCCTGCCGCCGTTAGATCATGAACGCACAGAGGGGATATATTAATTTCACGAGAGAAGTATCTAGATGCATGCCACCTAGTACGTCCTCGTATCGTGCGTCGTCTCGTAATTAAAACCAGCTAGCTAGCACAATACCCGCGCGCATTGCAACGGATTAACCAACAAACGATAAATAGTTTTAACAAAAACATAAATTACGTACAGTTTCTTGATTTCCCATTCCGGCAAGCTGCCGCCGACGCCTCCGCTAAGCTACGTATGTTGCTTAACACAATCGTCAAGGTCTTCCCTCGCAATAAATAAATAAATAAATAAAACAACAGATCGTCAAAGTCGTTCCCCGCGCGCGCGCGTGCGGTCTTGCCGACGAAACCCGAAGGCTCGTGGTATCTGGGCGTGCCGCGTCAGCCAAGTCAGATGCTTAATTCTCCTCTTCTACCTAGTATACTTACTTGTGTGGCATATATAGGGAAATTCAGATGATGATGATCTAACTGCACACTTGTGCATGCACTAGTACATCCATGTATATATTTATCTCTTGTTTCGTCCGATAACAAAGAGAAGATGAAGCCTTACATGCGGATGTGCAAGCAACCTACCTCGCCGACGGCGCTCCAGCCAATTCGTGAGTTGGTACAAGCTGATGTTTAAATTCTGTCTTCTTGTGGCTAGGCGCGAGTTCTCTTGCTTTGTGAGTGCTCTAGGGGTTGTGTTACTTGGCTATGCTGGGTATAAGGAGGTGTTGATGGTCTTGGGCCTAGGGGCTCTTGTATCTGGCTCCGATGATGTGCCTTAATTACTTTCAGAGTGTGAGTGGTTTTGCCGGTTCCCGTAAATTAACCGTGCAATGTATGGGGTTTGGGTCCGGTTTCCCTTTCTAATCTGGATCAATTCTGTTTCTTCTATAATGCAATGCGGGAACTCCCCGCCCTCTGACGAGGTTTCGTCAAAAAGGAAAGAGCGAGTACTGAGATGTTCGATTACAACAGTGTTGTGCTGTTCATTCCAAGCCATACCTTTCGACCTGGAAAGTGTCGATCAGGTTTTCTCAATCCAGCTTCTGAATAAGCCAGAACCACAAGTTCCGGATGACATGTTCTTGTTAAGATGAAACTGTCGACTATATATCTATCCGTGTGTAGAAACTACGCGTAGCTCATACTCGTTTTGCTATTTGAAAAAAACCAAAACCTTATCACGGCCATCTCCGTCTTCTCAACCGTTATGCTTTTTTTTTAACCGAGGTAAAAGACTAACCATTTTGATTAATAAAGAAGAAGTTTGAGATAGCCGGATTATTAGCGGGAAAGCGGCCGAAAACCGGAACAACACCCACACCGACCGTCGTGGAACACGACCGTCGTGAAGGCACACACAACCACCCTGGCTACACACAAAAGCTAAGCGAGAGTCGTCGTCGAGGTTGCCCTCTCCTGTCACCGTGGTCCGACTCCGACTTCACCTAGGTTGCCTTCTCGTTATGAGCTTTTCCCTTTTAACCAAGCATTTTCTCTTCTTTTAATCATGTACCGTGAACAGGATGGTAGTCTGATTTTTGATACTCAATTAAATAACACATCCCGTTTTTTTTAAGTAAATAACACATGGTTGTTCCTATTGATCAAAGATTGTACCTTCACCATTCTGTGATGTCACTTCCATTGTCTGCTTGTGTAGATTTGTCGTGTTTCCCCGTCTTAGCTGCAGATAGCAATGACTCGTTTTCAAAGCATGGTGGACCAGAGACGACTCTATGCAAATTCAGTGAGTAGCATGTCATGGTGGTTCTCACCTTTCAGTAGGGCTGGAATTAAAACTCGAAACTCGCGAGTTAAACGAGTAACTCGTGACTCGGCTCGGCTCGGCTCGAACTCGGTGTCCAACGAGTCGAGCCGAGCTTTAGATTTGAGCTCGTTTGTTGACCAAGTTAAACGAGCCGAGTTACGAGTTACTCGTTTAGCTCGTTAAACTCGTTCAACTACGAAGTTTGGAATTTTCCATATATTAATGCCAAATACCTAGTATATTTTGCATAGATAATAGACTAGAACTTACATCTTTTAGCATTAATCTACCATATGAGTAGAGATGTGCAATTGTAAAAGGATAATCATTGTTTTAGTACTAAATTAATAGAAGAATTACTATTTTAATCATATGTACTCCTATTTAAATACTTAGAATTAGTTAAACGAGCTAAATGAGCTACTCGCGAGCTTAGCGAGTCGAGCCGAGTTTGATATATAAACTCGTCCTGTTAAACGAGCCGAGCCGAGCTAATTCGTTGTTTTAACGAGCTTGAACGAGTCAAGCCGAGCTGGCTCGGCTCGGCTCGAATTCCAGCCCTACCTTTCAGTGATTAGCATGGGATGCATGGTAGCATGCCCAGCATCTGCACGGCAGAGTTTCTCTGCATATGCAACGGCAAGAGTGAATGCCGATGAGGCGCTAGCTCCTCTGCCTTTCATCATCAGGTGGAGCCGACCAGAATTTCCACGCACCTACTACACTACTACTCCCATAATCCAGGACCCACTGCCACTGGCTGGTTGCCTTTGGGCAGCATAGTGACCAATAATGCCTTCGCTGCCGATGGAGCCAGCTCCCATTGCGCCGACACGGCGCCTAGCTGTAGTTTGTACTAGATCCTGCTGATCCGGTTACCGTGTCCTTAGAGTAGATTCTTAGAATCAGCCACGTCTGTTCTTAAGATTTCAACCCTATGCCCAGTTCGCGATTTAAGGAGGACGGTCCCACTTCTAAACTTAACTATTTTTTGTGAGATACACTTAACTACTACCTTCGTTTCATAATATAAGTCTTTCTAGCTAGCTAAACTAGTTTGCTAAAAAGGCTTACATTTCGGAACGGAGGTAGTAAAGGTTAGAAAAATGAGTGCACGTTTTGAAACTTCAACTGCAACATTCTCATTTTTCACG
The DNA here is from genome assembly GCA_012064385.1 of Puccinellia tenuiflora. Lineage (NCBI taxonomy): Eukaryota > Viridiplantae > Streptophyta > Magnoliopsida > Poales > Poaceae > Puccinellia > Puccinellia tenuiflora. Next base: position 874,483 of record QRDG01001694.1, on the reverse strand, counting down.
TTTTGCAATAATTCCTATAGGAAAAAATTCATACGGAATAGAACTTTTTAAAATTGCTATTAAATTTCTTTGACCCAAAGAGGTCTTGAGTGTTAGATCATTTATCCAATTATCTTTCTCTCTTCCAATCCAAACCATGCCGAGGAAAAAAAATTACTATTTCTTCTGAAAATTGTAAGTTTGGTGTGAAATATACGACAATATCCATACGGAGATGAATGGACGGTACAACCTCACCCACACGATCGTCTATTAACCGGGAGAGACAGGCTAAGCTATTCATTCGATGGCCTTGTGCAACATTATTATTTAGCATTATTCCAACATGTTGCTACAGAACTATATATGAAGTATACACTTCAGGGTTATTATTTCTAGAGAGCTCGAAATGGCTCTTAAAGTCCTAAGTCGCGGCAAGATGAGAAAACCATTGGGTCAACTCTATTTCTCATGGTGTAATCTTGCACTAATGAGCAACCAAAAATAATAACGTGATGAAGGATTCAATGAATTTCAACCCCTGCTAAAAAGCAGCTCCACGAGGGGCTCGCGTGCGTTTGGCAAACTGCCTTTTTTTTTGCTTTCTGCGCATTTGGCACTTGTGTTTTGGCTGTTCAGTAGCAAAGTTTTGGAAACTTACGGTTTGTTAGATGGACCATCAAGTTCCATCCGTGTTCGGACATTTCACCACCTGAAAAGCTTATGTTACTAATTTTCTGTTGATTCGTATCCATTACCTGATATTTGCAAAACAAACTATCTTACTTTTTTTTGCTTGTGATACAACAGAGGAGAGAACATCATGCTCGAGCGGTGTCCATCATCTCCATAAAGTTCGTCTTGGTTGTATGCCATTACATGTGTACCTTTATGCTTACGGCCAACCTAATATTTGGATCGCTGTCGCGTTCGTCTCCCAATATATTCTCTATATTGATCATCATCATCAGAAATGTTGTGTGCGGGGGAAGAAAGCATCATCCAAAATTTTCATCTGAAATTATTAACAGTCATATATTTCTTAGTTTCCATACATTGATTGAGAACACCACGAAAATATAGTTTACACAGTTTGGCATGGATTGAAGGTTGTTAGAAATCTAAAAATCAAGAATTACGACATTTGAACCCAATTGTTTGCATTGTATTGCGTTATCAAGCAAATCTGTTAGCAATATCATACGACTCCCAATATTGAATTCAAGTGCATGAATCACCAAGCCATGCACCTTCCTACAATTTTTATCATTGCCCTTACCAACCTTCCATCTATATATAGAGATGGAGAACATGTTGGTCCTTAGCTAAGTATATATTTGTAATAGAACGATATTTGTTCTAGACTTCTAGGCTTCTAGTCAATCTAACATAATCCAAAATATATCTCAATTGTTCAGCAAGCCAATAAGCATGCATACATTGAACTCCTAGTCCTAACTCCATAATAACATTGTTCTCCTGACGAACTAACCAAGAGTTTGGCAAGGTGACACTTATGGGAAGAAACCGTGTAGTATCTCAAATACAATTTTCTTTCCTCTAGCAGGCCATGTCACCAAGCACATAGCCATAGGTAGAAAGCTACTCCATTTCTTTCTTTATTTTTCTCCCCTGCTATAGCTAGAATCTGCGTTTACAAAGCACAAGCTAGTATCAATTAAGGTAATTCTTATACGTTTGTAACGAAAACCACAAAAGCCCACTTACCATGACCAGTTTCAAAGATCCCATCATCTCCATTTTATATGTACATACATCTATCACACAGTAATTGTCTGGCAGTGCAGACGTAATGAACTTTGAGGTGCAATATATGTGCCATATCAGCTGTATGGAAAATCATCAAAGAGTACGAGTGGAGAAACACAAGTAATCTTTGTCGCCATAAGTTTCTTTTCAGGTAATCTCACTAAACTCGATCGAACTAGACTGTTGCGGAGCTGATAAGTTCAGTCTGAAGAACCAAGCTGGGAAATTTATCTGCATTGATCACTGGATATAATGATAAGATCGTTGTTTAATAGGAAATTAACCACGTACATATACAGGTGTAAGATCAAATGGAACTATCGCACGGCCAGGATGCGCAAGGAAGCTTCTAGAACTTTCCATTTGCCCCACCATTGCCTCCTCATCCCAACTTGACGAGGCGGCGCCTGTCGGAACAAGCTCTCACCGCCTCACCGGCCCGGCCCGATCGAGTAAGAATCTACGAATGCCGGCCAGCGGGGCGGCTCCGGCTCTTCCACCATTTCTGCCGATCTACAGTACGCAGCAAGCATTTCTGTCTTTCTGACCATCTGCACGCTGCGAACTGAACTCCCAGTCTCCCAGACCAGTGCGCCGCGAACCTGGCCGCTCCTCGAACCAAAAATCGAACAGACGCAGCTCCATACTCCCGAGATCGGTCGATCAAATTGCACCGGCATGCACTCGCGCGCGCAATCGATCGGCCTCGCCGCGCCGCGCCCCGCGCAATCGGCGAGCACCCAACTGAAACCACGGCCGGGGCTGACCCGATGTCCTGATCACGGCGGAGATCATCGATCAGCAGAGGCGATCGATGGTGAATTTGAGTGAGATCCAGCCCCCAGCCAACTAGAAGCACGGTACAAAACTGGAAACAAAATCAGTTCAGAATTCAGAAGCCGCCATGGATGAACACGGATAGAGCTCCAACCAAAGCAATTCTTATTTGGAAGGTGAAGCTTTTACAGACGAGATCGACGGCGACTCCTCTCCGACGAGGAGGAAGGAGAGAGGACTGCAAGCTCGAACTACGAGCTACCCCCGAGCAATTACGTTAATTACAAGAAGATCCCTCTCTCTCTCTATGTCATCGTCTATTCCTTTTCCTTCTCGTTCTTCCGGCCGGTGCGCCCTCCGATTTCCTCCGTCGCGGCGTAGATCTCCGCGATCAGGCGGTACCGCTTCACCCTGCGCTGGGTCCCGGCCACCTCGTGCTCCTCATCTTCCTCCCAGTCCGCGGAACCGCCGAGGAGTATGGCCGGGGCTGGGACCAGCGCCGGCGGGGCGCCCACGGAGCGCGATGAGGAGGAGCCGCCGGAGCCCGCGGGGGCGCGCCGGGACCGGGGGCGCGGGGTGCCCGAGGACGCGCTGCTCTCGCTGAGGTGGATGAGCTGCTCGGCCGCCTCGAGCTCCCGCGCCGTGAACGCCTCCACCGACGGTGCGCCCTTCGTCTTGGGCACCGGCGCCGGCGCCGGTGCCGTCTTCGCCCTCGCCCTCGCCGGCTGCGCCTCGCACTGTAGGGTTTTCATGGCGATTGGTGGGTGAGTTGCCGTGGACGCGCGTCTTCTAATTTTGCCTCGACTCTTTCTTCTCCCCGTCTTTCTTTGGCTATTAGTTTTCCCTTCTCATTTTCTCTGCGCCGTGGGTGAGGTTGGGTTTTTATCATGCGCAAAGAGGAAAAATGGCTGGGATTATATCTATTTTTTTAGGGTGATATCTATTTTATTTATTTTTCTATTTAGGCAGGGCTTTAATATTTTCCTCTTAGGTGGATCTCACAAATGTCAATCTAGCCTGGAATCCAATTGGCGCAACAAGTCTTCACACCATCCTAGCCAGTTTTGGCACCAGATGTTACCGTTATGTTTTTACGCGGTTACTAGATGCAATAATGTTTGTATACATGTCACGGCCTCACGGGGTATGCAATTGTATGCTAATACTATTTCGAGTAGAGATATACAATACAATCATGTTGACCTTTGACCGGTGAGAAGCTTCCTCTGAGACACCTGCGTCACCATGAAGAAATCTGATAATTAGTGACTATATCCTAAGTAATCAGAAAGGAGAAAAAACTAGATTCATTTCTGATAGATATATGAAAACCCAACAAAAAAATATTTCCTACACTTTAAGTCGTACGAGCAAATACAAGAGTGGTCCAGTTAATGATCACTGGACAACATTGAAAGGAATCCTAAAATACTTAAAGAAACTAAGGACTTATTTCTCGTCTATGGTGGTGATGATGAGCTCGTTGTAATAGGTTAAGGGATGCTAGCTTGGTCACTGATCCTGACGATTCTGATCTCAATCGGCATTTGTATTTACACTTAACAATGTCACATTAAGTTGGAAGAATTATAAGCAAACCATAGTTAAAGATTCTACGACATAGGCGGAGTATGTGGTTGCTTTTGTAGCAGCTAAGGAGGGTGTTTGATTCAAGAAGTTCGTCATCTAAATTGGTGTGGTTCCGAGCTCACACGATCCCATGGAAATTCTCTTGGTGCTAGGTACTTAAAGATTAACTAGAATATTGACTCTAGTGATAGTGGGAGACTATTAGAAATACGCACTAAGGAAATATTCTATTTTTCTAATGTAGAATTTTATATTCTGTGATATAATTTTAATATGTTTTGAATGGGAGATTCACAGGAACTTAATTACATGTGTGGAGTTATAAACGCCAGCACAATATCATATCCCTAGTAAGACCTCTAGATTGGTTCATGAACTATTGATGATCATGTTGTCCTGACCATGGGCTTGAATAAGAAGTTACAAGGATGCCATGATTCATGAGGACACGTTGTTAGTGTAACGTAGTGTAACATAGTACTGTATAGACATATTGATATATTGCGAGACATGTCGTCAATAAGTTGTTCGTATTTCCTCATCATATGCATTCATGTTCATTTTATTATACCACTATTTTATTTATTTTGCTATTTAGGCAGGGCTTTAATATTTTCCTCTTAGGTGGATCTCCGGCCTCACAGGGTATGCAGTTGTATGCTAATAGTATTTCAAGTAGAGATATACAATACGATCATGTTGACCTTTGACCGGTGAGAAGCTTCCTCCTGAGACACCCGCGTCACCATGAAGAAATCTGATAATTAGTGACTATATCCTAAGTAATTTGAAAGGAGAAAAACCTAGGTTCTTTTCGGATACATATATGAACACCCAACAAAAAAAAGATTTCCTACACTTTAAGCGGTACGAGCAAATACTAGAGTGATCCAGTTAATGATCACTATGATCATTGGACAACAATGAAAGGAATCCTAAAATACTTAAAGATAACTAAGGACTTACTTCTCGTTTATGGTGGTGACGATGAGTTCGTTGTAATAGGTTACAGTGATGCTAGCTTGGTCACTGATCCTGATCTCAATCAACATTTGTATTTACACTTAACAACGTCACATTAAGTTGGAAGAATTATAAGAAAACCACAGTGACAGATTCTATGACAGAGGCGGAGTATGTGGTTGCTTTTGAAGCAGCTAAGGAGGATGGTTGAATCAAGAAGTTCGTCATCTAACTTGGTGTGGTTCCGAGCTCACAGGATCCCATGGAAATTCTCTTGGTGCTAGGTGCTTAAAGATTGACTAGATTATTGACTCTAGTGATAGTGTGAGACTATTAGATATACACACTAAGGCAATGTTCTATTTTTCTAATGTTGAATTTTATATTCTGTGATATAATTGTAATATGTTCTGAATGGGAGATCCACATGAACCTAATTACATGTGTGGAGTTATAAACGCCAGAACCATATCCCTAGTAGGACCTCTGGATTGATTCATGAATTATTGATGATCATGTTTTCTTGACCATGGGCTTGAATAAGAAGTTACAAGGATGCCATGATTCATGAGGGCGCGTTGTTAGTGTAACATAGTACTGTATAGACATGTTGATATATTGCGAGACATGTTGTCAATAACTTGTTAGTATTTCCTCATCATATGCATTCATGTTCATTTATTCTACCACGAACATGATCTATGACAGATTAACAGCTCATCAGAATCCGATAAAGCATAGGATGGCCGACCCAACAAAAGGTCCATTCAGGTTAAGCAGGCCGACCCACTTGAGCCCAAAAATGTAGGGTAGGCCAGCCTTTTAAGCTAGCACGTGGAACCACTGCGGCACATTTTGGCCTGCCATGCCATGCATTTTTTGTCCGGTCGCCATATATTTGACTATTTCTTGGTCATGTTATATGTCATGTTTAGTCTCATTTAGGAAGCCCATTAGATGGTCCACTAATTGGCGAATTTGTTTACCGGTGGTCCAAGAATATCAGGTAGGTGGATTGCCTAAATTAATTTTGAAAAAATCAATTAATATTGCATAATTTCAACCCAAAAAATACATTTGAGTTCGTCAAGAATATCTTAGTGTGCACAAAAAGTTATATGATATAATCTTGATTAGAACACGTGATTAAGAAGATTTGAATCTTACGAGCCAAGTCAAGAGTTCGACAAAATTTTCTTGGCTTCATCAAAATATCACGTATATATTTATCAATAGATGTGATCGAACTTCTATATTCTTCCTCGACATTTCAGCGACAGATCGAAGAGAGCTACACATTTTTTCTACAGTTAGTAGGGATTTTTCACGTGAACTACTAAGTTTTTCACGTGAACTACTAAGCAGGTAATTTTCTTTAACAATATTTTGGGTGGGTGCCTCGAAAAATCTTTGGACCGTTCTCTCTGAGGAATCCTTAATAGTTTTAACTGCAGTGAAAAAACTTACAACAATGAACCATGCAAGCATCATGGATTATGTGCTAAAAATCATATAGTTATGTGGAGCCGAAAATAAGAAAATTAGCTTATTTATAAAACATATAAATATTGGCATATCATGTGAAATGATAGACACGGCTTAAAATAGGATGAAAAAACCTACATTATAAAAGATGCCGGATCTCAAGATAGAAACGTGACATTGTTTTTAATCATGTGCCATCAAATATGTGTGCATTTCAATAACATGAACACTAGAAGACATATCAATAAAGCAAAAAATGCCAAGGAGTGCCAAATCTTGTATTGCTTGCGAACACATATTTATTTAATAATTCTATATATATTTATGAAATTCAGTTGATTTTGTCGGTTGAATGACTTGAATTCATATCTAACACGCGATGTAGGGTAACTAATCTCAGTGAGACAGAGGCAGGTCGTAGTGTCGTACGGAGTACATGACATAGATATATACTTTCCCTGCAACTACAGTTTCACATCGGACGTCGACCACTATAAACTCTGCAATTACCCAGCAGCTGCATCCACAGTTCCACACGGCTGGATGCAATCAGGTGAGAAATGGAGGTTATGGATGGAACTAGCTAATCATAGATATGTTGACCCATGGTTTGCTATGGAGTTCCGACGAGTACCTGTTGCCAAGAATGGCATTGCTTGTTCAGCGCAACATTGGCTTCCACTAAGTCTTCCGACGTATAAGCAACAAACGATTTTTTTTTCACTTATTAGATGACAGAATCGGTAAGGAAAGCAAGCTGCCGTGTATGGATCAACGGACACTTTGAGAAAATTAGCCAACATAATGTTTAATTAGCACGGTGATCATTGTGTGTTGGCTAACTGAATAGCAGCAAGGCTAGATCGTGTGGAAGAAAAAGGAAATGATCGGCAACGGTAAATCGTGTGGAACAAAAAATAACTAAGAAATGGTCAGCTTTATAAGCCTCTCCTCTCCTCCGCGATTTAAGAAATGGTCTGGGATGATGATGTAAACTAGACATGTATTCACACTTGCTTCAGAGCTTTCCAGGATAAAACCAAGCTGGCTATCTCTAGAAGTCTAGAGTAGCTAGCTAGCTGTGGATCGAGGTGGAACTCCTACTGTCCTACATAGCCTGTCTTGCCATCCACGAGGATACAGTGAAAAATCTTTGAGATGATATTTTTCGAACAATAAGCCCAAAAACACATGAGAATCACAGCTATACTCCTAGTACAACTGCACAGCTAGAATGCTAGCTAGACCGAGTTAATTTTCTTCGGCGCATGACAAGATCATTGCCGTGCGGCTGCAAGCAAAGTACACGCGCTATGTTCTTGGGCTGTCCAACTCCACGTCAGGATCAGTCTTGTCGAAAATGAAGAACCACGCATTAATGACACAACCATTGCGCGCGCTTTCCAAAAAAAAGAGAAAATGTGGGTGACACAAGATAAACTCGAATTCAAATCGCGGAGGAGGGAACGCCAAACATTGTCGCAATTATGAGCTCTGATAGTTTGAGATCTGGAACTGAAGGCCCAGATTAGATTTTCAAACTCAAAATTCAAAAACGGAGGCGCGCTAACAAACTTCCTGTACAAGCTGCGTTTTCCGTTTTGTCGTCTCGGAAAAGATTTGCGCGCTAACAAACGGAGTACGTGGCTAGCTAAGCTACGACCACGGCGTAATTACACAAAAGCCCTTCGATCTCCTATACGTAATACGAGTACTACTTTCTCTCTCTAGCTAACGGTCTCCGCCCCGTACCTCGTCGCCTCCTCCACCGACGGCGACTCCGTCGAAGTCGTGACGGCGCCTCTTCCTCTTGTCCTCCTCCGTGGCGGCGTAGAGGTCGGAGAGGAGGCGGTACCTCTTCCTGGCCCTCCTGTCCAGCAGCCCCGTCGACGGCGTGTCCTCGACCACCACCACCGCGACCTTCCGCTCCACCTCCTTCTCCTCCTCCGCGCAGTCGCAGCACGAGCTCGCCAACCGCGGCGAGGACGGAGGCGTGGTGGAGGTCGTCGACGCGGCCGCGGCCTTGACGCCGCCGGCGACGCTGAGCTGCAGCAGCAGGTCGGCGGCCGCCAGCTCCGCCGCCGTGAAGAGGCCCACGAGCCAGAGCTCCAGGTCCTCCAGGCCGCGGCCGACGGCGAGCGACGACATGGCCGGCCGGATGCTTTCCGAGACTGGGAGATTTTTGTGGGTGGAGAATTGAACGGGACGGAGGGAGGGAGGCGTGGGCTGCCCCCACGCGGCGCGGCTTTATAGCGGGGGAACCGGCTCGGTCGGTGTCGGGTGGGCCCGAGCGAGGAGGGAGACGTTGCCGTTGGTGCCGTGGGCCAGGGACACTGGCGTGTGGGCCGGAAAGCGCGGACGGACTTGGTCGCGTGTCACGTGAACGTTGGGTGGTGTCGCTGGAAGAACGTCTCCGCATCTCCGGGAGACGTGTGGTGCACTGCATCTGCATTGCAACGCGGTCACGTCTCAGGGGAAACGCCTGCGCGCGCACGTCCACCGGGTCGTACGTGTGCATGCATTTGCCTTGCCAAGCCAACCCAGCGTGTGTTGTGATCCATTTTTTTTCGAATATGCGTATTCATTAACCCAGCCAAATCGATGCACACAACCGCTAATAAGTTCGACGTTTTAGAGTATTGCAGCTCGTGATTCATGAATCACACAGGATCGATATACAAATCAACCAACCAAACAAAGCATATATGAGAATTCTTGAAGTCTATTAGCAGCATGTCGTCAACCTACCAACCCGGCTGAATGTATTCTGAGCGAACATTAGCAGCTGTGTGCATTCAATATCCATAAGATCCAGATGGTTCTGCGGGAGAAGGAGTGTCCATCACATAATCCAGTGCATGACCATGTGAAAAAACGCAAAAAGTTCAAAACTTACGATTTTCTTAAACACCAAGTTATTTCTACAAACCCAAATCAACTAGGACATCACAATATGGATTCTAGTCTTAGTTTTTTTTTGTCTATTTTATTCTACCAATTACTGGGCATATGCATATTTGTTATATTTAGATGGTGAAAGAATGTTGAAAGTAAAAAATAATAAAAAAAATCAGAATCGAGTCTAGCAAAAGGGCATGGACGAAATAGTTTTCTCTGAATCACAAGAACAACATTCCGTCCATGTTCCCATGCCATTGTCTTTTAGCCAAATTATGTTTTATACGTCGAATTTTTTATCAAGGAACCACATAATTAATTTAAATTTTAGTGGGATCGATCTTTAATTTCCACAAGTAATTCGATCATTCATGTAATACTCATACATAATTTCCAGGCGAAACTATCAAAATCATTTGATAAGCATACTACCATCAATCTCTCAGTTAGATGTACCACTCATTCCACCTATTGATGTTAGAGTTCTCCTAAACCCACATTAGATACCACACCATTTTTATGGTTTATTATAAAGATGGGTACTGCTGCGGTAAGAATGTATCCCCTAAGCAAATATCGTTTCAAAATCTGGTACTCGACAAATTCCATTTTTAAAGAAATTGCTGTTAAAGACTCTTCCACGAGTGGTGTAATCTAAACAGTACAAATCAGGCATTCAGGTGTTTAGGCGATCAGGTTCATTTTCTGTAGGTGCCGTTTGTAGATCGCGTAGGAACCAACGTACGAAGCCACGAGGATTAATTATTAATTGTTTCTGGGACTGAGTGACTGACGATGGGTGTCGACCATAACCTGGTCGGTAGCCACAAAATGGGAATTCAGGGCGAAATCAAAGTGGATAGAACATGCGAAACTGTCCTTGTCGTCCCGACGGAACCAAAGATATTTATTCTCCACTACCACAAGGAACTGCAAGCTGCAAGCGGTCGACGCCTACGCTAAGCTAATTAAGCTCTGTCTGCTGCCTTTTTGCAGTTTGCTTAACACAATCGTCAAAGGTCTTCCCTTGCATAAAAATAAGTTAGAAAATCGTCAAGGTCTTCCCCTGCAAAAATAGAAAATCGTCCAGGTCTTCCGCGTGGTCAGTCTTGAGGGCAAAACCCAAACGAGCGTGTGGGGTTTGGTTGTGGCGCATCCAAGGTCATGATTTATTTGTAGAGAAACAGTAAGAAAAAACCGTGTGTATATACACTGTTTTGGTTGCATGCATAGAGTTGGTGCTTTATGTTACCATTCATGGACTCTTGTTTGGTAGTTATGACAAGAGAATGCAACTTGACAAGGAAAAATTGACATGTTTGACTTTTCTTCAAACTGCAACATAAAATAAATCAAATTTGAAACTTTTTCATAATCTGATCTTTTTTCATAGTGCCCGTCCCGAGAACGGGACTTCATGCTACATTGCATGGCGCCCTAGAATAGCGTGTCATGGTACATTACATGACAACCTGACCTTTGGCAACCGACGGCGTTATAAATGCATGGCGTGCTAACTTAAGCAGCGTCATGCAATGTAGAAAGGTGCCTTACCCCAAGGCGTCAAGCAAAAAAAGGGGTCACATTTAGAAATTTTGTGTAGATCTAGTTCATTTTGTGCTCAAGTTTCTAAAAAAGTTCGCCAAATTTGCTAGGAATAAGAGGGAACATTTCCCATCTAGTTGTATGCGAGAGTTTGAATGAGAGGAAACGGGTGATTCTATCGTTCATATTTAGCTTGTCACTATACCGCAAATCCTCTGCATGTGACCAAACACGGTTCAAACTGAAATAATGTTTTGTTGTATCCTATCTACAACCGAGTGGGCAACCAAACACACCCTATAAAACTGTGCGCATGCGTGTTACTTCGGGTCCTTAGCGAGGCCACGAATAGCTCTAGCCGGCCCATTTGAATGTCTCGGACGATCTGAAAACAGACATCCCACACGTGAGATTACAGACGCACGTGAGATTACAAACACAATACATACAGACATGCGTCATATCATACAATAGCTCAGAAAAAAGAACGAAGGTGACTTTTTCCGATAATTGGAGCCACACAGCCCCCAATTTCACAGTGAAATTGAGAAGCCTCATTCTTTGATACATCGTTCTCATAAAATTGGGTGCAACCCCACACTTCATCAGTCACGCATACCATCACACATAACAAGATAATCTTTCTAGAGGCTACATAAGAATGACAGCAAAAACTCATGATAGTGTTCTTCTCGCAAGTCGCAAAAGCCTCAAGATGTCACGGGCCCAACCATGTTGACGACAATATACTTCGTGTGCACCTTCACTATTTTACATAGCCTTCGTAGTTTTTCTGTAACAATATCCATTCATTTAGGAAATGACATAAATATAAAACTACATTAGTTGGATCTCTAGGCCTAATAATTTGAAAACAAGATTTGTTCCTCGTTTTCCACAAGGTACAAAAAGCACCATCTCTCTATCTCTACTAGCAGATGCATCAAACCATGCTTATATAAATCATCGAAAGATGCTGGCTTTCAATGTATCCCTTATGAAAAACATGACACATTCCACATGTATTGCCGCGACTCCTCCTCAATGCCTAGATCTGATAATGTCCCGGGAAAACCAACAAAGCTCCTTTGTACTTTGCCCTCTCTATGCATACAAGGTCTCACTGGCAGTGAATCAAGCTCAATGGGAACAGAGGCATATCCTGCAAACTATCCATCCATCCCACCCATTTAATCCTCAACCTCTCGTGCACACTCGTTCCGTCTGCCGATCCCTGATGATCTCCCCAAGGGAGATGTGATTGTTGCAATTGGCCTAAACTCCGGCGAACTTTGCTCCTTATCTCTTGCACATATGGAACACACACCAGGAGCGGGAAGAGTGAACAAAATGGAGATGGACGTGACGATCAATCCTCACTGAGGAGACGAATGCTTCCTCGGCAACCCTTTATATGACTCGCTTTGACGGTATGTACCGTCAGAGATCAAGAAACGATCCAGAATCTACCCCATAATGCCTCGTCTCGCGAGCGACATTGGCATCATACCAATCACCCAGATGTGACCTTTTGGAAATAAAAACTAAAAGAGCGACGAACTATCTACACGGCTTTCTTTTCGCTTTTTTTTGGATATTTCTTATTTATTGTAGTGTTGTATTTAGGGATGAAGCCACACCCCGGGCAACCGAGGCCATGCCCCGATGTTTAGAACTTTTTTTACCACTATATTAGTGTGGAATAGTTAGTTTGGCTTAGCACTTAGCCTAATTACACAACTAATTTCAAGATTGGCCAGGCTTTTGGTTTGATCCTGGCTCTATTCTATATTTTTCTTCAGGTAACCCGTGATCCGTTGGTGCTAGCCTTTGAAGACATGAACTTCGAGCTGCATGCCTCGCAGCAGCTAGCTGAAGGAAAATTAATTAACTGCCATCGCGGGCTTGCCGCCGGCATATCAACTCCGTAGAACTCGAACTAGATTGAGTAGATTGTGACGAAGTTCAGATCTAGAGAACCCAATGACTTGATCAGTCCAAACTGAAGAATTACGCAAAATCATCCACAGTATCAGTAATCTCCTCCTTATCGAAAAAAGTATCAGTAATCTCCTGAATCGATCGAACCAATATGGCCAGGCGGTGGGTGCTCGCAACAAGCTTATCGCCTTGAGTATGAAACTATGATCGTCGGCCAGCCGGTGCGGCTCAACTAGGTGCCAGTGTGCCACACAGCAAGCATTTCTCGCTGGAAATTGGAAATCAAACAAATACAGCTCCAAAATCATCTCCTGATCCGCAAATTCCATCGGCGGGCGCCTCGGAATAGTTAATTGCAGAAATCGCATGCACGCACGCTGGGAATCACGATTAGCAAAGTGGCGAGCTACCTAACCGAATCCATGGCGGGAGCTAATCAGATCGACCCCCATCAATCATCTTTGCCTCCTACAGAGATCATCAATCGATCGAGAATTCGGGATCCAGCAAAGCTGCAAGCAGGAACACGAGATTGAACTACCGCGGGGCGCGTTGGAGGTTGATTAGATAGAAATTCAGAATCCGTCATTTATGAACTGGACACAAAATCAAGCAGGCCCCAAGTCTTATTGCAAAGATGAAGCTTTTACAGCGAGATTGATCCCGACTCCTCCACCGAGAGGACTGCGAGCTCGCAGTCTCGCACTAAGCGCTACCCCCTAGCAACTACGTTAATTACAAGAGGGTCCTTCTCCTCTCTCTTCCTCCATCTCGTCGTCTGTTCCTTCTTGTTCTTCCGGCTGCTGCGCCCTCCAATTTCCTCCGTCGCGGCATAGATCTCCGCGATCAGGCGGTAGCGCTTCACCCTACGCTGGCTCCCGGCCACCTCGTGCTCCTCCTCTTCCTCCCAATCCGCGCAACCACCAACGACGACCGCGCCCGCCTTCGCCGGCGGGGTATTCACGGAGCGCGGCGAGGAGAAGGAAGAGCGCTTGGCCGCGAGGGCGCGCGCGGCGGCCCTCGGCGCACCGGATGATGAGCTGCTCTCGCTGAGGTGGAGGAGCTGCTCGGCCGCCTCGAGCTCGCAAGCCGTGAAGACCTCCTCCGCCGGCCACGCGACGGGCTCCGTCTTGGGCTCCAGCGCCGGCCTTGCCCTCGCCGGCCGCCCCTCGGGATGCAGGGTTTTCATCGGCGATTGGTCTGGTCTGGCCGTCTGCGGTGGGTTGCCGTGGACGCGCGTTGTTGGCTGATTTTGCCTCCTCTCGTCTAGTCTTTCTTTCGTTTTCTGATTTTTTTTTCTGATGATGATATTAAGGGCGGGTTTCTGTTCCATTTTCTTCTGTCGCTGGCATAAATACGGACGTGCTGAAACGAATTGGCTCGACTAAGTTTTATACGGTGGTTATTGTTAAGTTTGGTTCCAAATAATAAAGGAATAGAAACTATGTTGTGCACTTGTGTGCTCTAGAATACATGTCTTTTCCGTCTCCGCCCCTCTAGTGTACTGTTAGAGGGTGGAGAGAAAATGATTTCCGTCTCTTATCTTATCTGGTGAACAAGATTTATATTGTTTCGTCTTGGTGCCACGACGATGTCGCTTACATAGTGATGATGGTGTTGTCTTGAAGAAAATTCCTCCGGCTCCAACCGTGCCCCGCCGGTCTTCATAGACCAACTAGTTGATTTTTGTTGTTGTTAATCGGTGTTGTTCTATGGGCACCATTGACAACAATGTCGTGACTCCCTTTTCGAGCATTTGATAGCAAGATTGTCGCACCGGTATGGTGATGCTAGCACTACTTCCTGCATAGATCGGTGGTGCCCCGGTGATATGCTTGGGTGATTGGGTTGATTGGTAATCTCCATTGTATGTAACTGAACGGTATATTTTTATTCTTGTCTCCCTTATTCTAAGATATTTTTAGTTGGTTCCCTAGTTGAATCACACTAATATCAACCTGGTGACCAATTGATCGGGCATGTGGTTATTGTTAGGTTCAATAGTATTTCTTGATATGATAAGGATCAGGGGGAGGAGGCATGCAGGATACAAACTCAACGGTGGCGTCGATGTTTCATCTGGGGTTACCATCATTTTGGTAGTGTGATATATGCTAATTGTGTTTGTAAACTAGATTTAGTGCGTACATTTCACATGTTTAATTGGAATCAACTAACGACACTGACATTTTAGTCATCATTTTGTTCTTTAATTGAAACTATTCCTTGGATCTTGAAGTGACCTGACTTCCAATGGTTATCATTTTTTTTTCATAAACCACAAAGGACAAGGTGTTTACGCAATTCATAAGGACAATAAAATTAGCCTTGAAGTACTGTGGATGGTTATGTTTGGAATTAATCATGGATGTATCCCCTGTTTGCTATGGAGTTCCAACGTGTCATGTTGCCAGGAATAGCATTGCTTGTATAGCTCAACATCCTTTGGCTTCCACCAAGTTTCCCCATATCAGCAAGAAAGATCTTCCTTTAGTCAAATCAGCAAGAAAGCTAAGCTAGCTAGCTGCATGTGGGCTTCGATCGATCCTCTAGCTACGCGTGAATGATTCTATGTACGAGCTATCAACTACCATTTCGAGAGTGTTGATTCGCGTGAGAAGTATATGTGTGCCTCGTTGTCCTTAATCCTTTTTTAACCTGATGTCCTTAACACGGCGTTTATTTGGTAAATGAGTATACGTGTGTGGCCTAACTTAACGAGATCAAAAATAAATCGTACTATGAAAGAAAAAAGTGATTTTTTAAAAGTAAGACACATGATCGAGTTTATTAAAGCTGTCTTAGTTTGTGTTTTCGCTTCAACATGCGGAGACAAGTAATCCAAAAAAATTGCCAGAAAATATAAAGTTGATAGCACTGGATCTAGAAGGAACTACCTCACATCAAGTAGCTAGTATTGCAAATAGCAGTTAGTAAGAGCATCTCCACCGGCGTACTCCATGTCTCCATAGCCCTCCCCATCTATCTAAGGGGGTTCGAACACGGAAATTCGCCCGAGCGGCGCCCCCATCGACCCGAGTGGCACGAAAAACTGTCGGCAACCTCTTGTTTGCCCCCAACCTATCTACAGAGTCAGCTCGGAGGTACCGGACACGCCCGCCACTTAGCACTTTGAAAGGTCGGCCCAGCCTGTCATTGGCACAAAGGCCAGTCAACATTGTTTTTATCTAGCCGAACATCTTCTTGGTTCCCCTAGCGGGCGTTGTTTTTGCACGACGCGGTGGCGGTGTGCCTTTCCCACGCATCGCCTCCCAGCCTAGCACTTTGAAAGGTCGGCCCAGCATGTCTAATGAAACCAAAGTGCTATGTTTTGGATCCCAAGATCCAGGAAGCTCATTTTTTGAGAAATTCGATAACGGTATTTGAAAGCTTCAAAGAATTCGGGAAAACAATCCTAGATGTAGATGATGATGAACTCTACTAGTGTGCAAAAAAAAAAAAAGACTAAACCAAAATTTGTTGTATTCTATGCTCACACTAAATGACAAATATGTGCAGTACACAATTTCAAAACTTAAAACTTTATTAGATTTTTCATATTTTTTTGTGTAGTCTAGAATAGAAAGAGTCTTACCTGTGCTGGACTTCGATATTATGTACTACACCTAGGATTTTTGAAGACTTACAAATGCCTTTTTAAATTTCTTTTTTCAAAAAAAAAAAGTCGCCCTCTAGCTCAGCCTTCGTTTGTGTTCATCATCTGGAGATCGTTTTTCTGGCTGGCCTGGGTGGTTGTAGAAGGAACGGAGGCGTGGTTATAGCAGGGGAGCCGGCTCGGTCTGTGTCGGGCTCGAGCGCGGCCGCGGGACGTTGGTGCGGTGGGGCCCCGGACGAGGAGGCTGGCGCGTGGGTCCCAGACTACCGTACGTGAGCCAACGGGACGAGGACGCGTGGCACCTGAATAAGCAGAAACTGCGATGTAAAGTCCGTCGATCGATCTTGCCGCAGCCGATCGACAACCGGGCGGGCCGGCCGGGTTACTTTTCAACGGCCGGGCCGATCGATGTAAATGTATGCTTTGCGGTTTGCTTAACACGGTCGTCTCGTCAAGGTCTTCGCCTTGCGGTCTTGCCGGCGAGACGCAAAAGCATGTAACGTGTGCACCCTGAGTCTATGAGACATCCCAACTCGATCAAAAGTGAAGGGGTGTGAAAGTGAAATCTATAGTCTGCCTTTAATTTCTCCATCGGTTCAGACATTTGGGTGAAGCTGAAGGAAAAGTAGAGAAGAAACTTCATACTTGGGCAGGTAGGCAGAATTCTTATGGGGGTAGGTTAATTTTGCTAAAAGGGTGTCTAAGTAATGTTCCATTTTACATGATGTCTATGTTTGAATTGCCTAAGGGGCCCTGTAAGAAAATAGAGTTCTTTATGAAAAGACTGCTATGGCAAGAAGGGGCAGATGCTAAGAAATATCATCTAGTGAATTGGGAAAAAGTTTGCCAACCCACTGAAATGGGAGGTTTGGGGGTAGTTGATTTAAAAGTGATGAATACATGTCTGCTTAGTAAGTGGTTGTGGAAATTGGAAAATGGAGAGGGGATCTGGCAGGACCTGGTGAGAGGGAAATATGTCAAAAAGACGGTTTCTGCTTGTGTGAAAAAACCTGGTCAATCTCATTTTTGGCAGGGGCTGATGGGTGTGAAAAGTACTTTCTTTAAATTTTGTCGTAAAGTTGTTGGTAATGGTAAGAGGACTAGATTTTGGGAGGATCTGTGGGTAGGGGATAGACCTCTCTGTGAAAGTTTCAGTAGGTTGTATAATTTGACTTTTAGTAAAAATGTTTTAGTGGCTGAAGTTTTTAACACAAATTGGGCTGTGATTAGATTTAGAAGGACCTTATGGGGGGAAACTGCTGAAATGTGGCAAAGTCTAAAAAATCTTTGTGCACATGTGAATTTGGTAGAGGGGGAAGACAAATGTAGATGGCTGCTAACTAAGTCTGGCTGTTTTTCTGTAAAGTCTATGTATTTAGCGTTAAAACTAGGCAGTGTTAAATGGAAACATAGAGGGATCTGGTTAACTAAGGTACCTTTGAAAATAAAGGTTTTTCTATGGTTAGTGTTTCATAAGAGTATTTTGACTAAAGATGTTCTGATTAAGAGGGGGTGGAAAGGTAAAGATAGTAAGTGTTGCTTTTGTGATGAGTTGGAGACTATCGATCACCTGTTCTTTGGGTGTGCCATGGCAAGATATGTCTGGAATGTGGTTAAATGCGCTACAGGTGTGGTATATGTACCTACTCTTTTTCAGAACATGAGTGAGTGGGTTATGCATTTTCCTGTAGAAGATAGAATCATTATTGCAGTGGGTGTTGCAGCAGTTTTTTGGGTGATTTGGAAGACCAGAAATGCTGTGGTTTTTGATCATGTTTACCCGCGTGATCCCACTACGGTGATACACAGTATAGCTAATCATATGGATAATTGGGCTATTATGCAGAAAACAAGCGTGCGCCCGGAGGTTCGCAGCGCGGCGCGCCGCCTGGTCGGGGTGGCAACTGAGATCTTCAACAGACGCAATGGTTGGGGTCCGCTGACAAGGAGGATCGGTGTTGGCTGATGCCAATCTGAAAACGTCGCCCCCGAGAAAGAGGAAGAACTGGAAGTTGTTTTGAGATGTTTTCCTTTTAGACTCTAGTGAAAATTTATGTCTGGAGTTTTGTTCTATTTGTGTTGGTGTACTGCTGTTTTGGTTTGGAAAAGAGATGTTCCTTTAGACGAGAGTAGGCATGTGCTGGGAGTGGAGAAAAAAAAGGAAAAGTACTTAGTTTGCTGCTGGAGTAGAGTTGGAAGCTGTATGGGGGGAATCTGAGTTGTAAAAAAATGTTGCAAACTTGGTTTCATGTGAATGAAATCGGGGGCTTTGAGCCCCTCAATTCGGAAAAAAAAAAAGACATTTGGGTGAAGTGTCTAATACAGTAGCGAAAATTTGGGATCAAAATTTGGGTTCGGGGACAGAACCAGCAGGGGCGAGCTAGAGCCATGGCTTCCCCAAAGGCTGAAAAAAGTTTTGAAATCCCTAGTTAATTTGGAGATTTAAGTCCTAAATTTGCTCGAGATTAGCTATATGGCCCCCTCCAACTAATTTTACATGCAATTGGCCTATGTATAATCTATTCCTGGTTCCATCACTGAACACATTGTCTGGGTGGCACTACTGGAAATGAAGCTAGTAAAAGGAAAATCAGCAAAGGCGACGACACACACAGCTACACCGGCTTGCCACCGAGGAATTAATTTACTGAACTAGAACTAGACTGTCAAGAAATTCAGAGCTAGCCAATGCATGCATCGATCTGATCAATTCACTACAATCTGAAGAATTTCTGTACATTATCTATCGTGTCATCCTGGTCAGGTACTCAGGTGCATGCTGGTAGTTAAACTCCTGGATCAACACGTACGTGTGGCCCCAAATTAATCCATCAACCGGGGATTAATCGCATTTATAGTAGCAGTGAGCTAGCTAGCTAGTCGAATCGACCCCCATGGACGGTCGATGGCCGGGACTCTTTTCCTCAGGGGATCATCGATCGATCGAGATCGAGGAGCCTAGCTAGCTAGAAATAGAACGAGACTACAAGTCTACAACTAGCTAGAGGCTAGAGCTTGCGCACGACTCGGATCACAGATAGAAATTCAGAGGCCGCCATAGATGAACTGGACACAGAAGGCAAGCAAAAGCTCCAAGTCTTATTGCAAATATATATGAACTTTATAGCAAGATCGATCCGATTCCTCCAGTCCCTCCATCGAGTCGAATTACCAGCTACACCCTAGCAACTCTGTTAATTACAAGAAGGTACTTCTCTGTATCTATCTCCTGTCTATTCTTGTTCTTCCGGCTGCTGCTGCCGCTGCGCGTGCGCCCTCCAATTTCCTCCGGCGCGGCACGGCATAGATCTCGGCGATCAGGCGGCAGCGCTTCACCTTCCGCTGGCTTCCGGCCACCTCGTTGTCCTCATCTTCCTCCCAATCCGCGCAACCGTTGAGGAGTACGCGCGCCGGCGGGGCGTTCACGGACCGCGGGGAGGAGCCGCCCGAGGCGACGGCGCGGACGCGCGGGGTGCCGGAGGACGCGCTGCTCTCGCTGAGGTGGATGAGCTGCTCGGCCGCGTCGAGCTCCCGGGCCGTGAAGGCCTCCTCCGCCGGCGCTGCGACGGGCTCTGGCGCCTCCAGCCGCAGGATGTTCATCGGCGACTGGTCTGACCGTGTTGGGTGAGTTGCCGTGGAGGCGCACTGTTGGGTAATCTTTCTTGCCTCCCCTCTCGTCTCGGCTCGTCTTCCTTTCGCTTTCTCATCTTTTTTTTTTCCTCTCTTTGCTTTCTTTCGAGGTTGCGTGGTTTTTGTTTAATTTGTTTCCTCTTGCTTTTTAGGCAAGTTTTTAATTCATTTCTCTAGCGGTAGTTTTTAATTCATTTCGAGGACGCGCTACCAGTTGAGGACACATGTATAAATATTTGTTTTTGATTTTTTTTTATCGTGCTAACTTAAGGGAAACCCCTACGGTGTAATTTCCATTAATACAAAGCAAAGTTCAATAAAACTTTACATACAACACATATATATAAATATTAGACTAGCACGGGTATTAGTTGATAAATATTTCTTGCAAATCATGTACATGGAGACAGTGGCGGTGCCAGTAGGGGGTCGAGGGTGGTCGGTCGACCCCCTCACTTTTGGCCAAAAAAAAAAAATAGATCATAATATATTAATTCGGTAATGACGCCGGCTAATCCATGCATGATCGCTATAGGGCTTTGCTTGTCACATGTGGGCTACTAACTACCCTATTAACTTTGTAATGACGCCGGGTAATCTATGCATAATCGTTGTAGGGTTCTTCTTGTCACGTATAGCCCAATGGCTTTAAGTTAGATAGCCTACAAGTTTTTTTAGCTCCGGTGGCTAGCAAAAGATTAATTCCTATACATATTGTACGATGACTTTGATGAAATGTACAATCATTTTGATGAAATAGTTGGCAATTTAATATAATTCGACTTATTTCATAGGGTCGACCGGGCAACGCCGATGATTTGTTCGAGTGTTTGATATTTCTTTGAACATTTGGTATTGTTGACCGCTGGAAATTTAGGCCAATATCCGACCATTGTCATTGATGAGGTCGATATGTAAATAAATCCTTTTATTTATTTGTTTGTTATAACATGAAACTTTTTTTTTGTAGAATTTATTTAATTATTTTATCAAATTTCATGATAATCCTTTTTTTTATAATCTGAGACAAAATCAGTGTGAACAGATGCCCCTCGAGGTCTGGTTGTGAGCTATAATATTGTGAGACTTCGACTTATTTACATTGTCTTTCCGTACATTGTGGATTACATGTGTTGTCAAAAAAAAATTCGCCGGTGGCACATCTTTTACTGTTCGCCCCCCTCGTCTCAATTCCTGGCTCCGCCACTGCATGGAGATGTCAAACCAAATGTGAACACGTGTTAGGAATCCGGATGGCAATGGGTACCCGATACCCGCAAACCCGATGGGTACCCGTCTTAAATGGGGAGGGTATGGTACAGAAAGAAACCCGCGGGTCTGATTAGCGGGTGAAATCCATACCCAGCGGGTGTAGCGGGGGCGGGTATGGGGGTGCCAAACCCGTACCCTTTAACCCGCATACCCGAGGGACCCCACCTGTCAGTGAGTTCCTGCACCCCAGCCCCACCTGTCATTGGAAGTATGGAAACCCTAACCCCAGGTCCCCAGCACCGCACCCGCACTCATCTTTTCCCCACCCCAGCGCCGCACACGCACTCATCTTTTCCTCCCCCAGCGCCGCACGCATCCTTTCGACCTTTCCTCCCCGAGTCTCCCAACGCCGCCGCCGCCTGCGCCTTGCGCCGCCGCTCCCCGGAGCCATGGACTCCACCGATCTGGAGGGGAGCGAGGGCGACTCCGTCGAGCAGCCACCCGAGCCCAGCCCCACAATGACGCCGTCTTCGCCGCATGGAGATGCGATGGCCTAGATGCCCCCGGCGGGAAGCGGAGCGCGGCTTGGCTCCAAGGGATTTCTTGTCATGATTCATGAGTGTTTGTTGCTGGACTTGTATGGATTTGTATGATTCAGTGTACTAGTTGTTGCTGAACTTGTTTGATTCGGTGAACTACTTGTGGCTGTTAATGTGTGATTCGAACTTGTAGTTGAACTTTGAATTGCTGCTGTGAATTTGGTACTGTAAATTCCTGTCAATTTGTTGCTGTAAATTGCTGTCAATATGCTGCTAAAAATGTGCAAAACCTGTCATTTTGCTGTTCAGCATGAATTTGGCGGGTACCCGTCGGATGGCGGGTACCCGGTGGGTGGCGGGTATGGTGGAACTTTGTACCCGCCAGCGGGTATGGGGGCGGGTGCGGGTATGGGGGTGCCAAACCCGCACCCAAACCCGGCGGGTGCCATCCCTAGTTAGGAAACATGGGCATGTACATGTACACAACTTGAGACATAACGGAAATGATTTTTTCCCTCTTACAATGTGTATGCT
Source organism: Puccinellia tenuiflora (assembly GCA_012064385.1). Taxonomy (NCBI): domain Eukaryota; kingdom Viridiplantae; phylum Streptophyta; class Magnoliopsida; order Poales; family Poaceae; genus Puccinellia; species Puccinellia tenuiflora. The sequence goes on along the minus strand of QRDG01001694.1, from coordinate 852,004 downwards.
ATGTTCTTAGATTTGTCTCATGTACTTGATATGTCTAGTGACTTAATTACGGCTATCAAATGCTACTACGTAACTGGATAGTTGTTTTCTTGTTTGGCATTAAGCATTCTATGAGGAATCGAGATGAGATTTGCCCCCTTTATACGAGAGAGAGATGTCTTTGGGCCACTCGAGGGATCGGATGAAGAAATGATAACAATGCTAGGTTAAAAAGTTAAACTAGTGAAGGATTCTAAGACACATTGAAAGAGCATGGTTGCCCCCATGTAGTGTTTTGGTAATTAATGACAATCTCTATGGACTAATGTGTGCTTTGAGTTATATTTGTAGTGTTGGTCCATAAGGAATGCTTGGACTCCATATGTTGGAGTCAAGGCTAAAAGAAGAAGAATATATGTTGATCAAGGCTAAGTGCAAGTTGATCAACATACAAGATAAGGGCATGTGAAGATATGTGAAAGAGTGCCTCTCCCATCTTGGTGTATGGGGGAGCAATACGCGAGGCTTCACCAAGCGGAGCGCAATCAAGAAAGGTGATCCACTTGAGAGGAGATCAAGATCGTCATCATCTAGCTCAAGTGGAATGCGCAAAGCAAAGGTATGATCTTGATAGGTTTCTATTTTACCGGTATCGTGGTGTAGTTGGGAGACCGGGTTTTAGGATAGGTAACCGTACTATCAAGAGGGGCTCTCAAGTGAGCTTCAGCGTATCGGTCATAGAGAGCTCAAACCTTTGCATCCTTGGCATCATCTTTATTGGTTCCTATTTGGCTCTTATCGTGGTGTGGTAATGGTGCTTGTCGTGCTTGTCATGACAAGGCCAAGGCCACCGAAAACGGTTTTCATGTGTCTCCTCTTAAGTTTTCGGTGGTGGAGTTTTTGCCGGTCCATCTATGCGGAAGGTTTCACTCCTCCGTTTATGGGCAAAATCTCCCTTGCTTGGTTTCAATATTCTCACTTGTTATTGGGTAGCATTTGTCGTCCTCTTTCCAACAAAAGTGGTTTCATGTCATTTGGACTTCATTTGAAAAAGATATGGTTGTTCGGTTTTCAATATAAAGGTTTTACCTTTCATCATTTGGTTTTACCATATCTTGTTGAACAATGATGTTTTTCTGCATAATCTTGTAGTGCTTGTTGTGGTGATTCCAACGAGTCCAAGATTATCGAAAACGGAGTACGGATACAAAAGTTATTGCATTTCCGGTATCGGACGTTTTCTAGACAGAAAAAGAAAAGAAAGAAAGAAATATGGGGAGAAGAAGGCGGCAGGCCAGCCACTGCCCCGGCCTGGCTGGACCCATGGCCGGGCTGGCTCTGTTAGCAGGGCCAGCCACTGCCCCGGCCTGGCTGGACCCATGGCCGGGCTGGCTCTGTTAGCTGGCCGGCCATCATGGCCGGGCCTGGCCGGCCATGGCCGGGCTAAGAGCCACTTCGACGCTTGGCTGGCCGGCCACTGCCCCGGTCTGGCCGGCCCCATGGCTGGCCACGAGCCCCTGCCCCCAACGGCCATATTTTGGCTCCCCTTTTTAAGGGGTCTTCTTCTCCAATTCATCCTTAACTCTTCTTCCATCTCTTGAGCTCTCTTTCCCCCATTGTTGACATTCTTGTGAGCTTGCTATCTCTCAATCCCTCCAATAGTTCTTGCTAGTTTTTTAGGGAAAAGAGAGAGGAGGTCTAGATCCACGTTTCCACCGATCGGTTTCTCCTCTAAGTGAGGGGAACACTTTGGATCTAGATCTTTGGAGTTTCTTGGTGTTTCTCCTTGTTCTTCCTCTCAAATCCCTCCTAAGCATTAGTTGCTTTGGTTGGATTCGGGTTGGAAGAACTTGACCACTTAGTGTGTTCTTGCCATTGCATTAGTTGCATCGGTTTGAGTTCTCCACGGTGATTCGTGGAAAGTGAAGTTGAGAAGCTTGTTACTCTTGGGTACTTTGGTGCCCTAGAGCTTGTTCCTCTAGGGCACGTTGGTACCCTAGACGGTTGTTGATTTCTCGGAGTCTTGGTGGCTCACGGGATTTGTTGGGAGCCTCCAATTAGGTTGTGGAGGGAGGCCCAACCTTGTTGGTCTCGGAGCTTTGGTAGCTACGAAGACATTGTCGGGAGCCACCAATTGAGTTGTGGTGTGTGGCCCGGCCTTGGGCATCGAGTCTTGGTGGCTCGGTGCATTTGGTGAAGACCCTCCAACTTGTGGAGTGAGCTTCATCCTTGTAAAGGTTCTAGTTGTCAACCTCAACGGCAACATAGTGATAAGTGCCTCGCCACATTGGTGGTAAGACACAACGGAGATACGGTGTGCCATATCAAGGCTATTCGGTGTTTCACATTGGTGAACACCGCGCCGCTCCAACGGAGACTAGCTTCCATTGGGAAGTGAACTTCGGGATAAATCATCGTCTCCAAGTGCCTCGGTATTTCTATACCCGAGCTTCTTACTTATGCTATTTACTTTGTGATAGACATCGAGTTTAAAGTCATATATCTTGCTATCACCTAGTTGATTATATTGCTTAGCATAAGTGTTGGTGCACATAGGTGAACCTAGCTAGTTTAGGTTTTGGCTTGATAAATTAAACGTTAGTTTTATTCCGCATGTATTCAAGCCTTAACCGTAATAATTTTAAATCGCATATTCACCCCCCCCCCCCCCCCCCCCTCTAGGCGACATCCGTGTCCTTTCACACATGATCCATAAAAATGCGGCCGAGCTTGAATTGGACCAATATTATGAGAGAAAGGGAGTATCGTATATATAGCATTTTGTCCATCCGCCTGATACGATATTTATATGCATTTGGATGTTTTTTTTTAAAGCAAATATCTGGATTATATTAAGTAAGGAAACTGAAATTACAAGAACAGTCCAGAATTTGGACAGCTGACCCGAAATTACAGAAAGAACCCTCGCAAACAAGAAAATAACAACTAGCCCCTAGGATCTTCTGCACAGAACATGGTCCGCCGCCGCTTGCAACAGTGCATCATCCTCGCCGGAGGGAGAGAAGAAACACCTGCAGGCCGCCGCTGTGTCACCGGGGTGGAACTTTAGAGGAGAAATCCTCGTTGAGGTCGCCGCATGTATCACTCGACGCGAACACCGGGATCTTGCAGAGGTGATGGGCGAATCGGCGGGGGCGACGCCCCGAACCACACCGGCAGTCAGGCCGAAGCCAGTGGCCAAAGCCATCTTCGGAACCTGCATCAGTACCAACAACAAAAAAGGGATCAGCTGGAAACCCGCCTTGAACGGCCGAGGCGCCTGGACTCCTATAGCAGGACGACGAGGGCCTGGACGACCAGATCCACCGCCACCCTCCTCCACAGGCTTGCCACCGCCGACGGAGCCACCGACGACAGCACGAGGAAGGAGCTGGGAGGACAAAAGCTCGCGCAACAGTGAAGCCCACCCCGTCAGGACAACACCGGCGAGACATAGGCCGGAAACTCGTCGACAGAACCCAGAAGAGCTCCGCCGAGGTGGGGATCGAGAACCAGCAACCTTATTCCAGAGCTCCGCCGCCGCCACCACCTCACCAGCGCCGCCCGGAAACCCTAACCTACTATGTACACGCCTAGGCCCTAGATCCGGGGTCCCCCCACTCTCCCACCACCTCGACGACGGCCGGAGAGGGAGGGAACCGACGAATTGGCCGTCGGTGGAACAAGCGACTTGAACGGACTCCCTTTCGCCTCTCTCAAATAGTAACCGGGAGGGGAAAGAGGCGGTCTGAAGAGTTGAATCAATGGCCATATGCATTTGGATGTTGGCACTCCCTGCTAGGAGGCAGTACCAACTAGTAGGAATATGATGTCATGTCTAAACATATAGGGTCGCACACTTGAGTGGTTGGAGCCTAATTTGGATTAGGATTCAAACTATATTGGGCATTGATTCCTAATAGCATGAAATGTTGAATCCCGTTATGTTATGGTACATAAATAGAAGGGGCAAATTTTTAGGTTTAATCAAGCTGGAATTCTTGAAACCCAATCGCACTTTTTCCCCCACCTAGAGTCGCTTGTTTGGATCTAGCAGTTCGGTGAGTGACGGTCCTCCCCGGTCATGACTGATGAGGATACCTTAGAGACAGTGCGATTGGGATGCTTCATCAGACCATGCGAGGTAACAGCAAGGAGGAGACGATAGTACGACTACAGTTGCATCAATACATACAATGGCGAACTTCCCCCTTAATTCGTTAATTCAATCAAGAAAAGCTGCTAGGATGGGATGGGAACAACGGGGTCCCAAACTGAAACCCCAAATCTAGTAGCAGGCAAGCCGGAGTAGTCCTTGACATCACCGGTGCATCGCCTAGAACTGCATGGGAAGGAGGACAATGATCACAAGCCATGGACCCAAACCAATCCATCTCCACACCTTGTTCGGAAACCCTGCATCAACTACCAACGAGCAACGCCATTTGGATCAGGCACACTTTGCGCATTGCCTTAACTGGGACACTCCACCCACTCCACCCATTCTATGCCACCGCCAAGCAGAAACTCCGCCATCGGGCGATGAGAGTACAAGAGACGTCGAGCATGGTGACTCGTCATCCAACTAATCATCAGATGCTAGTAACCAGAATATCCTGTTGATCGTCTCGTTGTCGACCAGGGTCACCCAAAAGCCTCAATCTCGAGTGTCCCCCACCTCCACACCGGCACCACCACATGTGTGATCGCTTCCTCCATGCGTGCACGAATCTAGCCCAACGAAATGGGATGAGATCATGGGAGTAAGGGTGGGCAGAGGGGTAGGAGACGAGAGGAGGAATCACCACCCCGATATCTTAAACAAGGGCGACAAGGCAAAAAAAACAGGGGAACATTTACCCCAGGATGTATGACTACATGACTCCCCAAGCAAAGGATTTCTTGGAGGACGCCATCGTTGTGCACACAATGGAGCACTTCAACGCCACCAGGTTGATCCCTCCGGTAAACTTGAAGAACCTATAGCCTTCTAGGAAGGGGAGTTCATAGATTCTTACGTGAAGAACTTGTAAAACTGCAGGGTTGGACTGCACCTGCCATCCTACGGGCAGCCTGTTTGTGATGCAGTAGTTTCACTTAAATTTCGCAGCAAGAAGTTCGATTCCCGCAAGATTCAGCAGAAAAATCTGCTGTTGCCAAAGAGGCAATTGAATAAATTCCAGGTAAAGCAAGATTCCGATGAAAGCCATATATCATATTAATAAACATTCAATGAGAAGCCACCATCATTGATCCATTTACATGATATATCAACAACAGCCTTTTTGTTTTTTGACAACTACTATATATCAAACACTAGCTCATGTTGTCGCGTACACAATTCAATCCAAGAAACAGACCTCTCACCACCCCAGGTGCCCCGACCCTGGCTGCTATCAGATCTTCCCCTCAGGGAACACTTTCCATGTCACAAACACCTAAGCTGATGTTGTCGGCTCCAACTGAAATACAGTAGAATCATCCTCAACATTTCCGTTTTTTCTACTCAGTTCCAGACATGGACAAGTGTGGCAACTGCTTCTGGTTGCCATGTTCAAGTTATCATCTGAGCAGGCTTATGTGCCAACGAGCGGTTGACAGGTCTATCTCAAGCATGGGCGATGCACCAATGGCAAGTAATCAGCCCAGCAGTGCAAGTAACTACGAATTGCAGTGAGCGACCCGGCCATTGTCATCTGGCAGCGTATGCAGAAAGGCGATATCCGGTGCAAAGAAGTGAAAAGAGAGAAAGACCTTTAACTCGGGGCAATGCTCTTTCTAGACCTTCTCGAATCACTGGACTTGTGTTCAACACCTGCCTCTTCCTGATACCCTTTAGTTCTTCTGGTTTTGGCCCGGCTAGGTTCGCTTGTTCGAGAAGTGGATGACCGTTGACCAGTTCTAGATCCCGTCCGCCTTCCGCGCTCTGGCTTTAACTTTGCCCTGCCTGACCTTTGACTAGAAGACCCATGTGATTTATGTGTTCGACTCGCACCCTGTTTGGCCACCTGTTCTAATCCTTGTTGGATCTGACACTGATCATTATTTTCTTGGAACTCTGACCAAACAACTAATGCTGAACTTCCCTGCACAATGATATATCTATTGGTATCAGCGAACTTGAAGAGGAAAAAGAGCAACATGCAGACTTGCAGAGAGAGAAAAGTGCCAACAAATTCAGATCATTCAGGAAAGATACTTTAATTTCATCACCAATCAGTGATCGATTCATCATTTTATTAGTACAATATCTGGTAGCATTATCAATTACCTTATTTTTAGTCGAACGGGGTTCTGCATCCTGAACTTGCTCCTCTTCAGAATCATCCATTTCCTCACATTCAAACTCCACATGCTGGATATCTTCCTCCGAATCAGTTAATTCTTCTTGTTCCATTACAATGCCTTGCATTGCTATTTCGCTGGGCTCTTCAACGTCATAATGATAAGCATTTACAGGCTCTAGATTTGAAATACTAGCTATCAAAGACCCTTCTGGCTGAATGCTGAATTGACTGATAGTACTTCTAGATTCCTTTGCAATCCTGAAATCCCTCGAGGAACACAAATGAATGTCCAAGTCAATATTGTTCTCCCTCTCACAAGGCCTTGTGGATGCTTGCAAATCAATACTGTTCTCCCTCTCACAAGGGCTTGTGGATGCTTCCCTAACTGTTAACTGGTCAGTCACTGGAGGTTCCCTGATGGGACAGTCAGACTGATTAGCCAACTGACGGCAGTCTTCTTCCGGTGCTTCCCCATGCATCTCAGCTTCAGTTCTTTGCAGTAGAGGATGGAAGTCGATAGTATTAGTATTCACAGGAGCTCCTTCCATGCCATCTATAGTCTGCTTATTACTTTTCTCAACTTGAACTTTCTCAAAGGGGAAAAGGTCATAACTTCTTGTATGACTATTAAGATTTTCAACAGGATGACTATATGACGAATGCACTTCTCGAGGATGCTGAAAAAGCAAAGGATGCATCGGAAAATCCTGCTCAGCACCATCTTCTATAGCACTTCTGTTAGAAATGCCGTGTTGCTGTAATCTATCACTAGTACTATGGTCAGGGAAAAGGTTTAGCTGTGTATAACCACATTCTGTATTGGTCGGAAACGGCACAAGACACATATCCTTTGCTGCATTACCTGAGGTGCCACTGAAATGTGCTGCGCTCTGAAGAAATTCCCTCTGAGATATCACACGGACTGAAGGAGGAAGGTTTACCGCAGGCAAATCTGGGGCCAACCTGACCACATGGCTACCTTTCTCTTTACCCATTTGTGAAGCTTGAAGTACATCCAAAGTGCAATGAAACACTGTCTTAGTTGAAGGGCCATCAGAAGCGCAAGAGCTAAAAGGTGTATATGATGTGCTCACACCATGCTTCATACTACTTCTGTTATGCTGTTCAAAGCAGCCATGTTCTGCACCACATTCGTCATCAGCGCTGGTGCCCGTCAGCATCATATTGATGCTCCTATTCTCCGTGTCTGCTAAAAATGCTTCATTGACATATGAATCATCATCATTTTCAACACCCTCAGAAGCAGCATCATCAGCCTGTCACGAAAAAATTGTAGATTCTCAATGACAACACTGTACATGGACAGATAGTCAAATATCTTACCGTGCGGGTTCTGAAACACACTAACCTCCTGCACACCGACTACTTGTGAATCAGGCATTGAAGCTCTTAATTTCCTCCTCTTCGCTTCATATGATCTCCTCTTTTCTTTTACGGCATCACTTTTACTGTAAGATCGCTGAACTCCAGTGGCAACTCTCCACTGACGCTGGAGCAGTGCAGGATCTCTATATGGCAGAAGAAACTTCCAAAGAGATATCCAATCAGTTTTGAATATCTTGAGCCCCTGCATCAACCGCATGAAAGAGGGAAAAGATAAGAAAATACGAAATCAAGATGGAACAAAAGATAGGCCGTGGACACAAATATAACCACCTCTTCAATACGTTGTATCTCCTCAGTACTCAATGGAGAAGTCTTCATACGGCGCACATCCTGCATTATTTCAAACAAAATATGATTAGTAGTTGTTGACTTTTTGAAAAACAACAGTCAACGAGATCAACATCTACTCTATCGGAAATTACCATAACAGCCAGTAAAGCACAAGGATTCGGTCATCCCAGTACAAAGCAGTATTAGTTTTTGGTACAAGGTATGCTGACTTACTCTTTTACAACACGCAGGAGTGCTCTTTCAAGCTTCCCACAAAAGATAAAATCATAGAGCGCCCCACAAAAGCACTGTAAATTTTGATATCATTCTTTACCTTATAAATTAGAGCTGGTCAAAATCGTCTCCCTCGTTCTTTTCAGATAATGATAACAAACAAATGTGATATGGTTCATATTATGGAAGTTGGCTTTTACACTTTTCCAGGGAAACTACATTACCGTTCCTTTACTGTTGGCATATAAAGCAAATGCAAGAGATGTGATGCTTAAAATAATAGAAAAGTTTCAAATATTGGCAATTCAAAACAATGCTGATACTTCTTCAGAAACTTCATTGCTTAAAATATCATTATAGAAAACAAAGTCTCTGCACGGGATTCACATGGCAATTCGGAACTAGAGGACACAACATACTACGCTAGTCAGATAAGACTTTGAGCATATTCTCACAAGGCTTGTAAGAATCAATGAATCATCGTGTGTGCCAGTAAATGGAAAGGTGTGCACTTTTACCTTAATTGGATTATCAGGAGCATTGGATGAGCTGCGGTTCTTTTGTCTCACAAATATCTGCACTACAAAAAGATATGTTATGAATGAGCATAAAGCATACAACAAACAAAAACCAATAGTTTGAACAACTGACAATTTGGTCAAGAGACTAATGTTAAGCAGTAGGCACTGCACAAAATAGGAATTTGCCCAGAAGGCCAGGAGTTATGGTTGTAAGCTGAGATTAGAGGATCAAGATTGATCCAAGATTACTTGCTTGTACAATAAAAACAATGGCACAACAAATTGTAGGCAGTTGACTTTGTTTAAATTGAGCATCTAAGAGTTCAGAATCTTTAATTAAAACAAGCAACCTGGTGTATCAGGTATTGAAAGTACATGTCAAATTAGGCCACGAGTAGTGCCAGCGGCGTGAAAACTCTCACTGCCATGTCAATAGAATGAGAACAACACTTTGTAATACAGAGTTATAGACTCTTTAAATGAACTTCACTTTCTTCATATTTTCAGATAGTCAGCTGTAAGGAGAGATGCAAGCATAAAGGGCAGCAAAATAGTGAGAAAATACAAAGTTGGTGTGCCTAGTAAATCATTAAGTGTGGCTTATTCAAGAGATAAAGAAAACATTCAGGCTTGAAGTACAGTTTTGGAACAAATAAACGACGCTACAATATTACCTGATGCGCTGATTTGCAAGGAAGAAAACGCTTTTGTATCGCGCCCCAGTCATTATTATATTCCAGAATCCCTAGAGCTAATAATCTGCAGGCAGTTCATAAATTAATATTAAAATAACCATGAAAATAAATGATAGCGCAGTTATATTCAAAATTTATATAGCCAATCATTGGAAAAGGGGAAGGGCGGGCCTGGTGCAGCGGTAGAGCCTCACCGCCTGTGACCGAGAGGTCCCAGGTTCGAGTCGCGGTCTCCTCACATTGCACTTCGTGAGGGTAAGGCTTGCCACTGACACCTTTCCCCAGACCCCGCACAGTGCGGGAGCTCTCAGCACTGGGTACGTCCTTTTTTTTTTTTAATCATTTGAAAAGGGATAATACGCCATGTAGTGAAACAAAAGCATAGCAAACTTAATGTGATTAACCACCGAAAAGGAGGAGACCTTAAGAAAGTTCAATACGAAGATGAAAGGACAGCTTAGTAAAGCCAGCCAAAAATTGCATAAAACAATGCCAGAAGCACAAGAATGGAAACAGTACTTCAACAGACTACAACACAACTTTGACACACAGCATCCCTTGAGTCTTACATTTTGATGAGAACATGGCTACAATGGATGCAACCATTACATCTTCGGGGTTTCACCACTACAGCATTTTCATCTATAGCTACTTTGACAACTATTGTTGTGTGAACTGCGACACTGCGCTTCGTCACCTTACTGCGTCACCTTACTTCGTCTATGCTCCATATCGTCTTCTTCGGGAGGGGTCGCACTTGACGCAGTAAGGTGACGAAGCGTCGTGACGCAGTTCACACAACAATAGCTGTCGAACTAGTTGTAGATGAAAATGTTGTAGTGCCGAAACCTCAAAGATGTGTTGGTCGTGTCCATTGTAGCCATGTCCCCATCAAAATTTGAAGATAACATGGCAATACACTCTGATTGAAATTCAGAGAGAAATTATAATTAACAGAAAAAAAACTATAATGCATGACTTGAAAACATTGGGAAAGATGTAAATCATACCCGTCCTCTGCCTCAGTGAAAAGCACTCTATTGACCATAGCTGCAGGAGGTGGCTTATGAGGAAATAGAGAAAAATTGAAAAGTGGATAAAATCTCTCTGTCAATCTTGCAATGTCAAATGGAACAAGAGCAACCGACTCCTTTTTAGTACCCTCAACAAGGGTAGCAGCTAATGATTTCTTGGGCTGTGACTGCCCAGGTGAAGCTGGTGATGCTGTGGACACGTTATTTGATATCTCTTGAGAAACATTGTTAGCATCTTTTTCAGTGCTAAGTACCGGTAACGGAAAAAGAGGTTCTTTCCAAGAGCGGGTCTTGTCTGCAGTGCCATCCAGATGGCTTCTTCTATACTTCACAGCAGCTGTCGATTGAGAAAAAAGAAAGATGTTTAAGTGATGACGAAGAAAACGAAGAACGGTATATTCAAAGCTGGTCACACATATATTTTTCGGACTTACCAGCTGCAGCATCACTTAAATAACCGCGGACCAAATGAAGTGGCGAGACATCAAGGATGGACATAACAGGATTCTTAATTGATGGAATCCATTGGCACTGTGAGCTCTCAGAGGAAGCATAACTAAGTGCTGACTGGAGATGCTGCGATTTAAAACAGAATTGGTGACGGATAGTATTTCTCCTAGCCAATGCTTGGTCACGGCAGCCAACCAAATCAACTATCATTTTTTTAACATCAGCAGCCACACGCTGCTTAGAAGGGTCAAGAACACATAGAGAGAAGGTTTGGACCATGAGCTGAACATGTTCATAAATCAACATATGCAATTGGCCAAGTTGATCATCAGTAAATCCATACAGTACAGCAGCACCAGTTACCGATGATGATGAGGAAGGGACATTGATGTTCCAGGACCGATACTGCCGTCCACAAGCATTCCCAGGAGCACAGAGCGCAGGTGGAATATTTGGCAGAATCGGTCGTAAAGTAGATTTGGTTGATTCCTGTCGATAATTGACTGCCCTAGACAACGCAGGTCTCTTGTTCCTAGTCTGAGGCCTACGGCCATCTTTCTCACTCCTACCATTTAAGTTTTTCATCGTTCGCGACATTTTCATCACCGTCGCTTTCCAGGGCCTCCTCAATTTCGAGCTCAAAGTCTGCATCATTCTCATCTTCATCCTGGGTTTCATCCCCCTGGCAAGCGTGTGTGTCATCGCCTCCACCAGATAGGACAGCTGCAAGAAACTTGCGGTATTCCTCTTCCTCATCAACATTCTGCAGGTCACCATCATCATCAGATTCCTGGAGAAAGGTCTCCAATTCCTCGAGTGCATAATCTGCCAGAGAGTATCTTGCCCGTGTCCGCCTGCAGATTGCATCTTCCTCGCTAGCCACAAGCGACGGAGGATGAGAATTCTGTACTGACATGGGGAAGGAAGCATCGTTCTGTAAGGGTTCTTTTCCAAATCCATTAACATGACCTTCTCCCTTCACACAACACAACTGGGTAGAAGTGCTTTCTGGAACATTTTCTTCGCATGCACCTTTATCTGAGATCTCTTTCTGCGTGGGCACACAATCACCTGTGTTTTCGTTTTTAGGATTATGGCGAAGATACTCCTCAGTGCTTGGCTGATCTTCGAAGCTAGTATCCTCCTCACATTCTGCCTCTGACGTGAGGCTTGAAGAGGTCTCAGATGGTGATCCTTCCCTTAGGAGAGGGTTGAAATCCATGTCATCGTCCTCCACATCGTCATCGACGTCCATTGTAAGTGAAGAAATGGTAGCTTTGACACACAGCAGGATTGCCTGCACTTCGCCATTCATCAGGTGAAGGCAACCAAATGGGTTAACAACCATAAGAATGTGCTTGCGAGAGATGATGAAAAGATACAGATCAATGGAACTTTCAGGCTAATACATATAACTGATGCCCTAAATAACACCTAGGTGAAGCCGTAAAGGGCAGACGAGGCAATCCGATCCAACTCGCAAGGGGAAACTAGGGCTGGGGTGGAGGTGATACAAATTGAGAGCGCGGAGGGAAAACGGGTTACCTGGCCGCCGGATTTTCCGTGCCGGTGGTCGCCGGAGTCGTCGCTGCGCTCGTGTTCCACGCGCCCGTGGTCCTGGAGTGGCCGCCACGCTTGTGTGGCTGCCCCGCAGAGGGAGCGCGTCGGCGTCCCGTGGATCCGCGCCCCCCGCCCGTGGGAACCGGATTCTCCGCTTGGAGGAGGGCCGCGCCGCCCTTGGTGTCGCCGGCGCCGCTTCCGCCTCGCCTCTGCTTCCTCGTGGACGAACGAACTGGGGACTGGACGAACGGGTAAGTCTCTGGTTTGATCTGGTTCGGTAAAGCCAGGTTCCCTCCGTTCGGGAGTAGAGAGCAGAGCTGGCCAACGAGCCGGCCCGGCCCGGGCAAGGCACGGCCCATCAAGAAGATAAACGGGCCGGCTCGGGCACGGCACGCGGCAGCCCGTTTATAAACGTGGCGTGCCGTGCCAGCTCACCTCAATGCTCAGGCACGGCCCCTTTAATAAATGGGCCGGCCCGTTTAGCCCGTCTGACCTATTGTTTAGGGGAAAAACAAAAAAAAAGTTAAACGGGCCGTTTTGGCTGTATTCAGCCTGTTCCTGGGCTGATTTTGGCCTGTTAGGATATATTTTCCAGAAAAATTATAAGCTATGCCGTGCCGGCCCGCATGCTTGGCCTCAAGGCCCAGACACGACCCTAGGTGTGTCGTGGGCCAGGCACGGCCTAATTAGCCACGTGTCGGGCCAGACCCGTGGTGGGTCGGGCACGCGTGCTAACGGGCCGGCCCGCGAGCATAGGCCAGGTGGCCAGCTCTGGCAGAGAGAGGAGAGTTGGGAGAAACTACAATTTGCCATAGGGGCATTTAGGTCATTCAGTTCCTATTTTCTGGATTAACAAAAAAATCCTAATTGGGCAAATAATCAACAAATCAAACCAAAGTGGGGAAAATCATCGATCCAAACTCCAGAGACAAGTGATCAAGATCAACTAAAGTGTACCTCACCTAAAAAAAAACTAATGTCACTACCACAGAAAGGGCTATCAGTGGCGCACCAAATTGCAATTCTGTGGCGCACCCCCAGGTTTGCTGGGTGCGCCACAGAATTCTCGCCACAAAAATATTTTCTGTGGCGCACCTGGCTTGGTGCGCCACAGAATTCTCACATTTCTGTGGCGCACCAGGCCAGGTGCGCCACAGAATTCATATTTCTGTGGCGCACCCACCCACCGTGCACCACAGAAATATTTCTGTGGCGCACCCACCCACCGTGCGCCACAGAATTTTTTTGAATTTCAAAAAAAAAAGGGCGGCCAGATCTAGATCTGGATCTGGCCAGATCTAGATCTGGTCGCCGGAATTTCGTTTCGTTTTGTTTTTTTGGAGGCCGTAGATGGGTGGAGGAGGGAGTCGCCGGAGGTTGGTGGAGGATGGTGGTCGCCGGAGTTCGCCGGAGGTGGAGGAGGAGGTCGCCGGAGTGGAGGAGGAGGTTGCCGGAGTGGAGGAGGAGGTCGCCGGTGGTGGAGGAGGTCGCCGGAGGTGGAGGAGGTCGCCGGAGGTGGAGGTCGCCGGGGTGGAGGAGGAGGTCACCGGAGGTTGAGGTCGCCGGGGTTGTGGAGGTGGTCGCCGGAGTTGTGGAGGAGGTCGCCGGAGGTGGAGGTGGAGGTGGAGGAGGAGTAGAGAAGATGTGGAGGAGAGGAGAAGAGATGGAGGAGGGAGGAGAAGGGAGAGAAAGGAGAAAGGAAGAGGAGAAGTGGAGGGAGAAGTTGAGGGAAAAGTGGAGGAGAGAAGAAGAAAAGGGAAAAGAGAGGGAGAATGGGGCTGGCGGGATTCAAATTTTGAATCCCGCCCAAAAATTCGGTGGCGCACCAATGCCAAGGATGCGCCACAGAATTATTGGGCGTGATTCAAAATTTCGAATCCCGCCCAAACATTCTGTGGCGCACCAATGCCAAAGATGCGCCACAGAATTATTGGGTGTGATTCAAAATTTCGAATCCCGCCCAATAATTCTGTGGCGCATCCTTGGCATTGGTGCGCCACAGAATTTTTTTTTCCCTTTTTTTGATTTTTTTTATTTTGCTGGGAAAATTCTTCTGTTGGCCATAACTTTTTTTTGGTTTGGAATTTGAGGATTCTGTGAATTGCTGACCGGGTAAACCCAGGTGCCATCGAATCCGAATTTTTCTCTAGTTTTTTTAAGGTATTATTCGCATTTTTTCGACGTCGTATGCAAAAGTTATGCCCGTTTTAATATTTTTCCACCTACTTTTGGAAAAAAAGTCAAAATGTGTATTTCAAATTTTTCCTAACAAATAGACCCTAAACCTTCCCTATATGTGAAATGATTTTATTTTTTGAATTTTTATCATTTTCTTTCACTAGGTGCAAAACTGAAAAGGCGATCCACGGGGGGGGGGGGGGGGGGTGCGTGGGGTGAAAAAGTGCTGCACTATTCTGTGGCGCACCGTGGCTAGTGCGCCACAGAAATTCAACTTTTTGTGGCGCATCCTTCTCCATGCGCCACAGAAAGATGAATTTCTGTGGCGCACCAGCCACGGTGCGCCACAGAATAGTGCAGCATTGGACCACGGCCCACTGATTGAAGGTGGGGCCCACGCGTATTCTGTGGCGCATTAAGAGTGGTGCGCCACAGAAGTCTCTCTTTCTGTGGCGCATGGCGTGCAGTGCGCCACAGAAAGTTGATATTCTGTGGCGCATGGGCTAAGGATGCACCACAGAATATTCACATTTCAGTGGCGCATCGACAGCCATGCGCCACAGAATAATTTTTTGTGGCGCATAAATTAAGGGTGCGCCACAGATAGGCAACCTCCCTATAATGCTTTTCCTGGTAGTGTGTGTCTCCCTCTCGCCACGATTGCTTCTTAATTATATGGCACTTTTTGTTGATTGACAAGCTAGGCAGTTGCTTTCTTCCTAAATTCAACCAAAAAGAGGGCAATTACAGAAAATCTGGCTATCCCGATTCCACGAAGGAGTAGTCACTGAATCAAACACCCCTCTTTCCAATATATTAAACCCTAGCTCTCTCAAACCCATCGTGCTCAGATAAATTGAGATCATCTGTTTCGTGTGACAAGGCAATCTACGCAGTCCATGTACCGTAAATTTTCTCCATATAGCACACCAAGGGACATGACGATTAATGAATTATCTTGGTACCTTTGACCATATGAGTTTGATACACTGGTGTACGCATATTTTTTGACATGTTTCTATTTTTGTCAGTACTACCGATTTTGATACAATGTCGGAATCACGAACCCTTCATAAACTCCAAGAAATTAGTTACATTACGCTGCGCCCAGGCTTCAGCAAATTTCTCGGTCTGCCTTTGTTTTGCATGTGTTCTAATAGAAGCGACATCGTTTCGGCTTGGGCTGCGTTTGGACAATGCTAGCCACTACTAGATACCAATAACTGCCACTTCAGTTGTATCTAAGGCTGATGTTTTCATATAGGAAGCAGCAGTACAACCGCACAAGCTAGCTACACATGAACGAGAACTCTATTTTCTTGAAAAATCCAAATCAGTATTTGAAACTTTCAGAAAATTCGGAAAGAAATTCCTATGTTTAGATAATGGTGAACTCACTAGTAGGAAAAGGGCTATAGCCGCCGGGGCCTCACTGGCGAACCTGGAAATCACATTCGCCAGCGGTAAATAGCACTGGCGAACATGATTTCCTGTTCGCCAGTGGTAAGGCCAGTACCACTGGCGAACAGAGCACGCTATGCGCCAGTGGTAAGCGCGGGTTCGGGCAAACCCTAACAGGCCACCTACCACTGGCGAATGGTCTGAGTGGTTCGCCAGCGGTAAGGTAAGTACCGCTGGCGAATCGTCGTCCCTGTTCGCCAGCGGTAGTTAGTGTACATAGCTGCCGCGCGGTCGATCGAGCTCGATCCCATCCATCCACTCGGCCTTTTTCCTCTCTCACACACGCGCCCGCGCGCCGTACGTCTCGCGCCGTCGCCCTCTCCCCGTCGCCGCCGCCGCCGTCCTCCTCTCCCTGTCGCCGTCCTCCTCTCCCCGTCGCCGCCACCGCCGTCCTCCTCTTCCCGTCGCCGCCCTCCTCTCCCCGTCGCCGCCGTCGCCGCCGTCCTCCTCTCCCCGTCGCCGCCGCCGCCGTCCTCCTCTTACGGTCGCCGCCCTCCTCTCCCCGTCGCCGCCGCCGTCTTCCTCTCCCCGTCACCACGCCCGTGCCGAGCACCACCACCGCCTCGCCGTCGACCCTAGCCCCCCGCCTCCGTCCCATCCTGCTGCCAGTTCCATTCCCCTCCAGTTCGGCGGCGGCAAGCAGAAGAAGAAGGTCGGATCCTACCCCATGTCCCTTTCCCCGTTCGATTCGGCTCTCATCGCCGGCTTTTCTTCTCACGGGAGCTTTCTTGTGTGTGTGTACATATGTGCAGAAGTGGAGCAAGGGGAAGCAAAAGGAGAAGGTGAACAAACGCGGTGTTGTTCGACAAGGCCACCTACGACAAGCTCATCACCGAGGTGCCCAAGTACAAGCAGATCACGCCCTCCGTCCTCTCCGAGCGCCTCAGGGTAACACACTTCTTCCTCAATCTTGTTAGCTACTACGTGTCATTGTGGTTGGTATCGGGATGGTAGAATATCTTTGTGATGCGTGTTGTCTGGTGTAGCAATGTAGTGTGTGATCTGCTTTCTTAGGCGTATTATTACTGTTTTCGGGGTGTCGATGAGCTATTTAGGGTTGCTTGTGTGTGTGCCGATGATTAAAAATGTTATGACACTATGTGGTAACCCTGAAGGTCTGCGGAGCCTTGTGATATGCACAAGTACAAGTCCTGTGCATCCTACTTGGCTCCGCCAATCCTTCAGGACTACTAATTGTGTGTCCGACATAAGTATGAGGCGCAAAATCTAAATTATTTTTATTTTATTTTGTCTGTTTATTCGAAAGCCGATGATTAAAATGTTGTGGCACTAGGTTGTAGGACTGCAGGTCTTGTGAGCCTTGTGATATGCACAAGTACCAAGTCTTGTGCATCATACTTGGCTCACAAGATCCTGCAGGTCTACTTGTGTGTCCGACCTAAGTATGAGGCGTAAAATCTAAGTCATTTTTATTTTGTTTTGTCTGTTTTTTCGAAAGTCGATGATTAAAATGTTGTGGCACTAGGTTGTAGGCCTGCAGGTCTTGTGAGCCTTGTGATATGCACAAGTACCAAGTCTTGTGCATCATACTTAGCTCACGAGATCGTGCAGGTCTACTTGTGTGTCCGACCTAAATATGAGGCGCAAAATCTAAGTCATTTTTATTTTGTTTTGTCTTTTTCTTCTAAGCCGATGATTAAAATGTTGTGACACTGTATGATTCAGGGAGGAGCTAGTGAACCTTGTGATATGTACAAATAAACATTTTGTGCATCCTATTTGATTCACTTGCTCCGTCTTTGAAATGTGTGTCCAATTTAAATATGTATAAGGCACAAATCCGAAATCATTTTGTTTTTTCTCTCTCTTTCCGAATGCCGATGATTAAAATGTTGTGTCACACTATGTGATTCAGGGAGGTGCTAGCGGACCTTGTGATATGCACAAATAAACATCTTGTGCATACTCTTACTTGGTCCGCTTGCCCCGTTCCTGATCAATATGTGTCCAATCTATGTATGAGGCATAAACTCGAATCATTTTGTTTCTTTTCTATGAATTGACAAAGCCGATGATTTAAACTATGCCACGGTAAAGGCAAGGAGAGTGTCTACAATGTCTTGTAGTATATACAATTAAAGTGTTTGTATTAATACATGGTCTTGTAGACACTCGTTTTGCCTTGTTTTGCATGGCAATGATATATGAGGCTTTCCATTGTTAACTTCTCGCATTTCGTAAATTTTAATATTATTTTTGTAACAAAATTTTGACTTAGACGTTTTTTACTTAGGTGTTCTCGGCGACGATGTCCATATTAGACCAGAGGGGCGATGTGCGGGACTGGGCTCCACCGGGCTGGCACTGGGAGGTGCTACCTTCCGGGACGCGCAGCTTGGTGAGGAATCCGGGTGACGTCGTCGACCCGGATCTTCTGTGGTGCCAGTCACGTGGGCCACGCTCGGTGCAGAGAGAGCCGGCCCCCGAGGAAGTGGTACGTCGCCGTATCAGGGAGGAGGATGAGCACGTCCGTCGCTACATGTATCTATTGGATAGGCAATATGACAGTAGGTGGTCGTTTCTTCAGAGGTTTCCTTCTCACGTGAGCTATGACCCTGTGAGGGTTCCTTCTCTTTGGATGCGCAGCGCCGACGGCTCAGCACCCCGCGGCTCAGGAACCGGTCGAAGTTAGTTTCAGAGCTTCATGTATTAGCTAGTTAGTGATATGCACAAATAGCCAAGTAGATGGACTTGGTTGTATGCTACTTATACTGTTTTGGAAATTGTGTATTTGTACTGGTTTGTCAAATATTTCTCTATATATACGGCTGGAATATGAATTTTGCTGAAAACAGAAATATATATTACTGGTGAACAGGTTCTTGTTCGCCAGTGGTAAGGTTTAATCGCTGGCGAACATGTAACTGGTTCGCCAGTGGTATCTCACTTACCGCTGGCGAACATGATGTTCGTCAGTGGTAAGATACTACCACTGGCGAACCACCTGTTCGCCAGCGGTAGCCGAATTTGGTTCGCCAGTGGTAGGTTTTTCCTACTAGTGACTTTGATAGTATGGAAAATCTTAATGCAAAATTCGTTTTATCAAACATACGACGAATTAACAAAAACTAGACTGTGGGTTTCTTGCCTCTGAAAAAAAAGGTTTACAAGTTTAATAAAAAAATCAAAGTATTTTAAATTTGATCTGCTTTACCGGCAAAACATATATAATACTCACTCCATTTCTAATTATAAGATGTTATATCTTTTTTATGAATCACGTGTATCTAAATGTGATTGTCCGTCAATACCAATTAATCGGATATGATTAAGCCAAACATGGTGGCAAGTGAGCGATAACGACCAGAGAAAATTTTCAGAAAAATAAAGTTTCATATTTTCCGGAGAAAATCGCATTTTTCTTGTTCAAACTTCATAAGTTTATAAAATTTTCAATTTTTTGATGTAAGTTGAATTTGATCTGAATAAAGTCCAAAAATTTCAGAAACAAATCGGTAACCACCGAATTTTCAGAAATTTCGGCGAGAATTTAATGCCTGATAACGACCAAGCCAACGTTGCAACTTGCAACAACCCCAGGAAACAAGACAGGCGACAAACCACCTAACTTCTGCAAAAACACCTCCACTCATAAAGTCCAAAGTCGTCGTCGTCCCCCTACGTACACACGCCTCCTAGCTAGCTAGCTAGTCCCCGCCAATCATGGCCGCCACGGCCATCCTGCTGCTTCTCCTTGGGGCCGCCGCCGCGGCTCCGCGCGACGCCGGCGCGACGGAGTACACGGTGGGCGACTCCGCCGGGTGGACCATCGGCCCGAACTACCTCGCCTGGTCGCAGCAGTACAATTTCACCACCGGCGACACCCTAGGTACGTCCGTCCGTACGTCGGTGCAATTTTATGTGGCTAACTAGTCGATCCAGCACGAGATCACGGCGTGTATATCATCAATCATTCCATCCACGGGTGGTTTTGCTTGCAGCGTTCAACTACGTGCCGGGGCAGCACGACGTGTACCAGGTGACGCAGGACGCGTTCCGGACGTGCGAGCCGGCGGCGGGGCAGACGGTGCGCAGGTGGGCATCCGGGCAAGACGTCGTCGTCCTCGCTGCGCCGAGGGACTACTACTTCATCTGCAACGTCACCGGACACTGCCTCGGCGGCATGAAGTTCTCGGTCGTCGTGGCTGCGCCGCCTCCCCCGCCTCCGCCACCGCCGCCTCCCCCGCCGGCGTTCCCGACCCCCGCGCCACCGCCGCCGAGCTCAGGCGCGTCGTTAGGGCGGTTGGCGTGGCCGGACGTGGCGAGGATTTCCTGCCTTGCTGGTGTCGGGCTGTGGGTTGGCTTGCTGTCGTGACGGTGATGCCGTTGACGGATCGCAGAGTTGACTTTGCATCGTGTTATCTTCTTCTGAGTTTAGTCTTGAGTCTTTGTTGGTTCAAGAGAGAGAGAGAGAGAAAGATCATGCAACTAAGCTATATATAATATATTGATGCAGATTGTACAAATTTCACCACAAAAATTCTCGTTTCAACCGGAGATTTAGGCCCCAAGCATCACAACTATACCCTCGGTCTGGTATGTCTATATATCATTTCTCAGTCCCGAGTGCTCATTTCACCATAAGATCATCAGACGAGCTATTAGTTACTGTTTTACCAAAGAGCATAACTCGGGAATTAATGTTTCAACGAAATTCCGATGTGGCCTGAAATATATTTTTCTCCAAAATTCCAGACTAGATCCGGGTCAAATTCAAAATAAATTCAAAATTTGTCAAATTTGATGAAATTTGGATGAACCAATTCAAAATAATTTCTGAAACATACGAAATTTCAAAGTTTTCTGTGGGTCCCGAATTTTAATCAACCCAAAATTCAAAATCCTATGACTACCCCGCCGGATCTTGGATGCACTCATCCAGTGGCGGAGCTTCAACAAAATATGTGGGCGGGCCAACTAAAAGAGTCTACAGATTTTTTTATTGAGTACCTACGAATTTAGGGGGGGGGGGGGGGGGGGGGGGCTACTACCTCCGATTCGAGAAAAACGCCACAGCCTGTAGAGTAAATTACATAAAACTACCACAATTGTCGACCAAACCACAAGTCAGTACCTGTTTTGGTGATTTTTTCAGAATCATACCGATCGTGGGACGAGAAGAAACAAATTGCGCTGATTCATGTCTAACAACATTTTGCTAGCAGCACTGACCGGTGGGGCCAATCTGTAAGGTCCTAGTTAGCAGCACACGTGGAGTAGCAGCTGAGGTGGACGTGGGCCCTACATGTCAGCCACTCATCTTTTCCCCCTGCTTTCTTCCTCCTTGGTCAAATCCCAGGTCGATTCCACGTAAGCTTCTCCTCGAAGGCGGCCCCTGCGTGCCTCCCCCGACGGCCGCCCGCGTGCCTCCCCAGACGGCCACCAGCGTGCCTCCCCAAGCTGACCGCCAGCGTGCCTCCCTTGACGGCAAGGTCGGACGGCGGCGTCATCGTCTTCGGTGCCGCTGGTGGCTGGGCCGGCTCCGGCGGAACGACACGAGCTCGGGCGGATTGGCGGTCGCCAGCACGTCGAGCGACGTTCCTCCTCTTCGGGCTGCCACCGTGCCGTGTCGTGCGCCATGGTGGCCAACCACTCGAGGATGCCGCCCGGTGACTGGAGCTAGGGGCGGGAGGTGGTCGCTGGCGACCAGGGGCGCCGTCGGGCTGAGCTAGGAGCGCAGCGAGCAGGTCCATGCTCGCGGTGCTCCCGCCGACGGAGGTGTCACCGCGCCGAGCCGCCGACGGATCTGAGGCGGCACTGGTCTAGGAGATGGTGGCGGCGTGCAGCGTGCGGGGGCTGCTGCGGCGGTGGCTTCGGCGTGCGGTGTGCGGGGGGGGGGGGGGGGGGTGCGACGGTGGCTGCAGCGTGTAGCGTGCGGTGGTGTGCGGCGGCGGCGACTGTCAGGAAGAAGGAGAAGAGAGAGGGAAAACAAAATGGAGCGGCAGCACAGGACCTCGGCCAGTGCAGCGGCGGCGGTGGCCCTCGGCCAGGGCGGTGGATGGAGGTGGTCCGATCTGGAGGTGGACTGGTGGAGGAAGAAGAAGAGTGGAGAGAGGAAAAAGATGGACTGACAGGTGGGCCCCTCGTCCACGTCAGCTCGTCCTCCACGTGTACAGCCATGTCAGCCCTTACAAATAGGCCCCACGGTCAGTGTTGCTGATAAAATGTTGTTAGACACGAATCAGTGTGATCTGTTTCTCCTCGTCTCACGATCGGTATGATTCTGAAAAAAAATCACCAAAACAGGTACTGACCTGTGATTTGGTCGACAATTGTGGTAGTTTTATGTAATTTACTCCAGCCTGTATGTACCGTGCGTAGGCAGTTGTTTTCTTCTGACACTTTATACGAATCAGGGTAGTACTATAAAATGTCCAGCTAAGAATTTTGATAAATAAATAAAATTATACGTGCAAGCCTAGTGAAGATATATGATCTTTTAAATTGACTAAACAATACTAAGCTAGCTAGCGACATTTGTTTTTTCCGTCGTCGAGAAAAGCGAAGCGGTCAAAGCAGCCTGTTGGTTGTTTCTTCTGGGCTATTTTTCTTACTGTATCAGGCTATCTTGTCACTACGCAGTAGCTCTGGGCGCTTGTTCCCAGCTGGTTTGCGAGGCTTTCGGCCTGTTTTGGCCCTTGCTATTCTAGTGCGAGTAGGGGTGTTTGTTTGGGCTTTGACTTTGGCTTTTGGCCAAACGCTAAAAGCCAAAAAGCACCTAAATATGTGCTTTTGGCTTTTGAGTTTTAGAAGCCAAAAGTTTTAATCCAATGCTTTTGGCTTCCAAAACTCAAGGTGCTTTTTGGCTTTTGGCCTTTGGTCAAAAGCCAAAGCCAAAGCCCAAACAAACACCCCCTAGTATACTTTTCACTTTCAAATCTATCACATTGGTCACAATTCACTCTAAACTCTAAAACCAGGTAATTTATACCCTAAAATAGTACAAACCGGACAAATCACACCCTGGGAGTGGTTTTGCTCAATTTGGGGCGGTTTTGAGTCAATTTTGACATTTTCTAGGATGACGTGGCGCTGACGTGGCGCAAAAAATCCCCAATGCGCCCGCCGGAGCTCGCCGCCATCGGGATTGCTCGCCGGAGACGCCGGCGGTCGACCGGGGTGCTGCCGGGGTGGAGGTGAGGGTGCGGCCGGGGTGGAGGACATCCGGCAGCGGCGAATTTCGTCAGGGAAGAGCTCCAGCCGGCGGGGAAGCAGGTCCAAGGGCGACGTGTTCGCGCAGATGTTCGACATCCTCGGCGGCGGCAGCGGACGAAAGCCCAGATGCTGATGACCACCCCGCGGTACCGCGCCTGACGAGGCTGAGACTCGGCAAATCCCTGGGTCGAGTACCCCGGGTTGATTGAGGGGGAGAGAGATGAGCGCTGGTGATCACGACGGCTAACAGGCGAGGCGTTTACCCAGGTTTAGGCTCCCGGAGGATAAAACCCTACTTCCTGCTTGTCTGGTATTGATGTTGAGTGTGGCTACAATGGCGAGATGGCAATCTCGGTAGGGTTTGAGATGGCGGCTATGAGTGTGAGCGTATGCGTTACCCTAGACGAGGGACCTTCCTAGCCTTTATATGGTAGGCTAGGTCTCGGGTGAACGGTGCCGATGGCACTTACAAGACGATCGAGGCTGATGACCTAATGTCGACTATCTTGGGCCGCACGTCGTCCTCCTTGGGCCTTCCTTGGGCCCTCGTCATAAGGCAGATGTTCTTGGCGTGACCCAGGTATCACCACCGTGGGGTAGTCGAAGAGTGACCCCACGACAGTAGCCCCCGAGTGCTTAGTCGAATCGTAGAGTCGGGTAAAGGACTCCTTCCTTCTGGGCACGCCACCAGGTTCCTGAAAGGAACAAATAAAATTGGTCGACTCCGGCCGTTCAGGGCTTATGGAGGATTCCTTAGTCGAAACATCGACTGCAGGGTAAAAACTGCGAGTATTGCTTTGGTCGGTGATTTTTCGACTGTGATTGTTCTGAGTCATTCGGGAGCGCGTACAGCGCTCCCGATGGGAGTAGCCCCCGAGATTAAGCTGAATTGCTTGCAATTGAGGTTAAACTCAATTTTTCCTTCAGTCGAAAAGCCCGCTCCCGATGGGAGTAAAGAAGAGACTCGAGCTGACGGAGTCGCAACTGGCTTTGCGTGACTTACTTTGTACTCGGCCGGTTTGGCTTACTGCTTTGAGTTTTACTCAGCTCATGGAGCTTACTGAATTTCTTTTCCACTCGAATGGACTATCCGGGTGCTCCATCAGCCCGTTGGCTTACTTGCTACGCCTCCGCAGGTGACGTCAGCGCTGACGTTTTTGGCACACTCTGTGTCCGATGGGACGTGACAGGGTGGTCCCACTGTCAGTATTTACTGAAGACAGCGGTTGCCGCTCAATTTGGACCGTTGGGCGCGAAATTTTCGCGGGGTGATGATGGCACCTTGTTTCCCGTGCGTAGTGGGCGGCGACGGTTGCTATCTCCGCGCGACACATGGACGGCCAGATGTTGTCTTGAATTGCCGTTTCGTGGAGGACGGCCTGGATGAACTGACCACGCGGTATATATTTTTCACCGCGGCGGTGAACAGTCCATTCCATCCCCATCCTTCCGTCGTCTCCGCAGCTTTCTCCGCCATTGTTGCTCTTCTGCCAAGTTCTTTTCTCCACTCCCTGCGAGCAAGGGCGCGATGAAGAGGGCGAAGACCGCTGAGGGCGTCGTCGCCGCCGCCGATGCGAGCGTGATGAAGAAGGTCGATGGCGATTGGGCGAAATCGTCAGTGAAGAAGGCCGACCTCCAGGGCCTCCGCGTGCAGGGGCTGCTGCCGCCGGCGGACCAGGCGACGGTGCGTGCCTGGGAAAGAGGTATTCCCCTCTCCTCGCGATGGGGAACGCGTTTGCTTCGTGGATTTCCTTCCGCAGGGTTTCGGGTTCCCACTCCACGATTTCGTTCGTGGTCTCTTGTATGCTTACGGGATTCAGATCCACGATCTGACTCCCAATAGCGTCTTGAGCATCGCGAGCTATATCGTGCTCTGCGAATGCTTCCTGGAAATCTCTCCCAACTGGCTGCTGTGGAAGTCGTTGTTCCTCGTGAGGAGGAACGTTGGGAAGAGCAAGCAGGTGTATCCAGTCGGCGGCTTCGGCATCCAGATGCGTGGCGACACCACCTACTTTCAGATGAAGAAATCCGACTCCGTCCAGGGCTGGCGGAAGAAGTGGTTTTACATCAGGTGCGACCAAGAAGGGCTTCCCGACTTTGTGGCTAATCGCGCGTTGCGGAAGACGAACGCGTGGGCGCACCCGCTGTCGAAGGAAGACAAGGAGGCGACCAAGCCCTTGCTGACGCTCCTTCGTGGCCTTCTGAAGAGCCTTGGGCGCGAGACAGGTGGAGTGCACCTTATTGCCACCTTCTACAGGCTCCGAGTGCAGCCGCTCCGCAGTCGCGTCCAACCAATGTGGGCGCGTGAAGGTGGCGATGAGCTCGATGATGACGAAGTCGAGTCGAAGGTGAGGAGCATCACCAGCCTCCGAGCCGCGGACCCGTGCAACGTCAAGTGCCCAGTCGAGCCGTATGGCCCCAACAATCCTGTGCCTAAGGTGAGCGTCGTGTACTTTGCTCTTGTCTTGCATTTTCTTCTGTCGAATCTTCTTGCCTGACTCGAATGCCTCATTTGCTGACAGGGTCGTTCGAGCTATGTTAGTCTCCCTCCGTTGATGGAGAATGGGCCTCATGGAGAGGCAGAGTTCCCTGAGGAGGATGGGGTTGATGACGATGAAGTTCCCTCCGCCACTTCTCGAAGTGAGGAGTTGGAGGAGGACGATGAAGATGAGGAGCCGCTGCTGAAGCGGCTGAAGCGAAAGAGTGGCGACTCTGCTTCGGCGTCGTCGCCCTTGAAGGAAACGGCTATGGAGGACAAGGAGGAGACGAGCGGGTCGTCCTCAGGTGCTAGGCACACGAGCGACCCGGCGGAGCTTTATGTCGTGCCTCCCCTCAGCTCTGCACCGCCGACTGAATTCGCAAGGATGCCCTCCGTTTCCCTGGGCAGCGAAGATGATCTGGATGTCACCAGGTTAGTCTTGCAACCATCGCCTTGTTTTGTCGAGTGCACTTTTTGACTTTGCGAGTCCTTGAATTGAGTTATCTTGTCGCAGCGACCGTACTGGCGCTGTTGGTTCTTCGCCTCCAGAGATGGAGCACACTTCTGCTCCCGTGTTCGAGCAGACTGCAAAGACGACCGAAGAAGAGCCGCAGGCGGGTGACCTTGAAAGCTTCGACCTCCTCCGTGCCAGAGAAAACTGTTGATGCGACCCCGGTGGACGCTGGGTTGCTTGAGCATGTAAGTGTCCCTTAACTCAGTCTGCAAAATCTGTATCGGGTGCGCGAACAGCGCTCCCGATGGGAGTAGCCCCCGAAGATGTGCGTGACTAGAATAGTCGGGCGCATATTGATGTCTAGTGTTTCCTGCAGCCGTATTATCGCCAGCAGATGGAGGGAGCCGCCACCTTCGTTCGCATGGAGCAGGAGAGGAATCAACTCCGCACTGCTCTGGAGCAGGCGAAAGGTGAGTGTGGACCCTTGCGTTCGAGGGGTGCTTCGACTATCTTCATTGCTGACTTTGCTCCGGTGATCCACAGGCGAGAGGGAGAGCATGGCGAAGCGGGTCGCAGAGCTGGAGAAATCACTGGGTGAAGCCCAAGAGCATGAGCGAACCCGGGGTGATCTAGAGAAGACCCAGGTCGACCGCTTGCTCGCACTTGCCGATGTCATTGGGAGTAAGTATTCGGCTCATTGCCTACTTTGCTTTTTGTCGACTGCGGAAGCCTTACGGGTGTGGATTTCTTTTGGAGCAGAGGCTTGCGGAGGTGCTCCTCCAGAAGGAACTTTCAGTGCCAATGTCGGCTTGACAGAGGCTGTTGGCTTCATCGACCGCGTCTGCACGTATGCCTCGGCGGCGCTGCAGAAGTCGACAGGCGCTTTGGCGACTGTGCACCGGAGCATCTTCCCCATCCAGCTACCGCCGGTCGCTGTTGACGCACTTGCGGCTCCGTTTGAAGGCAACACGACCACCATGGCGGACTACACGCGTGCGCAGACGGTACGCGGCTCAGAGCTCACTTTCCAGCTACTACTTGGTCACCAAGTCGTAGGTGATTTTGAGAAGGTTGTCAGCGACTTCCCTCGGAGGCCCGATGGCAGAACCGCGTCCCTTAGCAGTGTGAAGGCGCGGGCGAGTCAGCTGGCTGCAAAGTTGATTGCCACCTTCGAGAAGAAAATCGCCAAGGCTGCAGAGTTGGCCGCTAGGAAGAGCCGTTCTCAGTCGGAGTCTGCGATGTAGACTCCTTTATTTTAAGATTCTTCTACTTTTGATCTTGGTCTGTAATGAATCATATAGTTTGCGGGTCTTCTGGCCGCGAACATGCTGATGTTGAAATGTGAATTTGTGCCTTCGAGTCTTCTGTCATATTTATGCTAGAATAAATGTGCTCTTTTCCTTACTTGACACTGTCGAACTTGGCAGTCTGAGATGGGCGAGGCTCCTGAGGTCGCTGGAACTACTGGTGCGGGTGAGGATGAGGACACCTCTTCGGCTGCACCCACTCGCCATCGTCGTCGAGCTCCTCCAGCCCCTGTGCGAAGCATGAATGATCAACGAGTGATCACCTACATGAGGAACAAGGTTGTTGAGCTCGAGTCGAAGCTGAAGGTTGCCGAGTTGGAGTTGGAGCGCTTAAATTCACGGCCCGCTGCGCCGTTCTCCTAGCGTGAGGAATTCCTTCTTGGCCAGATAGACTTGATCAGTCGACAGCTGCAAGGTTGGCCTTCTAGCGCTTTGCTTCGGCTTCTTTATGCTTTCACTGTTCTAAGTGCTGGGTCTTGATGCAGATGTGAATTCTGACTGGAAGGCCGAGCAGAGTCGAGTGGACGAGCGGGTGGAAAAAGAGGCCGCCAGTGACTCACCCGAAGCGCGTACGTTTTGGTCGAACAAATCCAAAGGCAGTGTACTGGCTAGAATGCTGGATCGCACCTGGCGGGCTGCTGTGCTCTTGGAAGGTTGTAGGAAAACCCTCTGGCAGATCAACAGGGTGTACTTTCCGCACAACGAGCAGCCTAATGGACTGGCTGCGCTGCTGGAGAGGTTCCGCGAAGGCAGTGCATTGAAGGAGGTCGTTGGCGCTCAACTTGTTGCCGGGGCGAACGCGGCGCTGGCGTACGTTCGAATGCACCGGCCTCATCTTCCATTGCACAAGGTACTTGACGGCTTGCCTGGAGAGAATGATTACGCCGATACTCTTGCGGCTGCGCATCAGATGGTTCAACAGGTTCTGAGTTTTAGTGAGCACCTTGTAGGGCCACTCGATGCGCCAAAGGGAGAGCCAGTAGAATAAGAGTAGTAGACTGCTGTTGTATAGCGTTAGCTTGTGAAAGAAATTTTTTCAAGTGGAAATATGAGTGTATGTATGCCGAGGTGGGGGTAGCCTCCGAGTGAGTAAATTGTATCTTGTAGACTTCTGTAAACCTGTATGGCGCAGCCCCCGAGCGGATCGAGTGCGGCCGAGGTGTGTCGAGTCAGGCCTGTGCGGCGCAGCCCCCGAGTGCTTCGAGTGCGGCCGGGGCGTTTTCGAGTCAGACCTGTGCGGCGCAGCCCCCGAGTGATTCGAGTGCGGCCTAGGATGTTGACTTAGACCTGTACGGCGCAGCCCCCGAGTGCGTCGGGTGGCGGCCGAGGATTTTTCGAGTTAGACCTATATGGCGCAGCCCCCGAGTGCGTCGGGTGGCGACCTAGGTTGACTTAGACCTGTACGGCGCAGCCCCCGAGTGGTTCGGGTGCCGGCCGAGGATTTTCGGGTTGGATCTGTATGGCGCAACCCCCGAGTGCGTCAGGTGGCGGCCTAGGTTTGACTTAGACCTGTACAGCGCAGCCCCCGAGTTCGTCGGGTGGCGGCCGAGGATTTTCGGGTTGGACCTGTATGGCGCGGCCCCCGAGTGGTTCGGGTGGCGGCGTAGGTTTTGACTTAGACCTGTACAGCGCAGCCCCCGAGTGGTTCGGGTGGCGGTCGAGGATTTTCGAGTTGAACCTGTATGGCGCAGCTGTGGCGGCCTAGGTTTTGACTTAGACCTGTACCGCGCAGCCCCCGAGTGGTTCGGGTGGCGGCCGAGGATTTTCGGGTTGGATCTGTATGGCGCAACCCCCGAGTGCGTCAGGTGGCGGCCTAGGTTTTGACTTAGACCTGTACAGCGCAGCCCCCGAGTTCGTCGGGTGGCGGCCGAGGATTTTCGGGTTGGACCTGTATGGCGCGGCCCCCGAGTGGTTCGGGTGGCGGCGTAGGTTTTGACTTAGACCTGTACAGCGCAGCCCCCGAGTGGTTCGGGTGGCGGCCGAGGATTTTCGAGTTGAACCTGTATGGCGCAGCTGTGGCGGCCTAGGTTTTGACTTAGACCTGTACCGCGCAGCCCCCGAGTGGTTCGGGTGGCGGCCGAGGATTTTCGGGTTGGACCTGTATGGCGCAGCCCCCGAGTGCGTCAGGTGGCGGCCTAGGTTTTGACTTAGACCTGTACAGCGCAGCCCCCGAGTGGTTCGGGTGGCGGCTGAGGATTTTCGGGTTGGACCTGTATGGCGCAGCCCCCGAGTGCGTCAGGTGGCGGCCTAGGTTTTGACTTAGACCTGTACAACGCAGCCCCCGAGTGGTTCGGGTGGCGGCCGAAGATTTTCGAGTTGAACCTGTACGGCGCAGCTGTGGCGGCCTAGGTTTTGACTTAGACCTGTACAGCAGAGCCCCTGAGTGGTTCGGATGGCGGCCGAGGAATTTCGGGTTGAACCTGTATGGCGCAGCCCTCGAGTAATTCGGTTGGCGGCCTAGGTTTATGTTGCTTGCTGATGAAAGTAAAGGGGAGAGCTTGTTCCTCAAATCACTTTATTGACTTTTGCGAGCAGGCCGCCTCATTAAAACCCTTCCAGTCCCCTCGGGTACCCTGGCGAGGGAAAGAGTGCGTCTGAAACCTGCCGCTTCTTGACATTGTACTGTTACAAATTGGGGTCGATCTGGCGTAAAAGCGGCGTAGTTGCGCAACGTTCCACGGGTTGTTGCAGACTGTCCCCGTCTTCGAGTCCTTCAGGCGGTAAGCTCCGCCGCCGATTGCCTCTGTCACGATGTATGGACCCTCCCACGGGGAGGCAAGTTTATGCACCTTCTTCTGTTTGAGACGGAGGACAAGATCACCAGGGACGAACGCTCTGGGCCGCAGTTGCCGCCCGTGATAGTTGCGTAGGTCTTGCTGATACACGGCTGTGCGGGTAAGGGCGATGTCGCGTGCTTCGTCCAGGGTGTCCATGTCATCTTCGAGTGCATCTTCTGCATCAGACTCATCGTAGGCCACCACTCGGGGGGCGTCGAACTTGATGTCGCACGGCAGGACTGCTTCAGCGCCGTACACCATGAAGAATGGCGTGTACTGGGTAGATCTGTTTGGCGTGGTGCGCAGACTCCACAGCACAGATGGCAGCTCTTCGACCCAGGCGCCTGCGGCGCACCTCAATGGTACTCGCAGGCGCTTCTTTATGCCCTTGCTGACTAGGCCATTGGCTTTCTCGACTTGTCCGTTGGACTGCGGGTGCGAGACAGATGCATAGTTGAGCTTGATGCCTTGGTTAGAGCAGAAGTCCTTGAATTCTTCGGCTGTGAAGTTCGAGCCGTTGTCGGTGATGATGCTGTGTGGCACACCGAACCTGAAGATGATCGACCTGATGAAGTTAACTGCCGAGGAGGCAGTCGAACTTGTGATGGGCACGACTTCGATCCACTTCATGAACTTGTCAGCTGCCATCAGGAGATGAGTGTGTCCGCCCGGAGAAGACTTCTTGAATGGACCCACCATGTTGAGCCCCCATTGAGCGAAGGGCCATGCGAGTGGTATGGTCTTCGGTGCTGATGCCGGTGCGTGCGGCTTGTTGGCGAACTCCTGGCAGCCGATGCATTTCCTCACGAGTTCTTCTGCGTTTTACATTGCGGTGGGCCAGTAGAACCCTGCTCGTAGGGCTTTGGCCACCAAGGCTCGACTGCTGGCGTGGTGTCCACAGATGCCGGCGTGGATCTCGAGTAAGATGGCTTGACCGTCGACTGGGTCGATGCACCTTTGGAGGACTCCTGAGATGCTTCGCTTGTAGAGTTCCCCGTTGATGACGGTGAAGCCCTTGGAGCGGCGGATGACGCGCTTGGCTTCGACTGGGTTCGTTGGCACCTTCTGATGCAGTATGTTGGCCAGGTATGGGTTTGTCCATGTGGGTTCGACCAGCATTACCTCCATGGGTTCCTTCTCCGTGCTGGGCGGGTTGTTGGTGCTCGTTGTCGGTGTAGAGGATCCCGGCGCAGGCCGGAGTTTGATGGAGCGTTGCGTGATGCACTCGAGGAAGACTCCAGGTGGCACCGGTGCTTTGTCTGAGCCTAGGTTAGCGAGGGCGTCGGCTTCCTCGTTGCTCTCGCGGCCGATGTGCTGCAGCTCGCAGCCGTCGAAGGTGCCTTCCAGCTGGTTGTATAGGTCCCTGTAGGCTATCATGTTGTCGGCGATGGCGTCACATTGCTTCATGGTTTGCTGCATGACAAGGTAGGAGTCTCCGTAGATCATGAGGTGAGTGGCGCCGCAGTTTTTGGCCATCCGCATGCCGTGGATTAGGGCTTTGTACTCTGCCTCGTTGTTGGAGGGTGTTGGGAAGTTCATCTGCAGTACGTACTTCAGTTTGTCGCCTTTGGGTGAGATGAGGACGACTCCCGCCCCTGCTGATCTGAACTTCTTGGACCCGTCGAAGTACATTGTCCATGCGTTGGACAAGTCGGGTATGTCTGGCAGCTGGGCCTCTATCCACTCTGTGGTGAATTCTGGAAGAACTTGGGCCTTGATTGCCTTCGGGTGCGCATACTTCAGCCCCCAGGGTCCCAACTCAACAACCCACTTGGCGACTCGTCCTGTCGCGGCTTGGTTGGTGAGGATGTCGGAGAGCCCGGAGGAGCTTACCACCGTGATGGAGTGCTCGGAGAAGTAGTGGACGACCTTCCTTGATGTCATGAAGACTCCGTAGGCTAGCTTCTGGTAGTGCGGGTACCGCTGCTTGGACAAGGTTAGCACCTCGCTGAGGAAGTAGACGGGCCGCTGAACAGGGTGACTGTGCCCTTCTTCTTCTCGTTCGACTACGAGTACCGTGCTGACCACTCTGTTCGTGGCTGACACATAGAGGTACAGCGGCTCATTCTCCAGTGGCGCCACCAGTACTGGAGGAGTCGTGAGGGTTTTCTTGAGCTTGTCGAACGCGTCTTGCGCTTCCTCTGTCCACTCGAATTTATCCGTCTTTTTCGTCAGTTGGTAGAAAGGCAGGGCCTTTTCTCCCAACTTACTAATGAACCGGGTGAGAGCTGCGACTCGGCCGGCTAGGCGTTGCACTTCACGAAGCTTGGTCGGTGCTGGCATTGCGAGTATGTTTTGCACTTTCTCAGGGTTGGCTTCAATTCCTCTTGCAAAGACGAGGTACCCGAGCAGTTCTCCGGCTGGCACGCCGAAAACACACTTGTCCGGGTTCAGCTTGATCTGATACTCGTTGAGTGCGGCGAAGACTTTGCGGAGGTCAGCAATTAAACTGTCCTCCGTTCGAGTGGTGACGACTATGTCGTCGACGTAGACTTGGACGATCTGTCCTATTAGCTCCTTCAGGCAGGCTTGCATCGTGCGCTGGTATGTGGCTCCAGCGTTCTTCAACCCGAAGGGCATCATTTGGTAGCAGAACACACCATGGGGTGTGATAAATGCAGTTTTCTCTTCATCTTCGACTTTCATCCTGATCTGCTGGTACCCGGAGTAGGCGTCCAGGAAGGATAGGTGCGCGCAGCCTGCAGTCGAGTCGATGATCTGGTCTATCCGCGGGAGCGGGAAGTGGTCCTTGGGGCAGCACTTGTTAATGGCGGTGAAGTCGACGCACATGCGGAGTTTCTTCGTCTTCTTCTTCTCCACCAGGACCGGGTTCGCTACCCAGTCCGAGTCCTTGATCTCTCGGATGAATCCGGTCGATCTCCTTGCTGATGGCGTCTCGTTGGGACCCGAAAAGCGTCGCATGGTCTGCTTGACGGGTCTGGCGTCCTCGTGGACGCGTAAGGAGTGCTCGGCGAGTTCCCTGGGTATGCCTGGCATGTCAGAAGGTTGCCAGGCGAAGATCTCCCAGTTCTCACGTAGAAACTCAACGAGCGCGCCTTCCTATGCAATAGGCAGGCTTGACGACACCTTGACTGTCTTACTGGAGTCCGTCGGGTGGACTTGATGGGTTCTTGTGTCGTCGGTCGTGTTGAAGGCGGAGTCCTTGGCTGGCTTCTTGCGTGGCGGGAAGATGGTTTTGTCGTTGTCAACTGCCATCACCGCAAGGTGCTCCTCCATTCCGAAGAACTCAGAGATCTTGCTGAATTCGCGGTCGCAGCTGTTGGAGCGGTCGAAGTCGCCGTGCACCGTGATGACGCCCTTGGGTCCAGGCATCTTGAGCATAAGGTAGGCGTAGAGAGGTATCGCCGTGAATCTGGCAAAGGTTGGGCGCCCGAGTATCGCATGGTACTGCGACTTCCAGTCGACTACCTCGAAGTCGATCGCCTCCCTCTGGAAGTTGTCGGGTGTGCCGAAGATGACGTCGAGTGTGATTGTTCCCATGGGCGTGACTGCTTGCCCTGGTACTATGCCATGGAAGGTGGTCTCTGATGGCGTCAAGTTTGTTGTTGGCCTGTTCATCCTTCTGAGGGTGTCGGCGAAGATAATGTTGATGCCGCTGCCTCCGTCCATGAACACCTTTTTCAAGGTGTAATCCCCGATCAGAGCTTCGACTACCAGAGCGGCGTGCCCGGGTCGTGGTACCGCAGGCGGATGATCTACTCTGGAGAACGTGATCGGTGTCTCTGACCCTCTCAGGTATTCGGGTACTGCAGGTGGACAGGTGACAGCCTGGTAGACTTGGCGGGTGATGATCTTCTGGGTCCTGTTTGAAGGGCGCCCCTTCTGTATCATGTTGAGTTGTCCGCATGCCGCTGGATATGCGTCAGGGGCCTCTTGCTGCGGCTGCTGTTGCTGATAGAAAGCTCCCGCTGCCTGTGCTGGATTAGCGACTACAGGTGTGGGTGCGAGTGCTGCTTGGAGAGCCAGCTGCGCGACTGGCTGCGCTACGGGTGCTGCCTGGAGAGCCAACTGCGTGGCTTGCTGAGCGACTATCTTCTGCATTGCCTGGTATATCCTGCGTGCCTTTTTGCAGTCCTTCAACAGGTGGCGGGATCCCCACTTGCCCGTTTCCGGGTTCCTGAACATATGGTGCTTGCAGGGTTGCTCTAGCTCTTCCTCCGGAGTCAGCGTTCGCCTCTGCCACTCTCGTTTGCGGCTCTCGTCGCCACGGTAGGTGCTGCCACCGCTTTGGTTGAATTGCCCTTGGCTGTATTGGCGACTCTGGTCGTCGCCAATTCGACTGTACTGCCTTTGACTGTACTGGCGACTGCTGTCGCATGCTTCATCCTCGCGGGGGGTTTCGAATCCCGCCGCTACTAACTCTATTGAGTCATTGCCGTGGTAACGCGGCTTCTTCTTCTGGCGTCCTTCCCGCCAGTTGCTTGGTCCGGCCTCGTCTCTTGGGGAGTAACGTGAAGTATCACGGACCGAGTCCTCTCCGTCTGCCCACTGGTTGGCTATCTTCATGAGCTCAATCATGTTTCTCGGCCGGAGCCTACCAAATTCCTCGCGGAGGTCGCAGCGGTAGACGCCGTGCATGAAGGCATCCATCGCTCGGTCTTCCGAGGTGGCTTCCATGGTGTTGCGGAGCAGGGTCCATCGCTGGATGTACGACCGGAGCGGCTCGTCTCGTCCTTGCTTGCATGCTTGGAGCTCGACGAAAGTTGTCGGCCTTGAGTACGTCCCCAGGAAGCTCTTAACGAAGGCATCCGCGAACTCGTCCCACGTACTGAAGGCGTCCTTGGGTTGAGTGTTGAGCCACCCGCGTGTAGATCCTGTGAGCATCAGCTGGATGTATTGCATGTCTGTAGTCGAAGTACCGCCCTGGCAACTGCAGGCTATGAGGTACTCCGCCAGCCAGTCTCTCGGGTCCTGCTTTCCGTCGTACTTGACCGCTTCTGCCGTGAGCTTGAAGCCCTTGGGCATTCTTGTGTTGCGGATGTTGAAGCTGAAGCATGCGGCGCCGCGTGGCTCGAAGTCGCTATCGTCGCGGTCGTCAGCATTGGGTGTGCTGACCGTCCGCTGGGTGCGGCTGCGGTCTACCGTCCTCTGTGTGATGACTTTGCGGAGGTCTTCGCCTGGCTGCGGCTGTCACAATTGTCTTGGAGCTGGGCCTGCGAGTGCTGCGGGTTCGCGGTCGCGGCGACCCCGATTTTCTTGCACCTTTTCTGTTGGCGCCTTGTTCGCCAGAGCTTCTTCAACCGCCTTGATAGACATGATCTGTTGCTTGTGGAGGAGAGCACGGGCGTCACCCTCAGGCGGCTGCATCAGTCGCAGGTATGTTTCGACTTCCATGAGGGCAGCTCCGTGTGTTTTGGGGACGGGTATGCCGTCCGCGTCTTCAGTCATGTATGACGATTCGAGGTTGCGGGTGATTCCGGCGCGTTCGGCCTCTGTCATCCGGGGCACGCGGGCCCTGTGGTGTCTTGCTCCTTGCGAGACCTCTGTCGAGGCAGCAGTGAATGAATAAGCGGCCCTCCTGGCACTCGACGCGTCGGCTTCCTCCTTGCGTCGGAGTAGCTCGGCCTTCTCTGCGCGAAGTCATTCGCCTTCCTTCTGCAGCAGGTACTGGACCGCCATAAGGTCCTCTCGGGGTGCGTCTGGTGGGGGGTACGTGCCCTCCTCAACGTGCTTCAGGGCTCTGATTGCCATGTCGCGGGTGATGGTGAGTCGCGTCACCTGGTCCGGCATGACCACCTCCAGTGGATATGCGGGTTCGTCGCCGTTGGCCCGCGACGGGCCGGCCATGTAGACTTGTGCGGGGTAAATCCGGGAAGTGGGGCTGATGCTTCCACTGCTGCTTCCTTCGTCCGAGCCGTGCTCGGAGTCGAAAATGGCTGCAACGTGGTGGGTACCACAGTCGCCATTGAGGCTCTTTCCGTAGAGTTTCGCGACCTTCACCGCAGATGTGAGGAATGGAGTCGCTGTCGTCGACGCGGGTGCGATTGGCTTGCGGACGATCTCGCGGCGCGAAGGCGTGGCTGATGTAGTCGGAGTCGATGTAGATCTGGGCCTTGCCCGCGACGCGATCAAGGTAGTCGAAGTAGACTTGATCCGCGCAGGGGTCGCAGCCGATGCGATCTCCTTGGCAGCCGGAGATGCGGGTGTCGTGGTCGCGTTGGGCGTGATCTCTGCCATGGAGGCAGTTGGTGTAGTCGAGGCGAGCGCGATCTTCGCGGCAGTCGAAGATGCGATCGCCGCAGTCGCGGTAGATGCGATCACGGCAGGTGATGACGTGGTCGTTGTAGTCGTGGCAGATGCGATCTTCGCGGTAGTCGAAGATGCGATCGCTGCATTCGCAGCAGATGCGATCTCCACGGCGGGTGAAGGCGTGTTTGACGTAGTCGTGGCAGATGCGATCTTCGCGGTAGTCAAAGACGCGATCGCTGCATTCGCAGCAGATGCGATCTCCACGGCAGGTGAAGGCGTGGTTGACGTAGTCGAGGCAGATGTGGGTGTCACCACCGCGCGTAGCGCGGCCGCCGTAGATCGGAGTGTTCCGCGGTTGTCTATGAGGTAGTGCATGGTACCAAAGGTGGACCACATACCTTCACGCAGTTCAGCGTACACCGAGCGATGGGCCGGCGGGTGGCTGACGTACTTGAAGGAGCGGAAGCAGATTGGCTCCCTGGTGCAGGCGTCGATCTTCAAGGTTGATGGGGCCGGTGCGACCATGGTTCTAGCGCTCGTTCTTTCCCACAGACGGCGCCAATTGATGAGGCTGAGACTCGACAAATTCCTGAGTCGAGTACCCCGGGTTGATTGAGGGGGAGAGAGATGAGCGCTGGTGATCACGACGGCTAACAGGCGAGGCGTTTACCCAGGTTCAGGCTCCCGGAGGATAAAACCCTACTTCCTGCTTGTCTGGTATTGATGTTGAGTGTGGCTACAATGGCGAGATGACAATCTCGCTAGGGTTTGAGATGGCGGCTATGAGTGTGAGCGTATGCGTTACCCTAGACGAGGGACCTTCCTAGCCTTTATATGGTAGGCTAGGTCTCGGGTGAACGGTGCCGATGGCACTTACAAGACGATCGAGGCTGATGACCTAACGTCGACTATCTTGGGCCGCACGTCGTCCTCCTTGGGCCTTCCTTGGGCCCTCGTCATAAGGCAGATGTTCTTGGCGTGACCCAGGTATCACCACCGTGGGGTAGTCGAAGAGTGACCCCACGACAGCGCCTTCGTGGAGCGGTCCAGCCTCGAGAAGGCGGAGAAGAGCGTGCTCCCGTTCCTCGCCCACGTCGCCGCCGGTGGCGCCACGTGCGACCTGCAGGACGTGTTCATGCGGTGGTCCTTCGACACGACGTTCAACCTGGTGTACGGCGTCGACCCGGGCTGCCTGGCCATCGGCCTCCCCGAGGTGCCGTTCGCGCCCACATGGGCATGTCCGGCCACCAGCAGCAGCAGCCCCGCCGGCGGCGACGCTATGAAGCTCCAAGGTACAACCACGGTGGCTCTCGGGAGGTGGAAGAAGTTCGTCTTGGCCCACCGCCACGGCCGCGCCCACATGGGCATGTCCGGCCACCAGCAGCAGCAGCCCCGCCGACGGCGGCGGATTGGCATCCGATGGCCGGATCTGAAGGTCAACGCAGAGTAGAGGATGACAAGTGGGGCCCACATTGCGCTACGCCATGTCATTGCCACGTCATCGCCTAGTCATCCAGAAAACCGCCCAAATCGGTGCAAAACCACTCCCAAGGTGTGATTTGTCCGGTTAGTACTATTTCAGGGTACAAATTACCCGGTTTTAGAGTTTAGGGTGAATTGTGTCCAATGTGATAGATTTGGGGGTGAAAACTATACTTAATCCATTCTAGTGCTAGTGGATTGGGCCGGTCAGATGCATAGGTATAGATCTTTGGATTAAGTATATATTTCACCCTCAAATCTCACACATTGGACACAAATCCCCTTGAAGAAAAAATTGGGATGTTTTGAACCCTGAAATCCACAATACCGTCTAAATCACCCCCTTAGCTGGTTTTGCAAAGTTTTGGTGGTTTTGTTCGATGACGTGGCAATGACGTGACGTTAGGATCGTCCCCCGCGCTGTGGTCAAGCTTCGGCCGAAGCCCGGCGGCGGTGAGGCAGCTGCGGATCACCGACTCGCCGTTCCTGCTGAGGGACGATGCGGCGGGTCAGGATGGCGGCCTGGTGGACCGGGATGCGGACGAGTTCATCAAGAAGTTCTACGACCAGCAGCAGAGCCTCGTCGCCGCCACGCCGGAGTACGCATACCCCCGTCCAGCAATCGACGTCGCGTACTAGGACCGATATAGCTAGTACGTGTCGATCCGAATGTCCATAGGTGTTAGCTACTCCCCGCATCCATACGCATGTTAAAATTGACCCCTTTTTGTTCCAAGTGTGAAGTGTGTGTGTGTGTGTGTGTGTGCGTGCTCCAGTACGTGATTGTTACTGATGAAGAGTTGGATGGTGCCCCAAGCGAAGACGGAGATGTAGCAAGCAGCAGTTTTCCCTCGATAACGAGCCGAGGTTTATCGAACCAGTAAGACCTTCAAATCAACAACAAAGTGAATGTTGAAGATCTGTGGCGCTTAATATTCAACAGACGTGGACCTGCACATACTCAACCAAAATACTTTGCCCCCAACGGCGGAAATGTTGTCAATCTTTCCGGTCTCGCAGAAAACAAAGCGGTTAATTATATAGTGAAATAGATGAAATATGAAAATGGACTAGTGGAGTAATGATGATAAAAAATAATGAATAAATATTGCAATCAATATAAAAAGATGGACCGGGGGTCATGGGTTCACTAGTGGAGTCTCTCAAGTAAATAAAACAATCATATGATGGGTAAACAAATTACAGCTTGGCAATTGATAAGATTATAACACAAACTTAATCTAGCTATGACAAAGAGAACATGATAATATTTAGGTAGGCATCACGACAATGAACAAAAACTGTTGAGTCTAACTGCATCTTTGTCTAAAAAGTCCACCGTGGGATCGCTATCCAGCCTGTCACCCATGCAATCAACAGACATTTGCATTAAGTAAAGCGCATGAAGTAAGCAATACTAATATCAAAAGATACATTAACAATGGTTCATTTTAAAAATGGTTCATATTTTGAAAAATGTTTTACATTTGCAAAAATCAGATTTTAGAAAAATCAGATTTAAAATATTTACATTTAAATAATATTTGTTAAGCCATTATCTAGGAAAACAGAAAAACATAAAACGTAAAAGTTAATAGGAAATAAGGAAACCCCATAAGTGGGCCGGCCCATGTGAGGGGGGGGGGGGGGGGGGGGGGGGGGGGGGGGGGGTGGGGGGATGTGTTGGGCGAGCGCGCGCCAGTGCGGATGAGGCGACGCCTCGACTCGCTAAAGGCGATTTATAGGGGAACCCAAGTTTATCCTAGCTTCAGTGAAGAAATATTGTTTGGGATTAAAGATTTACTAGTACTATTTATTTATTTTTGTAACTAATTTACTAATACTTCGTTTGCTCGGGTTTATGAGGCCACTCTTTCTTTTGATTAAGTTCAACTTACAAGGATCTTTACCCCAAAAATGATGGAGTCTTGGTATGAATTAGAACAAATTCTGCTTGATTATGCCATTACCGAGGAAGAGGATTCTCTGATTTGGCAATATGATAGTAAAGGTGTTTATTCATTTACCTCTATTTATGGCATAATTATTTTAGAGATGTGTCCACTGTCTTCATCCCCTTGGTCCGGTCTCTGCTTGTCCCTCCTAAAATACATAGTTTTCTTTGGCTAGTGTCACACAACAAATCATGACAAGGGACATCTGAAGAAAAGAAATATGAAAAAGCTAGTGTTTTCTGTGATGAGAATGAAACAGCAATCACCTCTTTCATGAATGTGTGGTTGCTAAAGAAATCTAGAAATTGGTTTCAAAATTCTTTGTTGTGCTTCTAGGTGTAGACTTTGAATTTGTGTGCAGATTTTGGATTTCTCAAAAGAAAAACTCTGCTCTCAATTCCACTTGTGCATGTGTATTTTGGTGCACATGGAAAACTAGAAATAGTATTTTTTTATAATTGTTCTTGATCTGAGCTTAAACAAATGCTTTGCTTGATTGTCAAGAGCCTAAGAAATTGGACCATTCTCTCCAAAGTTCCAGCTCTGGAAACATTAAGAGGTTCCATCCAGGTTTTAACTTCACATGTGAGATTGGATGATCTGAACACGGGGCATCTACCCCGTTTTTTTTTTAGCCCATGTCAATCTAAGAAAGAAGATACGGGGCGGACGGAAGATACATTTTTTGCACGGTGTGGATGTCTTATCTGCCGAATTGGACACTGGAGATCACGTTCTGAGATAACACAAGTTTCAAAATGTTCTCCAAATAGGTTGCCCCTTTATAAAAACTAGTAGCATATAGCAAAATATTTGTATCCCCTTGAATCGAACCTTCATCTTACTCTAAACTTAATATCTTTTTCTTTTCTTTCCCTACCACTTGATTCAGTCATAAAATAAGACGTCGTTGCAGGATGTAGGATGCACCACTCATCTAGCCATCACCTAACCGATCGATCATGCTCTGAGCTAACCCATTATTCCTTAGTTGATGATCCAAGGATGGCCATCTCCACCTTGATAACACAGCGCGAATCCACGATGTAGCCTCTAGACCGGTCCTTGAGCGTGCTGAGCGGGCAGAAGTCGGAAAGTCCCCATTTACCCGGAAACACCAACAGTCCTGCATAATGCGACCACGGCAACATACATGAACATTGGGTTTCAGCCAAGATCAACCATGCGCAGAACAAACAAACATAAGGTATATATATGGCTCGTTGTGTCCGACAAACCTATGCTTTTACGGAAGTGGTCCACCCCATTCTCCTGGTCGACGATGGACAAAACCACATCGATCGCCCGTCCAGGCTTGAGGGGATGATCGCCGACCGCGCCGTCCAGGCACATGTACAAGGAGAGGTAGCCAGAGCTGTATTGATCACCCTGTGGGTATATGTTCAGGTACCTGAGAATAATACACGGGTTCAATTCTTCAAGAGAGACCAATCGAAAGAAATTACGAGAACATATAAAGCTTTTAGGTTGATATATATGCTGACGCTAGGCATATTGCAGTTAGAATAGCTATAATGACAACTGAGAAAAGACCTTGTATCGCAGAAACATAAATCTCTCCTAGGCACTACGAAACATAGTACTACCTCTTATATTTGGGGACAGAGATAGTACTATGTTTCAGTCAAAAGACACTAAGAAACTAGTACTATGTTTTAAGTCAAAAGACACGGAACTAGAAGTCTAGAACAGTACCATTTATGTCCACCAAGTTCAAATGTAGGCGAACGGATGAGATCCTTAGATTTCTGTTGAAGAAAGTTCTTTATGCTCACGTTGTAGGTCTCTTTGATGACTCCTTTCTTCTGTATGAAGAGGTTCTGAACGCTGGTAGCCTTCACAATAGGCTTATTTTCGGGAGCGAAAACGTCGATTTTTAATATCTCCACACCAAAGACACAGCAGTATTCATGCAGAAAATCAGATGATTTCAGTAGCTTGTTAAGAGGAATCAAGTGTTTGAACTCCGAATATGGGTGCACGACATTGAAGGTCGAGGTAGCTGCATTTATGTAGGTGAAGGTCAGAAGATTAGAAAAAATAAACTATGT
This sequence comes from Puccinellia tenuiflora, assembly GCA_012064385.1. Classification (NCBI taxonomy): domain Eukaryota; kingdom Viridiplantae; phylum Streptophyta; class Magnoliopsida; order Poales; family Poaceae; genus Puccinellia; species Puccinellia tenuiflora. The sequence goes on along the minus strand of QRDG01001694.1, from coordinate 810,016 downwards.
AAGATAAAAAATTATCCCACCTACAAACTCAATTTCCAAGGCAATAAATAACAACTTAAATATTGTAATCTGCGAGATAATAATATGCAAAGCATTTGATCATATTTGAAAACTTAAATCATCGATTTTTATGCAACATAAATCAAAATGTACGGAGTTATAGCTACAGAATTTTAAGTACAGTTGTTTCCCTATCCTTCTAATGAAAAGGCAGCGCTCCTGCCGTTTTCCTGAAAAAGGAAATCTAAGTACATAGTACTGACTTTTAGCTGTAACAGGGTGGATGTATACGTGATAGGAAAAATTGGATGAAACTACCTCTGTATCCATAATACGTCCCATTCGACTGATTGTATATTGACAACTCAAACACTGCCACCACCTTGTATCCTGGCGCCAACTGCATGCTATGTCTGCTCATCCCAAGACGAAGAGAAACAACCGGAGAAGATGAACCAGCTACCTTACGCCGTGGAGCTAATGACAGGAACCTGGTAAATGAATTGTGGAAAACAGAATCAAATCGGTCTAGAAAACGTAATTGTAGTAGGACATAAACCTAAATTCTTCAGCTACTGCATCCTATCAAGATTCAATTTTCAACTGTTCCTTTATGAGATTTTGACTGCTAATCTTAATTCACTAAAACATCATTTTGATTAATCCACTTCCGTAATAATGCTGTAGATAGATAACCGAAACCTGCTTTTATTCACCCCAAAATCCAAATGGTTGCCGTAAGATGCCGCCGATCCATCATATTTAAAAAAATCTAAGATAATGATGCATACCACTTAAACCCGGAGCAGTGAAAAGGGGAAGAGGTTGCCATCGCAACACCCCTCCCACCCCTCCTACTAGTACTAAGTAGGTTCCTGAAGTTGTGAATCTTCCATACGAAGGTTGGATCGTGGGTCTTTCCCAGCTGCGGTGGAGCTGAAAATTTGCGCAAGAGCATCATCACAAAAGTCTAGAAGTGCAGAACAGAGAAAACAAAATAGTGCGTGCTGGGATCAAGTTCAGGTGCTTCATGCCAGGCTACATTAAATTTATAAAAGGTTTGATTCAAGAAGAGACAAATTCTAAATTAATCTTATTTGAATTCTTTTAAAAGTGGTACGGTCTCTATTTAAAAAACACAGTTAGCAAGAATACACTATGAGCTTCGCACACAGATTACACTTACATCCTGAACCTGAACCCCAGGAATTGCCCATGGCTCTGCTCCTTCCTGTGCTCTCCTTCCCTGAAACTGAAATCTAATCGTCAGTTCCTCGTATCATAGTGCAGGCTGACCAAGAACATAAATAGTTATGAAAGGTAGTGTTAATATATCTGGATCAAATAATCACAGTGGCATGCAGAAAATAAATCAGAATAAAGATCATAACTGACAGGAATAGCTTTAGCTGCATGATCCTACAAATCCAAATCTCCGCTGATGGAGCAACAGTAGTATATGAATTCCTCAAAGATGAGGTAAATTGTAGAAACATAAAAAGGAGTCAAGCTAATTGATCATCATCAGATTCAAAGAACAGCAGCAGGAGAAACGGTTTAGGAATAATTCTCTAGCGTTAACAGGGGCAAGGGGCGGGACGAGGGCAGAGAGGCTCACCACCGGGAGATTGGTTCGGGTCGCCGACAGCTCACTTTTCCTCGGCGCTAACGTAATGCGGCGGAAGCCCTTGAGCTGCCGTGCCTCCAAGATTTCCTAGAGCACGTACGTACGGCGGCGGGGGTTTATGCAGGGTGCGCCGATTGGGACGGCGGCGGTGAGACGCCTTGGCGCTTTGGTTGGAGCGGCAATTTATAGGGCTCTGCGGGTGCCCTCGTGGCTAAGGTTATCCTAAGGGCGTGTACAATGGATGATAAAGGCTGTCTTATCATTAACCTGTCACGTAGTTTAGATATGACAATAAAATATAATGTACAATGGGTTATTTTTAGCCTTATCTTTAATAATTAGATATCCTTAAAATTGTGGTGAGAACTAAGAGAAGACAAATCTCTTTTTTCTGTTTCTCTCTCCTCCAACTCAGCAATCATCATACGTGGCACTACGATGATAAGACCATTGTACATGCCCTAACTTAAGCGGAGAAATAGCTACTCCCTTCCTCGGAGATTATCGCTGATTGATCGGAGGGATTTTTATTGATATATTAAATCATACTTATATCATCCGCAAGTTTGCTCAAAATAATATTCCAGAATATGAGACGTACCGTGTTTTACAAGTCTAGCCCATGTTTAAATAAAGAAGGTGAATATCTACAATATCAATTCAACAACAATAGATCTGGCATAACATATAGTATACTAGGGCATGTACAATGCTAGGGAAGACGGATCTTCTCTTAGACCTCTACGTCATTTGGAGACGGCAATAAATATCGGTCGGACAATGCGTTATCTCTTATTGTTATCTCTAGCAATTAATGAGAATTAACTAAATTTAGTATAAAATTGACTTAATAAGAGAAGGCATGTGGTACAATGGACAAAATAGCCTTCTCTTAATATTTAAGAGATCGTCCCTTAGCTAAGAGAAGACAACCCTCTCTTACCTCATTCTCTCTCCTCCAACTAAGCAAAAATCCAACGTGGCATCTCTAAGAGAAGGCTGACATCACCCCATTGTACATGCCCTAATGTATTTGTCCAATATTATAGGTGTTGACATTTTTCCAATGTTCAAGAAATCGGTCGGTAACATGTCTGGCTACTCGAAGGATGCAAATAGGGGCTATTAGTTGTGTTCACTTTCCCGAAAAATTCGATAGTTAACTAGGCTCAATTTTAGACTAGAATTGTGCTAACTAGGCCACAGGTGTAGATTAGATTTTCGTGCACACGGATGAAATATGGTAATTTATCCATGCATGTAACCAGTGGACTTTTTTTATTTTCAAACTTTAAAATGTTTTATAACTTGAACTGTAAGTCAAAACTCAGATCCGTTATCACAGTTAGCTTTGTTGCGCCGAGATTTTCGAAGGTAGATCCCATGTTAATATGTTTTGACAAAAAATCCGACCTTAGTTGCCAGATCATAGTCACTTAGTCACCAGGTATAGTCGTGTTGGTCACCAGGTTAAAATCATGATGGTTATCAGGTTTTCTGACATTCGGTACACATCAATATAAGCATTTCCTAATCTTAATATCATATTTTCCGTGTTTAGAGTGGATAGAATACTCATTATCTGGACATATAGATCATCGCTACGAGAAAAAACATGTAAAAATTATCTGGTAATTATGTGCTATTTGGATGGTAACATTTAACTAGTAGCATGGAAACTACAGTACAATAACTTGGCAACTGACGATGAAAAAATATTTCATCAAATCATATTGAGATGGGATCTTGTTTTAATGTACTCGACAAAGCGAACCCAACGGTGAAGACGGATCCTAAATTGGATGAACGGTTTAAGAGATCATTCATTTTGAATTTTTTAGTTTTGAAAAGATTCCTTACATGTATGCATCCGTTGATTGCTCCGTCTTTATAGGGCTTGATGCGCGCCTGACGAAATTGTTCCGTGCGGGCATGTCCCCTTATAAGATTAACCGTTTAGATTAAACAAGCCCAACAAAAAGAGTTGTATATGCCTTTTCCATGGTCTCGTGGTACACCTATATATCACCCTGTAGCGATGTGGGATGCTCTCGTAGACTGAAGAATCCCGCTGATGGGCCAGCCGTTTGGCGGGATATTTCTTCTTTCTGCTTTTTCTTCTTTTCTTCTTCTATGTTTTTTTTCTTTTCTATTGTTTTATTTTCTGTTTGTTCTGTTTCTCTTTTTTTCACTTTATTTGTGATTTAAAATGTTAAAATTTGTAAAAAAAAGTCTAATTTAAAAATGTTCACATTTTAAAATTGTTCAAGCTTTGAAAATGTTCATATTTTGAAAAATGTCCAGGTTTTAAATGTTTGAAGATTTTTCGAAAAATATTCAAAATTGAAATTTGTTCAAATTTGAAAAATGTTCACGCATTTAAAAATTTGAAATTTGTTCAAAACTGAAATATGTTTAAATTTAAAATTTGTTCACATTTTAAAAACATTCAGTAAAAAAATAAAAAAATAGCAAAACGAAAATAAGAAAAGAAACTCACGTTTTAAATGGCTTGCATTATTGCAGCCCATTTAGTGGCACTCCCCTCTAGTCTCGCTCATCAGGTCTGGACTCTTGGGGCTCCCGCTACTCCTCCTTACTCTCCTGCCCGATCATATCGATCTGATAGGCGGGACCTCTCTGTTGGTTCGTCCCTCTAACCAGCGTGCACACTTCCATCGTGCAGGTACAGCCTCTAGCCTACTGCTCTCTCCTATGGTCCTCCTTCCTTCCCGGTTGCACCCCAACCTGATTGCGCCGTTTCTCCCCGTTCGATTAATGGTTCGCCAACCTAATATGTTGTCATTTCCCTATTTAATCTACCGATTAATGGTTGGCCAATTAATTAGGTTAATAAGATGATTGGCCCATTAATCCCTACTCCCAAGCCTACCAAGCAGCTACCAATTACCGTTTTTCTTAAAATTGCATTGTTTCTATACATTTGTTCAAGATTAGCTAGTAACCTTTGAATTTTTTAGTAAATTTATATGCCTTATATTTTGAAACATATGGAGTAGTTACCATCTATAAGTTCACATTGATACACATCCTATGTGATCATTGAAAATCGTATATGTATATACGAAGGGTGAAAAGATCTTCCTCAGAGGACAACAAATGCAGGTTTAGAAACTATCTCGCCAACTGAGAAAACACTACTATTTCTAAATTTCATCTCGTTGCTTTTATCAAATAAAGTTTGCTTCTAAATTTTTGGTTGTTCATCTCTCTCTTGTGGCGCACAAAATCATGTGTCTTAGTCAAATTGCATCGATGGAAGGGAGAAATATTTTGTATGTAATCCTTACGACTCAATGTAATCATCCTGGATAACAATATGGTTGTTCAAAATCTGGACTTTGAAAAAGTTTATGATCCAGTTTGTTGTTTTTTCTTATAGATTTCATGACCGAGAAGGGTTTTGATCATGGTTACATTCATATAATTACTAGGGGAAACAACCGGTTGGTGTTCGAGCCATCCCATGTCTGGATAGCGGCCGTGCTCTCCCGTGAGAAGTTCAGACCGATGGCATATCAAATAAGAGTAACCACTAGAGTGTCATGTATGGTGTTATTTATCTATTGCGTATATAACTGACTTACTGAACTTTGCTTCTTGGGATCAGTTGTTTGGATCCTTCTGGTTCATTCTCCAACTTTGAAAATGAAAAGTGCAGACAATGGCTCAGTTATGTCTTGATGATTTTGAATTGAAAGTAACATAGAGGATCTAAACATCCAACTTGACAACTTATTTGAAAATGTCCATGATGATTCAAGACTCTCCAATTTGAAAGGGTTAGTGATCTTTGCAGAAAACTAATTGGGACGGAGAAGCATACCAGTTTTCCTCTTTTTTTTTGGGTGAAGCTGAAAGTGCATGGTTGCTCCCATGCATGGTTTTGGTAATTAATGACAATCTCTATGGACTAATGTTTGTATTAATCTATATTTGTAGGTGTGTCCATTGCGTTGCTTTATCTCCATTTGTTGGAGTCAAGGTTAAGGGAAGAAAAGATTTGTGTTGATCAAGGCTTTGTGCGGGTTGATCAACTCTCAAGTCCAAGTGAAGATATGCCGAAGTGTGCTTTCCCCATCTTGGTGTATGGGGGAGCGTCATGTGAATCTTCACCGAAGCGCAATCGAGGAAGGTGGTGCGTCTTGAGGAGATGAAGATCGTCTTCATCGACCTCAAGTGGTTTAATGCGCAAGGCAAAGGTATGATCTTGATAGGGCTTTTATTTTACCGGTCTCATAATGTTAGTTGAGAGACCGGGTTATAGGATAGATAGCCGTACTATCAAGAGGGGCTCTCGACCGAATATCGTGATCGTATCGCCGTAGAGAGCACAAACCTTTGCATCCATGCAATCATCTTTATTGGTTCTTATTTGTCTCTTATCGTGGTGTGGTCTTGGTGCTTGTCGTGCTTGTCATGACAAGACTAAGTTCACCAAAAACGGTTTTCATATGCGTCTTCTATTGCGGTTTCGGTAGTGGAGATTTTGCCGGTTCATCCGTGCGGAAGATTTGTCTCTTCCACTTCTTTGCAAAATCTCCATTGCTTGTTTGCCTTTTACAAAGGTTGCATTTGTCGTCCTCTTTCCAACAAAAGTGGTTTCATCTCTTTTGGACTTCATTTATAAAAGATATTTCATTTCCGGTTTTCAAAAAGGAGGTTTTCCCGGCGTGTCCTTTTTAGAGAGGTCAAACTCTCTCCTTGTAACCTCCTCCTCACATGATGGACAATGATGTTTCTCTGCATGATCTTGTAGAGCTTTTCGTTGCGAGTCCAACGAGCCCAAGATCATCAAAATCGGAGTCCGGATGCAAAAGATATGCCCGTTTTCGTATTGCAGTTTCTGCTGTTTTTCAGTGGGGCAGAAGTTCCGGCCCGGAGGCCGGAAATTCCGGCCCCCGGAAGTTCCGGCCGTTGCCCCGGAAGTTCCGGCCCATATTTTCATCTGAGCTTTTCTGCTAAGTCTTTTCGACTTTTCTCTCTGGAGGGGTTCCGGAAATTTGCTCCGGAAGTTTCCTCGGAAATTTCCGGGGGTCCGGAAATTCCGGTTCTTGGTCCGGAATATCCGGCCTAAGAAAAATTTGGCTAAGTCTTTTGCGTTTTTCTCTCGGGTGGGGGTCCGGAACTTTGCCCGGAAGTTTGCTCCGGAAATTTCCGGGGCACCGGAAGTTCCGGCCCTGTGCCCCGGAATATCCGGCCCCCGGCCGGAAGTTCCGGTTCATAACCCCGGAAATTCCGGCCCTGCGCTGCTCCAACGGCTAGTTTTTTGGGGAGGCTATAAATAGCCCCCTTCTTCCCCCAAGTGCTGGTTGCTCACTTTGCTCAGCTCACTCACTCTCTCTCCTCCTTTGTTGCAAACTTGTGAGCTTGATTCCTCTCAATCCCTCCGATGATTCTTGCCCAAATTTAGGGATTCAAGAGAGGAGATCTAGATCTACCATTCCACCAATCAAAATCTCCTCTAAGTGAGGGGAACCTAGTGGATCTAGATTTGGGGTTGCTTTGTGTTCATCCCCTTTATTCTTCCTCTCTTATTCCCTCCATAGCATTAGTTGCTTTGGTTGGAATTTGGGAGTGAAGGATTTGACCACTTTGTGTGCTCTTGCCTTTTGCATTAGTTGCATCGGGTTGTTCTCTCCACGGTGATACGTGAAGTTGAAGGTTGAGAAGCTTGTTACTCTTGGGTGCATTGTGTTCCCAAGAGCTTGTTGCCTCTTGGGTGCATCGTGTACCCTAGACGGTTTGGAGGTGCCACGAAGACTTCGGTTGTGAAGCTTCGGCACGAATTTGGGAGCCCCCAATTGAGTTGTGGGTGTGTGCCCCAAGAGAAGTTGTAAAAGGGCTCCGGAATCCACCTCGAATGATTCCGATAGTGGAAGGTGAACCAATCCCTTGGGTGAGGTTCATCGGAGAATAGGATGAGGCCTTTGTGGCATCTTGAGTAAGCCTCTTGTGGCGAACTCACACCCCTCCAACGAGACGTACTCCCTTAACAAGGAGGAACTCGGGAATAAATCCTCGTCTCCGCGTGGCTCGGTTATTTCTATACCCCGAGCTTTTACTTATGCACTTTACATTGTGATAGCCTTCGTGCTTGAAGTTTATATCTAGCTATCACCTTGTTGCTTGCCTTGTTTAGCATAAGTTGTTGGTGCACTTTAGGTAAACCTAGAATTTTAGGTTGTTGGCTTGTTAATTTAAACACCTAGTTTTATTCCGCAATTATCAAGCCCCTAAATAGAAAAAGGTGTTAATCGCCTATTCACCCCCCCCCCTTTAGGCGACATCCGGGCATAGCTTGTTCTTTCAATTGGTATCAGAGCCTCGTCTCTCTTGTTTGGCTTTACCGCCTAGAGAGTAAAGATGTCGTCTAGGGATTTAGTGCACAATTCCATGTTTATATTCAATGGCACAAATTATAATGTTTGGAAAACTCATATGCTTAGTCACTTACGGGGTTTGGACCCCAATATTGAGCGTATCTTAGATATAGGTTTTTCTCCTCCTAAGGATTACGAAAGTACGACTTTAGAGGATGAGAAAAACTTATATCTAGATGCTCTAGCTTCTAATGAGTTTTGCAAATTTGTGAGTGTTGTAGTTTTTGAGTCAATCATGCCTCTCCGGGATGTTCATGAACTTTGGACCAAGCTACAAGAAAAATATGGAGTGTCCAACTCTATTGAGAATGATTGCTCTCCCTCCACCTCCGGCCGTGACGAGCTCTCGTCTTTGTCTACTTCACCAAAATGTGGTAAGCCACAAACCAATGTAATGGTGAGTAGTGATAGGCTTTGCAATATTGATAGTGAGCTCTTTTATGATGATCTTCTATCTCTATGTTGTTGCAACGCCTCATCTTTGGACTTAAACTCTTCTAGCACTCCTAATGTCATACATGCTAGTGTTGATAGTCCTTGTATATCATCCAAAAATTGCTTAGATAAATCTAATGATGATATGCTTGCTTTATCTTGTTGTCATGATAAAAATGCTTGTGTTTCCTCTAACTCTTACATGAATAATAATGTAGAGGAAACCCAATTAGCTATGCAACAAGATGTGAACTTGAGTAGTTCAAAAATTAATTGCTCATCTTCATCCACCTCTCATTGCCTTATGGCTAAATATTCTTCTAGTAATGACAATGGTAATGATCATGATAATGATAAAATTGATGAAGAAGATGATGTGGAAAAGGTTAATGCTCTCCTACAAAATAAAGGTCTAATGATTCTTAAAGCCCTCCCTAACAATAAAAATGCTCAAGCTATTCTCTTTGAAATTATGGAGGCGCTAATTGAGCGCGGGGAGACTATTGATGCCTTGGAAGCAAGCCTTGAAGAAAATGGTAAGATCGAAACAGGTGGAAATGGATTCTGTGGCGCATATAAATGTGCATGCGCCACAGAAATATTTCTGTGGCGCATGAAAAACTATGCGCCACAGAAATTTTGGAATTCTGTGGCGCATAAAATATAGATGCGCCATAGAATTCTGGATTTTTGTGGTGCATACAGTCCCATGCGCCACAAAATTCTTAATTTCTGTGGCGCATATAGCCCCGTGCGCCACAGAATTTCAGTGGGACCCATGTGGGGCCGATGCAGCACATATGGGTGGCCAAGTTTCTATGGCGCATATATCAATACCATAGAAATGTGATGATTCTGTGGTGCATACTGACATATGCGCCACAGAATTCTCGGGGCCCACCTCTTGGCGTTGACGCAACGCACACCACACACCAGACTCAACCTCCACCGCACAACGCATGCACACAACCGCAGGACACACCACTCCCTTATCCATCCAGCGCCCCCGGACCAGCCCACCGCCGCCATGCCTCCCGCCGCCTTTCCTCTCCTACGCATCTCCTCCGCATCCTCTCCTCCCGGCGACCATGTAGCACCCACAGACGAGGGACATCCCTCCGTTCCTCCCCTCCACCCCCTTCTTCTCCCTGTGAGCAACCGACGGTCGTCGCTCTCCCCCGCTGTTCCTCGCCTCCCCAAGCACCGCCGAGCATCCGTGGAGCTCCGCCTCGACGTCCTCCACATCCTCGTCAAAGGAATCTGGCGGGCGACCTCGTCTTCCCCGTCACCGGTAGAACCTCGCCGAGGCCATTGCGCGGCATGGATCCCTCCTTTTCCCCAATCTCGTCCAGCGTTCGTGTTGATCCCACCAGCCGAACCATGGCGGCACGGGCGGCGGCGGCCGAGCCAGGCAGGGCGACGGCAAGCGGCCGGGCCGTGGCTGCTGGCCGCGGGGATCGGGAAGCGCAGGGCAGGGCGGCGGCATCTGGGCTCGGCCGGGCGCCGGCGATTGGACCAGGCAAGGTGGCGACGGGCAGCACGCGCGCGAACGCGGTCGTCGGAGGCCACTGGCGACCTGGGACGGCGGGGGTCGCGGGAGGAGCAGAGGACCAGAGCAACGATGCCTGGTCGGGTTGACAAGGACCACGGCCTCCCTTTTTTTAAACCTAAAAACAACTTTCAGTGGCGCATGCATGTGGAGTGCGCCACAAAATTTCCACCTTTCTGCGGCGCACCGAGTGGGTGCGCCACAGAATTATATTTTTGTGGCGAGACTTCTGTGGCACACCAGGCAAAGTATGGGGTGCGCCACAGATAGCAGTTTTCCTACTAGTGAAAGAGATGATGCTATGGAAAAGGCATCGTTAGAAGATGCTCTTGAGGAAGAGCATGAGACTCGTGCTTCTCTAGAGGAGAAACTAGAATCTATCGAGGAGTCTCATAATGAAATAATTGCTAAAATCATTAAAGAACGTGATCATGCTCATGCAAAATATAAAGTGTTTAAAATGGAAAATGCTAGATTAAATAATGAGCTTGACAAGTTGTCTTCTTCTATTCCTAAGGTCAATGATACTTGTGCTACTAACTCTATTTCTTGTGAAGCATCTACCTTGAAGGAGAATGTTGAGCTAAGGGCTCAACTTGAGTTGCTAACTAGCAAGTATAGGGAGTTAGAAGAAAGTCATAAAAAGCTATCTAGCTCTAATGATGATCTTCTAGCATCCCATGCTAGTCTAAAGTTAACTCATGAGGCCATCAGTACAAAGGTAACATCTAGTGAGCCTCATGTGGATAATAGCACAACCGTAACAAAAAATGTTATATTGCTATGTGCTAGTCCTAGTAGTTCATCCACTAAAAATGTTGCTACATCTTGTGATGAATTACTTGCTTTGCCTTGTTGTCATAACAATGAAGCCTCTACTTCCTCTAGTGCATTTGTTGTCACTAACCATGTAGAGGAAATAAAAGACCTCAAGGCCCAAGTCACTTCTTTGAAGAATGACTTGGAAAAGCGTCATGAAGGGAAGCGTGCACTTGACAACATGTTGAGTGCGCAACAATCCCCCAATGACAAGAGTGGACTTGGATTAAACTCCAACAACAAGAACAAGTCCAAGATTGCGAAGAAGAAGGGCCAAGTTCAAGTCAAGAACCCGGCCAAGATCACTTGCTTCAAGTGCAAGCTAGAAGGGCACCATGTTCGTGATTGCCCAATGAAGAAGAAGAAGCCTCTTAGTGAGAAGCAACTAGGGAAGCGGCCTCTTGTTCAATCTCGTGCTCAACCACGAGTTGAACAAAGGCCACCTCCTAAGAAGACTCAAGTTATTGCTCCTCAAGTTGAGGAGCCTATTAAGAAGAAGAAGAGTCGGTGTTGCTACCTTTGTCATGGCCAAAGGTCATTTTGCTTCTTCATGCACTAACGGTACCCCATCCAACCCTATCATAATTGATGATGTTTATTCTCTTGGGAAGGATAGAGTTGGCAATGTGTTTGCCAAGTATGTGGGAGCTCAAAGTGGTGGCAAGAAAAGCACCATTTGGGTTCCCAAGCCTATTGTGACTAACCTCTTAGGACCCAACTTGGTTGGGGACAAACAAGCTTCAACTTGATCAATAGGTGATTGTGGAGGACATTGGTGACTTGGCTATTTTTGAAGAATTAAGGGATCTTCATGGGTTTATTTCTCAAGCCAAGTCAATTGGATTACCACATATCTATCTCATATCCAATGCTCCTCCTTGCGGTAACTTGTATTTAATTCATATATTCATTAAAAGTTGCTTGCTCCCTTGCATGTGTTAGTTTTGTTCCTAGCATGTGCTTGTATATGATATGCTACTTTCCTACTTGTCTTGTTATTCAAGGTTGTGTATGATAGTTGTATATCATGTATGTGTAATTTGTGTGTTGAGCTTTATTGAATCTTGTGTGGATTTCATTTGGCTCTTTTGAGATATTAATGGACTATCCCATTTTGGGGGAGTGATGTGCTTTGTGCACTTCACAAACCTAAAAATTTGTGTACATGAGGCACACCACCTAGTATTGATATTTCAATATTATCTAGCTACTATGTGGTATGTCATATTCATGAGAAATTCAAATTCTATAATGTCCATTAATTTCTCTAGTTGGTTTTATTTGCCTCTTGTTTAAAAATAAAATGAATCATCACATTATGGGGGAGTAATAAGCTATGTGCATATTACAATCCCATAAAAATGTGAACATTTGAGGTTTGCCACTTAGATTTGATATTGTACATTATCTATTTCCTATGTGGCATGTTTGCTCAAACAAGTTCCAATTTTCCTTTGTGGTTACCCTTTGGTTCTTGATATTGTGAGTTTGCTTGGTGTGGTTTTTCTCTAATATGCATTTTCATATATTATGTGAGAAACCATTTGTTTCATCTTATTTTAACCATGGCTTGGCCTGTTGGTTCGAATAGTTGAAACTACCAACAAACCTTTTCGAAATAAAATGCCATATTTCTCATTTCTTACGTTTTATTTCTTATCTCTTGCCATATGCTTATTTGTTGTGAAGTTGGTCTTGAACATCATTCCTTTATACCACCAAGAAATATCTCTATATACTCCTTGTCCATGACAAGTGATACTAGTAATTGTGGTGGATTTTGTAGACCATCTTCACATTGGCTCTTGTGTTGATTTGCTTTATCTATTGCCTTCCTTGCCTTTTGAATGGATCCTATTTTTCAATTGGTAGTGTTTAGTGTTGTCAATAAAATATAGAGAGTAATGATCCCTTCTGCATGCATTTTGTATTCAAATGCAAATATCAAAGATAATGCATGAATATTGGGGGAGCATTCCTTTTTATTTAGAACACTAACCTATCTATCAATTTTTGACCCTTTCAATTGGCATTCGATTCTTTATCCTATGTTTTGGTACCTTCAATTGGTATTAATTGAAATTTAATATCTCCTCCATAGATATTTGTTCCAATTGATATTTATTGTGGGAGTCCTGATACCTTTTTGCTTTATCTTACTTTACTTGATTTCGGTCAAGCTTTATCCTCTTCTTGGTATCTTTTCTCCTAGTTGGTATGTTTTGTTTTTAATTGGTATCTTACTTTCAATTGGTGTCTTAGCGATCATTTGTTGTGTTGATTTGATTCCTTTTGATATCACACTTCATGTGTTGATGTATTTTGTAATCAATCAGTTTGTTGATTTGATTTTTTCCTCAATCATGTGTTGATTTGGATTTTGATATAATTTGGACAACCTTTTTGTGTCACACCTTGGTGTGCTCTCTTCTTGGTTGACTTGGTGTTTTTGTCCGAATTGTATCTTGTTTGGTTCTTGTAAGTCTATGTATGCATATTTACTAATATATATTTTATATGGCATGCTAGTCTTTCTAGTTCCAATATATAGGGGATGCTCCACCGAATCCTAAATCGGCTAAGATGTGCATGAAATTCAATGTCATATCTATATGCACATATTTATGTGGAGTGTTTCCTATATATTGTAGTTGATCTAACTACTATGGAACCCAATGAGTTTGGGAACCATTTTGTATTCTAATTTTGTTTTAGGTACAATGGATATGCATTGGATGCTTGCCTCATTCATAAGGAAGGTGTTCTCACCATATGATCTTAGGAGTCAAGTTTTGATGACTAACAAGGAATCATCTTCTTCATCACCAATGCCATATCGGTAACAAGTATCTACCCATGCATACTTTTCTAGTTCCAACCTTGTGTAGGTTGCCTCTTGGCATGAAAGCGTTTATATGCAATTGTTGTGGTTTTGGCCTATTTTCTTCACTTAATATATCTTTGTGATATGTGTGATGAATTTGCAAAAACCTTTTCTTCAATTGGTATTATTTGTTTGTGATACTTGTTGCCTATCTCAAAGCATCTTCACTATCTCTTGTTCCCTTAGTGATATGTGTGATGCATTTGATATATTTGAAGTTCATTTATATACAATGAGAAAAATTTGAGCTATGTGCTATGCTTCTTAGCAACAATCTCGTTTGTATATTTATGACTTCCTTTTGGATACCTTGTTCTCTTTTCCCGAACCATTTCGTATGTATATGTTTCTTTGCGGATGTATATCTTCATGGTTTGTCTAATTAGAAACCTATACATATGAGAGAGGTCACCTTTTAGTTGGTATCCTATTTGTTTTTGAGCCACCTTGTGTTTCTTCTATAATTCTTTAGTGGCTCCAAATTTGTCTCATGAGTGCTTGTATTATTGTTTATTGGTATCTTTGCACACTCATGTATTTCTTGAAGATCTTTGACTTCATGCTTACCATGTTGAGCATGTTGAATTTTATTGGCTAAATGATTTCACTAGCTTTTGCCATTTTCAATTGGTTTTAGTTTCCAATTGGTATCCCTAAGCGTGTGAACATATTTCTTTAAAAGATCTTTTATCTCGGTTGGGCCTATCTTATGATGGTTTTTTGAAAATTGGTATCTTCCTATGGCTCAACCACATCTTTGGTGCAAGTGCTATGATTTGCTTTTGCATTATGCACTCTTGCACTTGTTGAGTGTTCTCGATGATTTTGGGGGAGCGAGGATGCCATATTTGTGTACTCCTCATTTGTGCATAAACATTGGGGAGCTTCTCTGTTTTTATTTAGAACTCTCACTTTGGATCTTTTTGATTGCTTTTCTCCTTTGTGGAGATGTTTAAAATGATTTCATCCTTTTTGCAATCTTTTGATCCTCAATATAGTTTGATTTCCTCTATTTTTCGTTAAAAGGGATTGTCATCACCTTTATGGAGGAACTCATATTATATTGGCTCTCTAAAATTTTCTTCCCATTTTGGCAATCGATGCCAATGGGGGAGAAGTTTAGAGGGTTTAAGTGAATTTGGGTTTTATGCTTTTGTTGCATTTGCCATGCATGCGCTTGCATCCTTGCTCGTTTGTCTTGCAAGGATGCTCTATTCATTATATAAACCCTCTTAAAAAGGGATTGTCATCAATTACCAAAATGGGGGAGATTGAAAGTGCATGGTTGCTCCCATGCATGGTTTTGGTAATTAATGACAATCTCTATGGACTAATGTTTGTATTAAGATATATTTGTAGGTGTGTCCATTGCGTTGCTTGATCTCCATTTGTTGGAGTCAAGGTTAAGGGAAGAAAAGATTTGTGTTGATCAAGGCTTTGTGCGGGTTGATCAACTCTCAAGTCCAAGTGAAGATATGCCGAAGTGTGCTTTCCCCATCTTGGTGTATGGGGGAGCGTCATGTGAATCTTCACCGAAGCGCAATCGAGGAAGGTGGTGCGTCTTGAGGAGATTAAGATCGTCTTCATCGACCTCAAGTGGTTTAATGCGCAAGGCAAAGGTATGATCTTGATAGGGCTTTTATTTTACCGGTCTCATGATGTTAGTTAAGAGACCGACTTATAGGATAGATAGCCGTACTATCAAGAGGGGCTCTCGACCGAATATCGTGATTGTATCGCCGTAGAGAGCACAAACCTTTGCATCCATGCAATCATATTTATTGGTTCTTATTTGTCTCTTATCGTGGTGTGGTCTTGGTTGTCGTGCTTGTCATGACAAGACTAAGTTCACCAAAAACGGTTTTCATATGCGTCTTCTATTGCGGTTTCGGTAGTGGAGATTTTGTCGGTTCATCCGTGCGCAAGATTTATCTCTTCCACTTCTTTGCAAAATCTCCATTGCTTGTTTGCCTTTTACAAAGGTTGCATTTATCGTCCTCTTTCCAACAAAAGTGGTTTCATCTCTTTTGGACTTCATTTATAAAAGATATTTCATTTCCGGTTTTCAAAAAGGAGTTTTCCCGTCGTGTCCTTTTTAGAGAGGTCAAACTCTCTCCTTGTAACCTCCTCCTCACATGATGGACAATGATGTTTCTCTGCATGATCTTGTATAGCTTTTCGTTGCGAGTCCAACGAGCCCAAGATCATCAAAATCGGAGTCCGGATGCAAAAGATATGCCTGTTTTCGTATTGCAGTTTCTGCTGTTTTTCAGTGGGGCAGAAGTTCCGGCCCGGAGGCCGGAAATTCCGGCCCCCGGAAGTTCCGGCCCATATTTTCATCTGAGCTTTTCTGCTAAGTCTTTTCGACTTTTCTCTCTGGAGGGGTTCCGGAAATTTGCTCCGGAAGTTTCCTCGGAAATTTCCGGGGGTCCGGAAATTCCGGTTCTTGGTCCGGAATATCCGGCCAAAGAAAATTTTGGCTAGTTCTTTTGCATTTTTCTCTCGGGTGGGGGTCCGGAACTTTGCCCGGAAGTTTTCTCCGGAAATTTCCGGGGCACCGGAAGTTCCGGCCCTGTGCCCGGAATATCCGGCCCCCGGCCGGAAGTTCCGGTTCATAACCCCGGAAATTCCGGCCCTGCGCTGCTCCAACGGCTAGTTTTTGGGGGAGGCTATAAATATCCCCCTTCTTCCCCCAAGTGCTAGTTGCTCACTTTTCTCAGCTCACTCACTCTCTCTCCTCCATTGTTGCAAACTTGTGAGCTTGATTCCTCTCAATCTCTCCGATGATTCTTGCCCAAATTTAGGGATTCAAGAGAGGAGATCTAGATCTACCATTCCACCAATCAAAATCTCCTCTAAGTGAGGGGAACCTAGTGGATCTAGATTTGGGGTTGCTTTGTGTTCATCCCCTGTATTCTTCCTCTCTTATTCCCTCCATAGCATTAGTTGCTTTGGTTGGAATTTGGGAGTGAAGGATTTGACCACTTTGTGTGCTCTTGCCTTTTGCATTAGTTGCATAGGGTTGTTCTCTCCATGGTGATACGTGAAGTTGAAGGTTGAGAAGCTTGTTACTCTTGGGTGCATTGTGTTCCCAAGATCTTGTTGCCTCTTGGGTGCATCGTGTACCCTAGACGGTTTGGAGGTGCCACGAAGACTTCGGTTGTGAAGCTTCGGCACGAATTTGGGAGCCCCCCATTGAGTTGTGGGTGTGTGCCCCAAGAGAAGTTGTAAAAGGGCTCCGGAATCCGCCTCGAAGGATTTCGATAGTGGAAGGTGAACCAATCCCTTGGGTGAGGTTCATCGGAGAATAGGGTGAGGCCTTTGTGGCATCTTGAGTAGGCCTCTTGTGGCGAGCTCACACCCCTCCAACAAGACGTACTCCCTTAACAAGGAGGAACTTGGGAATAAATCCTCGTCTCCGCGTGCCTCGGTTATTTCTATACCCGAGCTTTTACTTATGCACTTTACATTGTGATAGCCTTCGTGCTTGAAGTTTATATCTAGCTATCACCTTGTTGCTTGCCTTGTTTAGCATAAGTTGTTGGTGCACTTTAGGTAAACCTAGAATTTTAGGTTGTTGGCTTGTTAATTTAAACACCTAGTTTTATTCCGCAATTATCAAGCCCCTAAATAGAAAAAGTGTTAATCGCCTATTCACCCCCCCCCTCTAGGAGACATTCGGGCATATCTTGTTCTTTCATAAGCTAGCATTGATATTGCCCGTCGCGATGACAACAAGATTTTTAACGAATGCGGTAGAAGACGCGTTACAACGATTTTTGTTTCTGAAATAATAAGTTCCAAATATGCGTCTGTGAGGACTTGAACCTGAGTTGTAGGGTTGTACATCCATTTCCCTAACAAAAATTGAGAGAGTGTTTTCTGCAATAAAAATATTCATGTCTCATTACGTGTGTTGAAACAGATGTATTTCGGTCAATTATAACCGATGCGATATACCCCCTCCGCTTCATAATGTAAGACGTTTTAGTAAGCTGTGTTATAAACGATAGCAAGAAAACGACAAAGAGTGGAACGATCAAACCAACGGGGACACAAGATTTAACGTGGAAAACCCTCCAACAATAGAGGAGAAAAAACCACGGGCACCAGCCAGCAAAACTTCACTATATCGGGTGTGGTTACAAACGCCGGGGATTTACACAATGCGACTTATCCCAACCGGCGGTTTACAAGAGGTATATATGGTGGTGTAAAACCCTAAGTCAGCTGCAGTCTGACTCGGAAACGAAGCGGTCCTCCGCTTCGCTCCGAAGTTAGCCTCTCACTTTATATCTTCATATGAATTTGGAACACATCAAAATAACACTCCACCTTAAGACAAATTCCATCTTGTAGCATGAACGAGAACCTTCACCCTGAAACAACAAAGAAACACACCTTCGGCGCCAAATAGCCTCTTGGGCTAGACAGTGATACCAACTAAGCCTGAGCATAGCTAAAACTTAGCAACAGGAACTGGCTTTGTCATCATATCAGCCGGATTATCATGAGTACTAATCTTGCATACCTTCAGCTTACCTTGTGCAACAACATCACACACATAATGGTACTTGACATCAATCTGCTTTGTTCTCTCATGGAACATCTGATCCTTACACTACTAGGAAACTAGCTATAGGTGGAAAGTGATTTTGTGGCGCACCAAATAGCCATGCGCCATAGAAATATTTTCTGTGGCGCATTGTTTTGCATGCGCCACAGAAAATTTGGAATTTTGTGGCGCATGGGGCCACATGCGCCACAGAAATGACTCTTTCTGTGGCGCATGGGTCTAGATGCGCCACAGAAAACCGCATTTCTGTGGCGCATCTAGACCCATGCGCCACAGAAAGGGCACTATATTTCTGTGGCGCATGGGTCTAGATGCGCCACAGAAATGCGGCTTTCTGTGATGCATCTAGACCCATGCGCCACAGAAAGAGTCATTTCTATGGCGCATGTGGCCCCATGCGCCACAGAATTGTTGAAAACAGACCCCCCCGGTGGATCGCCTTTTCAGTTTTGCACCAAGTGAAAGAAAATGATAAAAATTTCAAAAAATAAAATACTTTTAGATATAGGGAAGGTTTTATGGTCTAGTTGTTAGGAAAAATTAAAAATACACATTTTGATTTTTTTTCCAAAAGTAGGTGAAAAAATATTAAAATGGCCATAACTTTTGCATACGACGTCGAAAAAATGCATTTAATATCTCAAAAAAAAACTAGAGAAAATTTCGGACTCGATTTCACCTGGGTTTACCCGGTTGGACTTTTCTCATATTCTCAAAATTCCAAAAGAAAAAAAGTTATTTTGGAAAGGAGAAATTTTCTTGCAAAATCAAAAAAATTCAAAAAATATAGAAAAGACAATTCTGTAGCGCATATCCACATATGCGCCACAAAATTGTTGGGCGGGATTCAAATTTGAATCCCGTCGACACCCCCCTTCTCTCCTTCTCTCCTCCACTTCTTCTCTCCCCTTCTCCTCTCCTCCACTTCTCCTCTCCCCTCCTCCCCCCTCCTCCTTCTCCTCTCCTCTCCTCTCCTCTCCTCCACATCTTCTCTCCTCCTCATCCTCCACCTCCACCTCTGGCGACCTCCTCCACCACCCCGCAACCTCCACCTTCGGCGACCTCCACCTTCCTGCTGTATTAAAATAAGTTGGGTGGTGCCCCAAGCGAAGGCGGAATTGCAGCTAGTAACAGTTTTCTCTCGTTTAACGAACCGAGGTTTATCGAACCAGTAGGACTTTGAAATCAACAATGAGGTGAATGTTGAATATCTCTGGCGCTTGACCTTCAACAGACGTGGATCTGCACACACTCAACCGAAATACTTTGTCCCGAACGGCGGAAAGGTTGTCAATCTTTCCGGTCTCGCAGAAAACAAAGCAGTTAATTGTATGATGAAATAGATAAAATATGAAAAGTGACCAGAGAAATAATGATAATTAAAAGCAAGTAAATGAGGTTGTAAGCGATGTAAAAAGATGGACCGGGGGCCATGGGTTCACTAGTGGAGTCTCTCAAGTAAATAAAATATGCATGTGATGGGTGAACGAATTACAGCTAGGCAATTGACAAGATCATGACACAAACCCAATTTAGCTATGACAAAAAGGACTTGATAATATTTATGGAGGCATCACGACAAGGAACAAAGACCGTTGAGTCCAACGGCGTCTTTGTCTAAAAAGTCCACCGTGGGATCGCTATCCAGCCTGTCACCCAACGGTATTAAGTTGCAAGCAACAGACAATTGCATTAAGTAAAGTGCATGAAGTAAGCAATACTAATATCAAAAGAGACATTAACACCGGTGTTTTACCCTTAGTAGCAACAGCACACCCTCGCCCTTAGACGTTTCTGTAACTCGTGCCCAGGAACAAAAGGGGCATGAACCCACTATCTAGCATAAATACCCTCTCTTGGAGATACACACAATCACTTGGCCAAAGTAACCACGCACATCGGAGAGCATGCAAGAACATAAATTACTCATATAAGAATCATGCACAATCTGAACATAACTTCATAATCCATCGGATCCTAGCAAACACATCACGTAGCATTACAATAATCGATCTTGATCATGTTAGGAAGCTCACAAGATCATAAGACATGAAGCACAAGAGAGAGAGACTACCAACTAGCTACTGCCATGGACCCGTAGTCCAAGGTGAGACTACTCACAAATCATCCCGGAGGAAGGCATGGCGATGAAGAGCCCTCCGGGATCGATCTCCCCTCCGGCAGAGTGCCGGGATCAGGTTCAAATTGGACCCCGAACTAGGGTTTTTGGTGACGGCGCGTTGGGGTCGAGGTTCTTGAAAATAATGGCCGCCTCGACGTTTTTAGGGTTTTAGGGATTTTATAGGTGTCGGAGGGGGCCGAGGGGACCCACCAGGAGCAGGGGCGGGTCCCACCCGCGGGCCAAGGGGGGCCGCGGCAGGAGGCCGTCCCTGCCCTGTGGGTGGCCCCAGGGCTGCCCTTTGGTCTTCTGGTGTCTTCCGTCGAGTAAAAATTCCTCGTAAATTTTGGTGCAATTCCGAGAATATTTCCAGAAGTAAATTTCTGAAACAAAAAGACAGCAAAAACAGGGAACTGGCACTTGGCATCTTGTCAATAGGTTAGTCCGACAAAATGCATAAAAATGATATAAATGACAGTAAAAACATGTGACAATATCACAAAACTAGCATGGATCACTCAAAAATTATATATACGTTTGAGACGTATCAGCATCCCCAAGCTTAACTCCTACTCGTCCTCAAGTAGGTAAGTGATAACAAATAATTTTTTATGAGACATGCAACCAATACATTCTTGATCAAGATAGTGATGCAAATCAAAGGATGTGAATGAAGAGATACAAAACAATTGTCTATAATTGATAGCAAGAAAGCAATGAAGAAACAAGTTGAATCATCCAAGCAAAACCTTTCATAAATAGTACGTCAAAGACATGAAAACAATATGATCAACATATTTGACTAATTCACAAGGATAATAATTCCATGACAAAAGTGTTTGAGAATCAACACAAAGTAAGATGTAAGCATTAGCAAAGAGCTTCAACTTCCAATGGCTTATCTTATAGATAAAGTCAATATAAAGATTCATGTTTAATCTTGATAATGTAATATGCTCAACGATACCCAGGGTCAATGCTAGATGTTTGCTTTTGTGAAGATAGAAGGAAGAAGGGAAAACTGACTCAACATTAAAAGTAAAAGAAAGGCCCTTCGCAGAGGGAAGCAGGGATTAGTCATGTGCCAGAGATTTTTGGTTTTTAAAACAGAAGTAAAATGATTTTGAGGTATGCATGCTTTCGTCAACGACTTCACAATAGAGAAACCATCTAGTACCTCATGGAAAGCAAGGTTTTTAGACTTGTGAGAGCAGCTGGTTCTTAGAAGAGCGAGTACGCTCTTCTTTCTCCTTGCTTTCACCACTGTCCAATGTTTGGGCTGATTTCTCAGATTTGCATTGCGCAGAGGAGAATTGTTAGTTATATTTATATTTTTGCTTAAGCTGCTCTCGGGTTGATTCAAGTGAAGACGTAATCCATCAACACCGGGTGAAAGGGGAAATGACCTCGCTTGTCACAAGTTATATCTAGCTCTCTACTGCTCCCTCATGAGGTTAAAAACAGAGGCACAAAGAAGAAGTATTTTGAATTTTTAAAGATAGCACATGACAAATTTACTTGGAATGGTAGGAAATACCATGCATAGGTAGATATGGTGGACTCAGCTGGCAAGAAAGTTTGGCTTTGGGGATTGGATGCACGAGTGCACCATACACTCAGTACGAATTTTTAGACTTAGCAAAAAAGGTATTTGAAGCAAACATCTAACAATAACCGGTAACAGAACAACATAAGACATTTACTGGTCATAACCATAAAAACTCTACACCGTCTCCCTTGTTGACCAAACAATTCTTTTGATGGAAAGATTAGCACTATGAATTAACAACTGTAAAAAACCACACAATTTCAAGCTTTCAACCATATTTCTTTACTAATCAATTCCACTCAAATAACCAACAAGTTTAAGCATTCAACTGAGAAGCATCAAGTATCCACACCATGATCTACAAAACTATGCATGCTTTTCATTTTATTCTATCATCACACAAATAGCATTGTGTCGCATTGACAATTCAAGCAATTTTTCAACAACAACTCTCCAACAAGTATAAGTGAAGAACAAGAGAGTTTAACTTAACAACTAGCAGCTCTAAACAAGATAAAAGCTAAAAGCGAGAGCTTACTAGAAAACAGACAGTAGCTAAGAATACTCAAAAAAATATAAGCGAAGCAAAGGAGTATTCAAATGAAAAAGCGGAGCGTGTCTCTCTCTGTGGCACCCCCCTCTGACACATGTCGCCAGAGAGGCGGTCGCCCCGTGCGCCAGCCCAGGATATTCGGACGCATGTTACGACAATGCAACATAGCGGAAATATCATTACACGATCAGGCCTATAGGGCTACAAATGGTTTACATGGTCATCAAGGTATGAAAAATTATCATGGCCACGTATGGCACAGGACAGAGTTTAACTGGCAGCGGAAGACAAAGATACGGCAACGGCTTGGTGCGGCTCCATTCCACAGGTATCTGGCTGGGCTACTGATCCTAGCACGCTCGTGTTCCATTTCCTTGCTATGGTAGGAGATGAATCCTCTCAACGTATGAAAAGCCAGTCTGAGTACAATGACGTACTTGCAAGAAAATAACTACAAGACATGAACAGTCAAGCAATCAGGAAACAAGTAACCAGCAATAATATTAATCTAAACATGGCAAGTATCTACTTACGACAGTCTAAAAGGATGACAACATGGCATCACAGTAAAACATGGCATAAGCAAACAACGGTAGTACCACCAATACAGAGTCCAAGCCAGGTGGGGTTGGATCGTATACCGGAGGTCACACAAAGAAATTACCTGTGACGAGTATAAACGAGTGTACCAGTTGGTACCAAGTGACCCAACAAATCATAACATCACAACTACGCTCACTGGCCTCTAGCCTCACGAGGCTAATCTCATTTGTCACCACTGCTAGGCCCACTGCCCTTGTCACATTTCCTTATCTCGAGTAACGTTCCCTGCACCATCTAATTGTTTATTAAGTGAGGTCAGGTCGTTCATCAATTCTTTCAAACAGATCTTAAGTTTAACCTCCGGACACGACAAAGACACACAGTGTGACCGACACTGAACTGTTGTTCCATATCCCAGGAACAGGGCTAGCTGCTAGGTTGAGACTCTCGAGAGTTTGCAGTTACCCCTCATCTAAATGCATCTTACTTAGCTAAGGCAAGATACACTTACATAACCGTTCACGCTACCAGGACACTCCTTGTATAACTACCGACTTACCACTCAGGCTAAGTCTTATGACGAAGTGAATCCGGCATGTCCCCAACGAATGAGCAACGCCTAGCTCCGGAACCTTCGCAAGACTAGCCCCGACCACAACTATGCAGTAACCGACTAGACTTGCCAAGAGGGTAGCATCCAAGGAGGCTTGATAGGTTACATAGGTTAAGGCTCTCCCATTTGGGGCGACAGTGGTAGTGTGTTCAAGGGTTCAGATTAGTGGCACTATGGATAGACCTTATCATTGTTTGGAGGGGGTGTTTCATTTAATCAAGTTCCATCATTCACATGTCAAAGCAACAAAGGATTAGTCCAACACAACAACCACAATAACATAATAATATATCATCAAACGACAAAACATTAGCAACACAATATTTCAAGCAATAGATAGTTTGCATCAACCGGGCGACTGTGGCGGAGATGCCTCCGGCCGGTGCCAGCCTCAGGTTGATAAAAGAAAAATAAAACAATACAGTCAACCGGGCGACTGTGGTGGAGATGCCTCCAACCGGTGCCAGCCTCAGGTTGATAAAAGAAAAATAAAACAATACAGTCAACCGGGCGACTGTGGCGGAGATGCCTCCGGCCGGTGCCAGCCTCAGGTTGATAAAAGAAAAATAAAACAATACAGTCAACCGGGCGACTGTGGCGGAGATGCCTCCGGCCGGTGCCAGCCTCAGGTTGATAAAAGAAAAATAAAACAATACAGTCAACCGGGCGACTATGGCGGAGATGCCTCCGACCGGTGCCAGCCTCAGGTTGATAAAAGAAAATTAAAACAATACAGTCAACCGGGCGACTGTGGCGGAGATGCCTCCGGCCGGTGCCAGCCTCAGGTTGATAAAAGAAAATAAAACAATACCGTCAACCGGGCGACTGTGGCGGAGATGCCTCCGGCCGGTGCCAGCCTCAGGTTGAGTAAAGAAAAATGAAATGAAAGCAAAGCCACGATATCTCGTGACGCACAGTTCACAGGGGATCAGCAATCAGACACACATATGACATGGAAAAGTGCAAAGGAACAAACATCACTTGAGTATTCATAGCAAGTGGTTATCTTGCCTTCGACGATCGACGCCATTTGGCTTGGAGGTCACGGACACGTCGCCGGCTAGGGTCTCGATTCGCCCGTACCGCGGAATACCTATACATGCATACGTGGGTGCTGAGCATACAAACATTTTACAAAAATGTAAAACATATACCGCTGGATAGATCTCTTGAAACTAAGAATTTACAAATTTGAATCACCTCAAACGGAGCTACGGATCAAAAGATATGACCCGGCGACGAATAGCTATTCGTTGCTTACTCAGGAAGAAAAAAAAACAGAACGAGCTGCTTGCTATCTGGGCTGGGCTGGGCTGGTCTGGTCACGTATTTTCCGAAATACGCTTTCTCTTCAAGAAAATGTAACCCTAAAAAAAAAACGATTACGCTTTTAGCTAGCTCGTTTGGATCTATTGGAGTCCTCTGCTTCCTCCCGCTTCACGTACGGGAGCGTCTCGAGGATAGCCGGCCGCCGGCGACTGGAGGGCCGGGAGCGGACGCCGGCGATGGGGCAGCCACACCGGGCCACACCGCGCCAGCCGGGGAGGGCCAGGGGCGTCGGGCTGCAAGAGACGTCGCCGAGGTCGACGCAGGTGCCGGTCAGGGCAGCCGAGCTCGACTCCGGCGCGGGGCGGACGGCACCGGGGTCGGGGAACGACGACGCCGCGAGGAGGGCGAGGCCGTCTGCGGGGAAGGGGACGGCGGCGCGGACGCAGCCTTCGGCCACGGCGGGGAACGCCGGGGACGGCGACTGGGGAGGACGCGGCGACGGCCATGGCAAGGAACAGAACGACGGCCGCGTCGAGAGCTTGATTGCAGCGTCGAAGGGGTGGGTCGAGTGGATGCCGACGGCAGTGGAGGCGACGGCTGCGGTCGGGTGGACATCGGGGATCGGGAACGCACGGGACGGGCGGGTGAGCTCGAGCTCGTCTCGGCCGCCGGCCACGACGGCCGTGCACGCCGAGCACAACGAGCTCCCCCATTCCCCCTGCTGCCTGGAGTGGAGAGGAGGGTGAGGAGAGAGCTAGGACAGGGGAGAATGAGCTCGGGGCTGCCTCCACCCTTGGTTTTGTGCAGGGAGAGGATAAGGGGTGACCGGGGTTGGAGATTCACCATGGTTAGAGTGTCGGTGACTCAACTAGGGTTAGTGTCTGGGGGTGTACGTGGCCACACAGTATCCGGAGGGTTTAGGCAAGGTTTAGGGTAAGCGAGATTTAGGGCTTGCCAAAGCGCGCACGTTCGGGACGTCCAGAGCACGACACGGCGACATCGTCGCGTTCCCGGTGGCTCAGGACACGAAAAGGAAAACGGGTCGCACCACTGGGTTTGCAACGACGAGACCAAATCAACAAAACAGGAATCACTCAAGGACTCCAAACTTCGTAACACAAGATTTTCAGAAAACCGAGGGTGCGCCAGGTGTTCGATGGAATGACAGAGGTCTTCCTCATCTTAGAAAAATCCCCAAAATCCACAGTAGGTTAAAATAGGTGTATGTAGTATGACTGTGAAGTTTCAGCTCAATTGGATACATGGAGGTTGGTCAAATAATTTGGTGTCCGAAAATGACCTAATGGCATGGGTATGCCAAATGCACTTCCTCAAATGGTCTTGATCTGATATTGTGGATATGAGGTTGTGTAAGGGATCTTGTGGTCACACCACTGGGTTTGCAACGACGAGACCAACTCAACAAAACAAGAATCACTCAAGGACTCCAAACTTCGTAACACAAGATTTTCAGAAAACCGAGGGTGCGCCAGGTGTTCGATGGAATGACAGAGGTCTTCCTCATCTTAGAAAAATCCCCAAAATCCACAGTAGGTTAAAATAGGTGTATGTAGTATGACTGTGAAGTTTCAGCTCAATTGGATACATGGAGGTTGGTCAAATAATTTGGTGTCCGAAAATGACCTAATGGCATGGGTATGCCAAATGCACTTCCTCAAATGGTCTTGATCTGATATTGTGGATATGAGGTTGTGTAAGGGATCTTGTCAACTTGGAAAAGTGGCAATGCCAAATGATTTTTGTAGCTAGGGGTAGCTTTGGAAATTGCCATTAGGCATGAAAAGGCCATTCTAAAGGAAGTACCTCAAATATTGCTCAAATGAGGTTGGTCCAATGGAGTGAAATGTTCAGGAGGTCAAATAATGCACCTCACCAAAATTGCAGAATTTTTGGATGAGTGGAAGGTGTCCAGATAATTTTGGATTGAAAATGGCATAATAGGAAATATGAATAAACTTGGAATTATTGCATGGGACTATGAAATGTTTTTCCATGGGAGTGATCTATATGTATGAGGGAACCATATGGTATCTTGGTGGAATTTAATTCAAGGTACAATTGTGGTGGTGGCTTTTGGTGGGATAGCCGAGAGGGGTTTTGGAAACTCCAAGTGGGACCAACGTCCGACTGACAAAGCAATGGACGGGAAATATGGTGGAGGTTGACAACGATTCGGGGATTTGTTGGGAAAAATTTCTAAGAGAGCGAAACCAAATTCAAGTCAAAGACCATCAGGTTCAAAGAAACCATTTTGAAAATAGAAAAAAGTTTTTCAGGTGTGAGAAAACACCGCTAAAATTAGGGGCGAATTTATGGGGTGTTACACTCTCCCACACAAATAAAGCTAGGATCCAACAAAGATATGACTAGCAAACAAACTAACAAAACTGAAAGTAAAAAGACGCTCCAAGCATAGCACATAATATGTAAAGTGATAAAAACGAAGTTCAACGAAGACGACCTTATGATAGTCGGTGAAGATGAGGGGATGCCTTGGGCATCCCTAAGCTTTGACTCTTGATAGTTCTTGATATTCAGAGGGGGTGACATGGGGGCATACCCAAGCTTGAGTTTTGATCCATCCTCGATTTCTTCATATTCCTCTCCTTTGGAACTTAAAAACTCCTTTCACACAAAACTTCTCATAATTTGATTGGAGGGTTAGTGCTCATAAATTAAAATGCACATGTGTTCAAATCATGACAAATTGCAAACCAACTTCATTAAACATTATCTACTGTTTACTAAGACTCAATGTGGCACTCTACCCCTAGAGTATCACATATGACGATGGTAAAGAGACAAATGCAAAATAAAAACAGAATCTGTCAAAATCTGAACAGTCTGTAAAGATCGAATTTTTCGAGGCAATTCTGCAGCTCAAATCAAAAAACTTAAAACTAACGAAAGATAGATAAAAGCATCAGGCTTGCTTTAAAATATTATCAGAAAAAGATAAAATTCTGGCGATTTTAGGAATTTCGTGCAACAGGCGCACAGAATCTGTTTTTGGACAGCAACACAATACCTCGCACTCTCAATGCATTAGAGGCTAAACTTGGCACAAAAAATCAAAAGAAAAAGATACAATGAAGTTGCTACAGAGGTAATAACTTCATGACTCAAGAAAATAAAAAAGCAAACTGAAAATAAAAGATGGGTTGCCTCCCAACAAGCGCTTTTCTTTAACGCCTTTTAGCTAGGCGCAATAATTGCAATGATGCTCACATAAGAATAAGAGTTGACAAAAAAGAGCATCAAGAAATAAATACCAAACATATTTAATCCTAACCCACTTCCTATGCATAGGTATCTTGTACAAAAATAATTCATTGAAGCATAAAGCTAGTAGCATAGGAAGACAAAGCAAGTGCAACTTCAAAACTTGCAACAAAAAGAGAGGTGTCTTAGTAACATGAGAACTTCAACAACCATATTTTCCTCTCTCATAATAATTTTCAGTAACATCATGAACAAACTCAACAATATATCTATCACTTAAAACAGGCTTTTCATGATTTACAAGCACATAATTTTGGTCCATCTAAAAAATTGTGGGATCAAACCCACTTTCAATAGAATTATAATGTTTATCATCAAGTAACATAGGACCATCGTCAAGAGCATTATCATATAAACTTTCTAAGCACAACTCTTCATTAACATGTATCTCAATGGTAGGAACAAATAAATGATTATCATAGGATCTATCAATATAGCACGGATTATCATATATAACAAGATCATTTTTATCAAAAAGGGATGTTTCAAACGAATCAATAGTATCATAGCATTCAATCTCCTTTGGTGAGCAAGGAGGACAATCAAATAATGTATGAGTTAGAGAGTTACTCTCATTAGAAGGTAGGCATGGGTAGCTAATCCATTCTTCCTCCTTTTGTTCGTCACTCTCCTCCTCTTTTTCATCCAATGGGCTTACAATTTCAGAAATTTCTTCTTCCATAGGCTCCTGGACGGCATTAGTCTCTTCTTCTGGGGGAGATAAACCCTTAAGATATTCAGTAATATAACAATTTTCATCTTTGTAATTATCCATGCAATAATTAAGTATAGCAAAACTTTCATATTTATAAGGAGCATCGTCATTATTTTCAATCAAAGAAGAAATTTCATAAGCACCCTTCCACGCAATAAATTCTTCAATAGGTTCCACATCATAAAAATCATAGTTTCCCTTAGCATAAGATGCTAAGGTTTCATTATCATTACCAGCACATTGAAAAGGAAGGTGTTTAAAATTCATGCTACAACTAGACTCATCACAGCAATAAGATATATCATAATTTAAGCACAAGTCTCTAGCATAATTGTTCAGAGTATTAATTATTTTCCATAAGTGTATCTCTTTTTGTGACAAGCGGTATTCCTTATAATATTCTTGTTGATCCTCCGTGAACCCGCCTTGCCAATAAGATCTAGTTTCAAAGAAGTTAACCATTGAGAACAACCAAAAAACTAAGCATACTAATAAAACAGGATAAAATACTACACTAAGTTTTTTGGGTTTTAAAATTTTGAAACAGGAAAATAAACTAAATGAGATATAAAGCAAGCAAGACAAAAACAAAGTAAAGAGATTGAGCGTATGAGACTCCCCTTGCTGTAGCTCCAAAGTCCCCGGCAATGGCGCTAGAAAAGAGCTTGATGTTGTATTAAAATAAGTTGGGTGGTGCCCCAAGCGAAGGCGGAATTGCAGCTAGTAACAGTTTTCCCTCATTTAACGAACCGAGGTTTATCGAACCAGTAGGACTTTGAAATCAACAACGAGGTGAATGTTGAAGATATCTAGCGCTTGACCTTCAACAGACGTGGAGCTGCACATACTCAACCAAAATACTTTGCCCCGAACGGCGGAAAGGTTGTCAATCTTTCCGGTCTCGCAGAAAACAAAGCAGTTAATTGTATGATGAAATAGATAAAATATGAAAAGTGACCAGAGAAATAATGATAATTAAAAGCAAGTAAATGAGGTTGTAAGCGATGTAAAAAGATGGACCGGGGGCCATGGGTTCACTAGTGGAGTCTCTCAAGTAAATAAAATATGCATGTGATGGGTGAAGGAATTACAGCTAGGCAATTGACAAGATCATGACACAAACCCAATTTAGTTATGACAAAAAAGGAATTGATAATATTTATGGACGCATCACGACAAGGAACAAAGACCGTTGAGTCCAACTACGTCTTTGTCTAAAAAAGTCCACCGTGGGATCGCTATCCAGCCTGTCACCCAACGGTATTAAGTTGCAAGCAACAGACAATTGCATTAAGTAAAGTGCATGAAGTAAGCAATACTAATATCAAAAGAGACATTAACACCGCTGTTTTACCCTTAGTACCAACATCACACCCTCACCCTTAGACGTTTCTGTCACTCGTGCCCAGGAACAAAAGGGGGCATGAACCCACTATCTAGCATAAATACCCTCTCTTGGAGATACACACAATCACTTGGCCAAAGTAACCACGCACATCGGAGAGCATGCAAGAACATAAATTACTCATATAATAATCATGCACAATCTGAACATAACTTCATAATCCATCGGATCCTAGCAAACACATCACGTAGCATTACAATAATCGATCTTGATCATGTTAGGCAGCTCACAAGATCATAAGACATGAAGCACAAGAGAGAGAGACTACCAACTAGCTACTGCCATGGACCCGTAGTCCAAGGTGAGACTACTCACAAATCATCCCGGAGTAAGGCATGGCGATGAAGAGCTCTCCGGGATCGATCACCCCTCCGGCAGAGTGCCGGGATCAGGTTCAGATTGGACCCCGAACTAGGGTTTTTGGTGACGGCGCGTCGGGGTCGAGTTTCTGGAAAATAATGGCCGCCTCGACGTTTTTAGGGTTTTAGGGATTTTATAGGCGTCGAAGGGGGCCAAGGGGACCCACCAGGAGCAGGGGCGGGTCCCACCCGCGGGCCAAGGGGGGGCCGCGGCAGGAGGTCGTCCCTGCCCTGTGGGTGGCCCCCAGGGCTGCCCTTTGGTCTTCTGGTGTCTTCCGTCGAGTAAAAATTCCTTATAAATTTTGGTGCAATTCTGAGAATATTTCCAGAAGTAAATTTCTGAAACAAAAAGACAGCAAAAACAGGGAACTGGCACTTGGCATCTTGTCAATAGGTTAGTCCGAAAAAATGCATAAAAATGATATAAATGACAGTAAAAACATGTGACAATATCACAAAACTAGCATGGATCACTCAAAAATTATAGATACGTTTGAGACGTATCACACCTCCACCTCCGGCGACCTCCTCCACCACCCCGGCAACCTCCTCCTCCACCTCCACCTCCGGCGACCTCCACCTCCGGCGACCTCCTCCACCACCCCGGCGACCTCCTCCTCCACCTCCACCTCTGGCGACATCCTTCTCCTCCTCCACCATCTCCGGCGACCCCCATCCTCCACCCACCCACCTCCGGCGACCCCCTCCTCCACCCACGGCAACACGGCCTCCGACGAGCTCCGACAAAATTCTGGCGGCTAGATCTAGATCTGGCCGCCCTTTTTTTTAATTCAAAAAAATATTCTGTGGAGCATGGTGGTGGGTGCGCCACTGAAATATTTCTGTGGCGCACGGTTCTGGGTGCACCACAGAATCTTGGCATTTCTGTGGCGACGTTTCTGCGGCGCATCCACTTGTTTCCAGGGTGCGCCACAGAAAGCCCAATTTGGTGCGCCACTAATAGCCCTTTTCCTAGTAGTGTTAGTAAGGTAAATAGCACTCTGACTGTCACAAAACAGGTTAATGCAAGCATCATCTCCACAAAGCTCAGCAAACAAACCTTTCAACCAAACAGTTTCTTTAACTGCTTCTGCAATAGCCATGTATTCCGCCTCCGTGGTGGATTGGGCAACAACCGGCTGAAGTGTTGCCTTCCAACTAACAGCACAACCACCAATGGTGAACACATAACCTGTGAGGGATCTCCTCTTATCCAAATCGGCAGCAAAATCTGAATCCACATAGCCTATGAGTCCCTCACCACCCTTACCAAACTTCAAGCAAGAATCAGACGTGCCACAGAGGTACCTGAAAATCCACTGAACAGCTCTCCAATGTTCTTTACCAGGATTAGCCATGTATCAACTCACCAAGCTCATAGCATATGAGAAATCAGGACGTGAACAGACCATAGCATACATCAAGGAACCAACAACACTAGAATATGGAACTTGAGACATGTACTCCAAATCATCACCAGTAGTAGGACATTGAGAAGATGATAACTTAAAATGAGGAGCAATAGGAGTACTAAAAGACTTTGCATCATGCATGTTAAAACGATGAAGAACTTTCTTAACATAACTTTGCTGACTACGAAATAAGAACCTAGACTTTCTGTCACGTGTAATTTCCATACCTAGGATTTTCTTAGCAGCACCAAGATCCTTCATCTCAAACTCGCTACTCAATTGTGACTTGAGGGCAGCGATTTCTTTCATGCTCTTGGCAGCAATCAACATATCATCAACATATAACAGCAAGTATATAGGCAATCCATCAACAAACTTAATGTACACACAGCTATCAAATTCAGACCTCTTAAAGCCATGTGACAACATAAAAGAATCAAACCTTTTATACCACTGTCGAGTAGATTGTTTCAAACCGTATAAGGACCTTTTCAACTTACAAACAAGATCCTCCTTACCCGGCACTATGAACCCTTCAGGCTGGTCCATGTATATCTCCTCCTCCAACTCTCCATGCAGAAACGCAGTTTTAACATCTAACTGCTCAAGCTCAAGATCACGCATAGCAACAATGGAGAAAAATGTCCGAATAGAACTATGCTTGACAATCGGAGAGAAAAAATCATTATAATCAATACCTGGGATTTGACTGAAGCCTTTTTGAAAGTGCATGGTTGCCCTCATGTGTGGTTTTGGTAATTAATGACAATCTCTATGGACTAATGTTTGAATTGAGCTATATTTGTAGGTGTGTCCATTTGCGTTGCTTGATCTCCATTTGTTGGAGTCAAGGCTAGGGGAAGAAGAGTATTTGTTAATCAAGGCTAAGTGCGAGTTGATCAACACTCAAGTCCAAGTGAAGATATGCCGAAGAGGTGCCTCTCCCATATTAGTGAATGGGGGAGCAACATGAGAGTCTTCACCAAGCGAAGCGCAATCAAGAAAGGTGGTTCGCCTTGAGGAGATGAAGATCGTCTTCATCGACCTCAAGTGGATTAAGCGCAAGGCAAAAGTATGATCTTGATAGGTTTTCTATTTTACCGGTCTCATGTTGTTAGTTGAGAGACCGGGTTATAGGATAGATGGCCGTACTATCAAGAGGGGCTCTCGACCGAGTATCTTGATCGTATCGTCATAGAGAGCACAAACCTTTGCATCATTGCTATCATCTTTATTGGTTCTTATTTGGATCTTATCGTGGTGTGGTATTGGTACTTGTCGTGCTTGTCATGATGAGGCCAAGGTCACCGAAAACGGTTTTCATGTGTCTCTTTTTGAGTTTTCGGTGTCGGAGATTTTGCCGATCCATCTATGTGGAAGGTTTCTCTCTTCCATTTATTAGCAAAATCTCCCTTGCTTGGTTTCAATATTTTCACTTGTTATTGGGTAGCATTTGTCGTCCTCTTTCCAACAAAATTGGTTTCATGTCATTCGGACTTCATTTGCAAAAGTTATAGAATTTCCGGTTTGCGAAAATGAGTTTTTAACTTTCCCCATTTGGTTTTATAATATCTTGTTGAACAATGATGTTTTTCTGCATAATCTTGTAGTGCTCGTTGTGACGATTCCAATGAGCCCAAGATCATCGAAAACGGTGTCCGGAAGCAAAAGTTATGCTCGTTTTGGTATCGGTGTTCCGACAATTTTTCAAAGGGCGGAAGTACCGACCCTACTTCCGGTTATGGACTCAACCTTCTGTCTAAATCCGGTAGTACTGGTAAAAAGTCCGGTAGTACCGCCACGGCGCGTTTCTGGGCATAACGGTTGGATATTTTGTTGACCTATTTAAGGGGCCTTCTTCCCCAATGGTTCCCCAACCTTTTGAGCTCCTTTTTTCTCTCTCTCCTCCATTGTTGCAAGAGCTCAAATCGCATAGATCTCCCAATCCCTCCACCCAAACTCGTTGATCTTTGGAGGATTGAAGGAGAAGTTCTAGATCTACTCTTCCACCAAACAAAATCTCCTCTAAGTGAGGGGAACTCGTTGGATCTAGATTTTGGAGTTCTTGGTGTTCCTCCTTTGTTCTTCCTCCTAAATCCCTCCATAGCATTAGTTGCTTTGGTTGGATTTTGGAGAGAATGATTTGACCACTTGGTGTGTTCTTGCCTTTTGCATTAGTTGCATCGGGTTGTGCTCTCCACGAAGATTCGTGGGATTGAAGTTCGAGAAGCTTGTTACTCTTGGGTCATTGGACCCTAGACGGTGTTGTGGTGATTATTGGGAGCCTCCAATTCGGTTGATGCGTGCCCCAAGCTTAGTGGTGTAAAGGCTCCGGATTCCGCCTAGAAGGACTCCGATAGTGGAAGGTGAACCAAACCCTTGGGTGTGGTTCATCGGAGAATAGGGTGAGGCCTTTGTGGCATCTTGAGTAGGCCTCTTGTGGCGAGCTCACACCCCTCCAACGAGACGTACTCCCTTAACAAGGAGGAACTCGGGAATACATCCTCGTCTCCGCGTGCCTCGGTTATTTCTATACCCGAGCTCTTTACTTATGCAATTTATATTATGATAGCCTTTGTGCTTGATGTCATATATATATTGCTATCACCTTGTTGATATATTGTTTAGCATAAGTTGTTGGTACACATAGGTGAACCTATTATATTAGGTTGTTGGCTTGTTAATTTAAACACCTAGTTTTATTCCGCAATTATCAAGCCTTAAACCGGAAAAGTTTAAATCGCCTATTCCCCCCACCCTCCCCTCCCCTCTAGGCGACATCGTTTATCTTTCACTTTTGCAACTAACCTTGCCTTAAACCTCGGAGGCTCACTTGGAGATAAACCCTCCTTTCTCTTGAAGATCCACTTACAGCGGACGGCCTTCTTTTACTTAGGCAAGCACACAATATCCCATGTGCCATTCTTCTCAAGTGACTGCATCTCTTCTTGCATAGCGGAGATCCACTTCTCACGGTCACTTGAACCAACAGCTTCAGTATACGTGGACGGTTCATGGCCATGCTCCACCTGTTCTGCACAACTCAGAGCATAATTAACGATGTTACACTCCTCAATTAAACGTGGTCGAGGACCACAATTTCTCTTTTGTCTACCAGCAGCGATAAACTGATTTTGTGGCTGCAAAACAGGGGGTGAATTAGGCACAGTATCATTATCAGAGTCAGAGTCATCTGACGTAGCACCATTAGTGTCTTCAGTGACATTTTCTTTTTCAACAGAGTGCTCCACCTCGACACGAACCTGTTGTTCTTCCTCATCAGAACTATTTGGCAAAACATCTGAGGACAACTTATCAAAGTACATAACAGATTCATTGAAAACAACACTCCTTCTCATAAATGCCTTATTAGTTTTGGGATTCCATAACTTATATCCTTTTACACCCGAACCATAACCAATGAACACACACTTAATAGCTCTCGGCTCTAACTTTCCATTATCAACATGAGCATAAGCAGTGCAACCGAAAACTTTAAGCTGTGAATAATCAGCAGGAGTACCTGACCATACCTCCATGGGAGTTTTCTTGTCGAGGGGAATAGACGGTGACCTGTTTATCAAATAACAAGCGGTGGCTGCTGCCTCAGCCCAAAAACGCTTACTCATGCGAGCGTTAGAAATCATGCAGCGAGCCTTGGAGATGATAGTCCTATTCATCCGCTCCGCTACACCATTCTGCTGGGGCGTGTACGGGATGGTGAGGTGCCTGACAATTCCTTCTGTTCTGCAAAAATCATTAAAAGCATTCGAACATAATTCACCACCATTGTCAGTACGAAGTAATTTCACCTTCCTTTCTGTTTGACTTTCTATCATAGCTTTCCACTCTTTAAAAGCAGCAAACGTGTCATCCTTATTTTTCATGAAATAAGGCCAAACTCTTCTATAGTAATCATCAATAATAGTAAGCATATAACGAGCACCACCATAAGAGGGCTTACGGGACGGTCCCCAAACATCAGCATGTACATAATCAAGTATACCTTTGGTGGTATGAACATAAGCATTAAATCTAACTCTCGTGTGCTTACCGAAAATGCAATGTTCACATAATTGCATCTTTCCCAAACTGCAGCCTTGCAGTAACTCTCTCTTGATCAATTCTGCCATACCAAGTTCACTCATATGTCCAAGACGCTTATGCCAAAGGTTAGTTTTACTAGCATCATCATGAGAAACAGCAGCAACAGTGCCAGATAAAGTGCTACCTCTAAGGACATATAATTTAGCAGAATTCATATCACCAACCATAACAATGAGAGAACCTTTTCATACCTTCAGGAGTTTGTTCCCGCCAGCATACTTGTACCCGTCACAATCGTACTGAGCGAGATAAAATTTCTCACCATGGTTGGTATGTGTTTCACACCAGTCAACGTGCGTGTCATACCGTCATGTGTCTTGATCTGAACAGATCCAACGCCAGCAATGTAACATTGTTGGTCATTCCCCACACGCACGTAATCTCCAGTCTGCACAGACTCATAAGAACTGAACCAATCTTTGTTACAGCAAATATGAAATGAACATGCAGTATCTAGAATCCACTCATCATCACGGGAAACACATGCAGCAAAAACAGCCAGGCATTCGCCATCAGAACTACCATCAACAACAATAGCCTCACCGGTATCATTACCTTCATTATTTTTCGGCCTGTAAGTACCTTTTCTTTTCTCCTTGTTCTGCAACTTCCAGCAATCATCAATGTTGTGATTACTCTTCTTACAGTACCTGCTGAACTTGTCACGGCCTTTAGACTTTGAGCGACCTCTGTCACCCTTGCTTTTGTCTCTGTTGTTGTGGTTGTAGTTGTTGTCTCGCTGCTCAGGTTTGCCTCGGACCTGCAAAGCATCACCCTTGGAGGAGGAGGAATCCTCCTTCTGTACCATACCCTTCATCTTTTCCCTCGTCATGAGGGTCTCATATACCACTTGTTATAAACGATAGCAAGAAAACGACGAAGAGAGGAACGATCAAACCAACGGGGACACAAGATTTAACGTGGAAAACCCCTCCAACAATGGAGGAGAAAAAACCACGGGCGCCAGGCAGCAAAACTTCACTATATCGGGTGCGGTTACAAACACCGGGGATTTACACAATGCGACTTATCCCAACCGGCGGCTTACAAGAGGTATATATGGTGGTGTAAAACTCTAAGTCAGCTGCAGTCTGACTCGAAAACGAAGTGTACCGGCGACGGGCCTCCGCTTCGCTCCCCAAGAATTAAAAATGACAAGTTCCTCTTTACTCAGAAAAAAAGAACCACTTACGAAGTTAGCCTCTCACTTTATATCTTCATATGGATTTGGAACCCATCAAAATAACAAGCTAAACTAGCTTATATTATGAAACAGAGGTTGTACTCAAGCTATGCATGATTCCAAAGGGCTGCTACCATGAGTATGTTGCAATAAAGTATCTTTTGTGCTCATGTTTAATTTCTGTATACCGCTACGATCCCTCTATTTTTTCTACATTGAAGAGGCTGCCAATATGACGAAAAAACGTAGGCGTGTGGAAGTAAAGGGAGACAAAAGACACGTTGTAGGGTCTAGCGAGGAACAAGAAAACTTGCTCCCCGTCGCTAAGCTCGCTTGGAAAACGGCAGCTAGCCTTGGCGCTCTTCGCTCCGACTACGAGCTCCAGCGTACGTATATGGCCCTGTCGCTGTGCTCGATATAGCCCGTCTTGATTCGTATTTGTACGTATCCCACGGTGGATGACAAATCGGTCACACCTGGCGCCGATAAGGACTTGTGTACGTACGTCGCACCGATCGACATCTGCGGAATATCTCTATCGACGGTCGGACGAATTAAGTACGTACGTACACCCTGCTCGAATACGTATTCCGTATATGCCGACGTCTTTTTGGCTCGTTCCGTATATGAATATGTGGACGTCTTGTTGGCTCGTATTCCGTATATGTGGAGTACTTGGCTATTTAAGCAGTATCACATTTCTCTGTTCACGGCAAGTACACCTACAATGTCCAAAGAGGTGGTAGCCGCCGGCGGCGCCGCCGACCTGGCCTCGGAGAAGGAGCCGTACTGTGACCTGCCCCCGCACCCGTTCCTGGACACGAGCGAGCTGTCCGGCTGGTCCCTGTACCGCGCCGTCATCGCCGAGTTCATGGCCACGCTCATGTTCCTCTACGTCAGCCTCGCCACCGTCATCGGCTACAAGACCCAGTCCGGCGCCGACGCGTGCACCGGCGTCGGCTACCTCGGCGTCGCCTGGTCCTTCGGCGCCACCATCATGGTCCTCGTCTACAGCACCGGCGGCGTCTCGGGCGGCCACATCAACCCGGCCGTGACGCTCGCGCTGCTCGTGTGCCGGAAGCTGTCGCTGGTGCGCGCCGCGCTGTACGTGGCCGCGCAGTGCCTCGGCGCCATCTGCGGCGCGGCCGTCGTGAAGGGGGTCATGGGGCGCAGCTACGAGGCCCTCGGCGGCGGCGCCAACGCGGTGGCCGACGGCTTCTCGGTGGGCGGCGCGCTCGGCGCCGAGCTCGCCGGCACGTTCGTGCTGGTGTACGTCCTCCTCTCCGCGACCGACCCCAAGCGCACCGCGCACGACTCCTACATCCCCGTTCTCGTGCCGCTGCCGATCGGCTTCGCGGTCTTCGTGGTGCACCTGGCCACGATACCCATCACCGGCACCGGGATCAATCCGGCCAGGAGCCTCGGCGCCGCCGTCGTGTACAACCAGCACAAAGCATGGAAAGACCACGTAAGTGTACGTAAGTGTACTGCCATTCGAGTCGAGATAGCATTCATGTGCACGCCTGAACGAGCGCCCAAGGTTTATTTTGCGTGCAGTGGATCTTCTGGGTCGGGCCGCTCGTCGGCGCGACGGCGGCGGCGCTGTACCACCGGTACGTGATGCGCGGCGAGGCCGCCAAGACGCTGCTGAGCTCGTTCAGGAGCACCGCACCGGGGCACGCACACGCACACATCGAATCTGCTGTAATTTGATTATTACTCGGCTCGTGCTGCGTAGAGCTACTCTCTCGATTTCCTTTTTTTTTTTCTCTATGATTTGATTTCGACAACTAATTTGACCAAAAAATATGTGAGTTATGTGTTTTATTATGCTATAATTCGTGTGACACATAATCCAAATTTTATTGATCAAATTGATTGGTCAAACTTAGACATCAAAAGGGCACAC
This sequence comes from Puccinellia tenuiflora, assembly GCA_012064385.1. Taxonomy (NCBI): domain Eukaryota; kingdom Viridiplantae; phylum Streptophyta; class Magnoliopsida; order Poales; family Poaceae; genus Puccinellia; species Puccinellia tenuiflora. The sequence continues at coordinate 770,683 of QRDG01001694.1, read as the reverse complement.
GTGTAAACGGAGGCAGGCATGTGCTATACTGCTACGTAGCACTTGATTGATTTGGATGTACTTCATTTGTACGGTTTCCCCCGTGAATATATAAGTTGATTAATAACAATATTGTGAGAGGGGCGTTTTGGCACCTGCACCCGGTATGTTTTCTGAAATTTAAAAAATATAAAAATGCTTCGAAAAAATCTGAAAAAAATTGGACACAAACATATGCAAGTAACAAACACTCGTGAAAAATTTCGACAGAAAATAACAATTTTTCTGCTCTGTGCAAAAAAGACAAATTTTTTTTTGTCAGAAATTTGTCTTTTTTGCACAGAGCAGAAAAATTGTTATTTTCTGTCGAAATTTTTCACGAGTGTTCGTTACTTGCGTATGTTTGTGCCCAATTTTTTTTAGATTTTTTCGAAATATTTTCATATTTTAAAAATTCAAAAAGCATACCGGGTGCTAGCACCCGGGTGCCAAAGTGGATTTATTCGAGATAGACGGCCCAACAACCCCTGAGAAAAAAAAGATACACGACCCAAAATATGTGGTCAGACGGACAATTTCCCAAGAAAGGGAGCAGAAATGCTCACGAGTCACGACATCACGACATCACACGCTGCACTAAAAAACCACAACAGCAGACAAAAAATAAAAACACGAACACACACACGTACGCACAACATCACACTCCCATGAAAAAGCAATCACATCAAATTTATGTTTGATAATCAAAATCACAGGATCCCCGCGAAACCAAAAAAAAAAAATTGCATCACACTACTGGCGTGTGTTGGAAAGGCAGGCTTGACCTGGGCAAAGCAGAGGATGTGATGCGCTACAGCCGGGGAGCAAGAAGGGAAACAAAACAAAGAGATGTCCCCAAACAAGTTAGTTGGGTCAAGATAACCAGCCATGAAACCTTGTTATAAGGTAGGTGCAATCACGCGTTGATGCGTCGCCCTGGAAACTTTCGCTTCATTTCTGTCCGTCCTTATTCGTGACGCTGCCTGCCAGAGATGAGCAAAAGCTCTGAATCATTCATTCGTGCTGAGCGTGAAGGGAGCAGCTGGAACTGCTACCGATTACTGAAGAAAATGCAGTCGATCAGGTCATCTGTGGGTGTTCTGATGGATCTCCGTCGTGCCGCAAAGGGGCACGTGCAGGGAATAGGTTCTTCGAACAGTTTATTTTTTTCCTAGGGACTGAAGTACGTGTGCATCCATTAACAAGGTCTCAAGTCAGCGGTAGCCTTTGTTTGATCGAGGAGTATAAGCTAGCTAGCCGGGCGCAGCAAAAGAAGTAGTGGGAGCATTTGACTTGTAGTAGTGCGACTCTACCACCGAGTATGTTTGTTTTAAAGAAAAAGCATGCATATATAAGCACTAATTGACAAGCCGTCGATTCTGAATTCTGACGATGACACTCTCGATCGATGCTTACTGTGTGCAGTCTATCCGGGGCAGGCGATGGATATGGCTTTTTTTTTTTTTTGAAACTAAGCATAAGCTTTATTACGAGACGTTTTGGGCAGAATCGCCCAGTACATCAAACCTGGCACACTCAGGTACACCCATGACAAATAGTACGAGTTTAGACTACATTTTACGCCCTCCTGTGCTAGTGCATGAGCCACCTTGTTTGCACATCCGCCGACTGAACCTGAACGAGCATGAGGAGAACCACAAGCGGCTCTGAACCTTCAGGTCCTCAATGACTGCAGCCTCCCTTGAAAAATCAGCCTTCCTGCTATTCAGAGTCATGGCGAGCAGCTCGCAATCAGTCTCAAAGGTCGCATGAATCACTCCAAGGTCAGCTGCAAGGTTAAAAAAGGCTTCCTCCTTCGCTCGCAACTCGGCGGTGAATACATCATAAATTGCATCAGAGCACCCTGCCCTTGCAGCGACGACTTGTCTCCTCTGTCTGTTCTCGCAACAACTCCCCAACCTCCTTTCCTATGTCCTTCCACATAAGCTCCATCAACATTGAACTCGGTCGACCATACAAACAAACTCGGTCGGTGGTCGTCCAAGTTGCCCATCCCTCCAACCATTAATCCATCCGTTACAACCTGGGAAGATCGAAGCGACGAGGCCGGAAACCTCTCGCCAACGGGAAGAGGTTGCATCCGTGGCGGGCCATCGTCGCCTTAAAAATCGTCTACTTACATTAAGCCAAAGCGGCTCGAATTAATGCAACAACTTTTGTTGACCAGACTTTGGTTGGCCTTAATTTACGAGCGCCAGGCGTCATCTTTCGGCATCGCATAACCAGAGTGGTGTCACGCATGCATGAACACACCAAATCGAATCCAGCAGACAAGATATCGGATCGTGCCAGACTGCCCACTTGGAGCCTGACTGTCTCGACCTCTTTTTTTTAGATAATAGGGTTCCCCCGATTTCATTAAAGAAACCACATTTTACATGAGTCCACCTCACACAGCTTTTCCATTTTTGGTACTACATCACAGACACAGCTATTACAGAAAGCCTGTGCAACTACGCATTGCCCAAAAGACAGTACGGATGCACTCAGCCAACGAAAACAAAAAGAGAAGAAATAAAAAGAAAAGTCCCGCTACAGAGTTGCAATCCTTGCAGCAGCACACCCACCACCAAGCCAACACCTAATGTGCAATTCTTCAAAAGCAACGCCTTCAAGAAGGAATCAGTGCCAGACACAACCAATTAAGGCCAGACCTTGGGTTTTCACCCTGAAGATAGTCCCCGCTCTCAAAACAATGTCTTCAGCAAGACCATTGTCAGGCACAACCACTTAAGGCCAGACCTTGGATTTTCATCCTGAAAGGTAGGACTTTGAACTTCACCTGTTGTCGTGGGGCTACCTTTCAGGTGCCCCACGGTGGTGATACCTGGGTCACGCCAAGTGAAGCCCATTGAAGCCCATGAAGTATACCGGGTGGCCCAAGTAGTCGGTTAGGCCGATGAGAGTTCTCCTTACCTTGTAACGTGCAATCTGCACCGTCCACCTGAGACCTGGCCTGCGATATAAAGGCCAGGAGGGTGCGTCGTCTAGGTCAGGCAACGAGCAAGCAAACCCTAGCGAGATTGCATCTCGCCATTGTAGCCACCTCAATAATTCCAGACAAGCAGGAGTAGGTCTTTACCTCACCTCGAGGGGCCGAACCTGGGTAAAACTCGCCCCCTGTTAGCCGTCACAGCCACCAACGTTCTCTCTCTCTCCCCCTCAATCAACCCGGGGTGTACAACCTTGGGATTTGCCGAGTCCACTCCTCGTCAATTGGCGCCGTCTGTGGGAAAGAACAGATCGTTGGAGTCATGGTTGCGCCGGCCTCATCAACAATGAAGAACGGCATCAGCGCCAGGGAGTCGATCTACACCGGCTTCCTCGAGTTCGTCCACCACTCGCCGGCGAGTCTCCCGGCGTACGCTGAGGTGCAGCAGAGCACGTGGATTACCTTCGGTAGTCTGCGCTATCTCGTGGACAGTCGCGGAACGCTCCGGCCCACGCTGGCCACCTTGCGCGCGACGGACGCGCCAGGATCTACACCGACTGCGCCGACCGCGGCTTCACCCGCCACGGCGATCGTGCCATCGACTGCCGTGAAGATCGCGTCTACTTCGACTGCGTCAGCACCATCTACGACCGCGTCAAAGGCGACTGCGGTGACCACACCCGCGGTTACCAGAAAAATCGCATCTACTGCAACCTTGGCGCGGAACAAGTCTACTCCGACCTTCTTGTCCGCGCCTCGGACGAAGCCAAAATTTACGCCAATTTCGCCTACGCCAACCGCGCCTCTGCGTCGCGGAATCGCCAGTAGCAGTGATCGTGGCACCCGCCACGTTGCTGTGATTTTCGACTCTGAGCATAGCTCGGACGAAGGAAGCAGGACTGGGAGCATCAGCCCCACTCGACGGGTGTACCCCGCGCAAGTCTATATGGCCAGCCCAGCACGATCCAACGGCGGGGAACACGTATATCCGCTGGAGGTGACCATGCCGGATAGGGTGACAAGACTCACCATCACTCGGGAGATGGCGATCCAGGCCATGAAGCACGTGGACGAGGGCACGTTCCCTTCACCAGATGAACCCCGAGAAGACCAACTGGCGGTCCAATACTTGCTTTGGAAGGAGTCCGAGCGAGTTCGCCAAGAGAAGGCCGATCTGATTCGGCGCAAAGAACTAGCCGACGCGTCGAGTGCCAGGAGGGCAGCACACTCGTTCTTGGCCGGATCGGAGGAAGTCTCGCAAGGAGGACGTCACAGGGCTCGCATGCCACGGGTGCCAGAAGCTGATCGCGTCCACCTCACTCGCAATCTGGAGTCGTCATTCATGACGGAAGATGCGGATGGAATCCCTGTCCCCAAGACACCCGCTTCGGCCCTCATGGCGGTCGAAACCTACCTGCGACTAACACAGCCGCCGGAGGGTGACGCCCACGCCCGCCTTTACAGGCGACAAATCCAATCCCTCAGGGAAGTCGAGGAAGTCTTGGCAAAATCAGCACCGGCAGAAAGGGCGCACGAAAATCGAGGCCGCCGCGATCGTGACCCCGCACCACTTGCAGACCCAGCCCCAATTCGACTTCGACAGCCGCAGCCAGGCGAAGATGTTCGTAACGTTGTCGCACAGAGAAGGGTGGACCGCAGTCGACGGCTGCGAGCGGCGAGTGCACAAGCCAACGACTACGACGACGACGACTTCGAGCCGCGCGGAGCCGCATGTTTCAGCTTCAACATCCGTGACACGAAGATGCCCAAAGGCTTCAAGCTAACAGCGGAGACACCCAAGTATGATGGGAAGCAAGACCCAAGGGACTGGCTGGAAGACTACCTCATCGCGTGCAGCTGTCAAGGTGGTACTTCGACTACCGCCATGCAGTACATTCAGTTGATGCTCACGGGATCTGCTCGCGGGTGGCTCAACACTCAGCCCAGGGACGCTTTCAGCACCTGGGACGAGTTCAGGAACGCATTCGTGAAGAGTTTCTTGGGGACGTACGCAAGGCCAACAACCCTCATTGAGCTCCAGGCGTGCAAGCAAGGTCGAGATGAGCCACTCCGTTCGTACATCCAGCGGTGGACCTTACTTCGCAACACCATGGATGGAGCCACCTCAGAGGACAGGGTGATGGATGCATTCATGCACGGCGTTTACCGCCGCGACCTCCGTGAAGAATTTGGTAGGCTTAGGCCGAGGAACATGATCGAGCTCATGCAGATAGCCAACCAGTGGGCAGATGGAGAAGACTCTGTTCGTGATGCACCACGATCCCCGAGGCAAGAAGCAGGACCCAGCAACTGGCGAGAAGGGCGCCTGAAGAAGAAGCCGCGTTACGTCGGCAACGACTCAATCGAGTTAGTAGCGGCGGGATTCGAAACCCCCCGTGAGAATGAAAGGCAGTACAACCAGGACGGTGGCAGCAGCTACCATAGAGACGGAAGTCGCAAGCGCGAGTGGCGGAGACGCCCACTGACTGAGGAAGAGGAGTTAGAGCAACCTTGCAAGCATCACATGTTCAGGGACCCAGAAACAGGCAAGTGGGGATCCCGTCACCTGTTGAAGGATTGCAGAAAGGCGCAAAAGATATACAGAGCGTTTGCGCGAATAGTGCCCCAGAACGGACAGCGCGATAATCAAGCAGCACCCGTGGCACAGCCAGCCGCACAGCTGGCCCTCCAGGCGCCACCTCCTCCTCCAGTCGCCAACCCAGCGCAAGCAGCGCTGGCCTTCTACCCGCAACAGCAACAACAGCCACAGCCACAGCCGCAGGATCCTGCTAACGCGTTCCCGGCAGCACGTGGGCAGATCAACATGATACAGAAGGGACGTCCTTCCAACAGGACCCAGAAAATCATCACCCGCCAGGTCTACCAAGCACTCACCAATCCACCTGCAGTACCCGATTACCTGAGAGGATCAGAAACAACGATCACTTTCTCCAGAGCGGACCACCCGCCGGCGATACCACGACCCGGGCACGCTGCTCTGGTAGTCGAAGCTCAGATCGGGGAGTACACCTTGAAGAAGGTGTTCATGGATGGAGGCAGCGGTATAAACATCATCTTCGCCGACACCCTGAGAAGGATGAACAGGTCAACATCCAACCTAACGCCATCAGCAAATACCTTCCACAGTATAGTACCAGGGCAAGCAGTCACGTCCATGGGAACCATTACACTCGATGTCATATTCAGCACACCCGAAAACTTCCAGCGAGAGGCGATCGACTTTGAGGTAGTCGACTGGAAGTCGCAATATCATGCCATACTGGGTCGTCCGGCCTTCGCCAGGTTCATGGCAGTGCCACATTACGCCTACCTCCTGCTCAAGATGCCGGGACCAAAGGGTGTCATCACGGTGAAAGGCGACTTCGACCGGTCTGACAGCTGCGACCGCGAGTTCAGCAGGATTTCTGAGTTCTTTGGGATGGACGAGCAGCTGGAGATGATGGCAGTCGACAACGACAGGACTCTGTTCCCGCCACGGAAGAAACCATCCAAGGAGTCGACATTCAACACAAGCGACGACACAAGGGCTCACCAGGTACACCCGACGGACGCCGACAAGACGGTCAGGGTGTCATCAAGCCTGACTAACGCATAGGAAAGCGCGCTCGTCGAGTTCCTGCGCGAGAACTGGAAGATATTCGCCTGGCAACCTTCTGACATGCCAGGTATACCAAGGGAACTCGCCGAGCACTCCTTACGCGTCCGCAAAGATGCCAGACCAGTCAAGCAGTCCATGAGGCGTTTCGCGGGTCCCAAGAGAGATGCTATCAGCAAGGAGATCGACCGGCTGCTTCACGCCAGATTTATTCGGAAAATAAAGGATTCAGAGTGGGTAGCGAACCCGGTACTGGTGGAAAAGAAGAAGACGAAGAAACTCCGCATGTGCGTCGACTTCACCGCCATCAACAAGTGCTGCCCCAAGGATCACTTTCCGCTCCCGCGGATTGATCAGATCGTCGATTCGACTGCAGGCTGTGCACGCCTATCCTTCCTGGATGCCTACTCTGGGTACCAGCAGATCAGGATGAAAGTCGAGGATCAGGAGAAGACGGCATTCATCACACCACACGGTGTATTCTGCTACCAGATGATGCCCTTCGGGTTGAAGAACGCTGGAGCCACATACCAGCGCACGATGCAGGCTTGCTTGAAGGAGCTCATAGGACAGACTGTCCAGGTCTACGTCGACGATATAGTCGTCACCACCCGCACAGAGGACAGCCTCATCGACGACCTCCGCAAGGTCTTCGACGCGCTCAACGAGTACCAGATCAAGTTAAATCCAGAAAAGTGCGTCTTCGGCGTCCCAGCCGGAGAACTACTGGGGTATCTTGTTTCTGCGAGAGGAATCGAAGCCAACCCTGAGAAGGTGCAGAACATACTCGACATGCCTGCACCGACCAAGCTCCACGAAGTACAACGCCTGGCCGGTAGAGTCGCAGCGCTCAGTCGATTTATTAGTAAGTTGGGAGAAAAGGCCCTGCCCTTCTACCAACTGATGAAAAAGGCAGACAAATTCGAGTGGACAGAGGAGGCACAAGATGCATTCGACAAACTGATACAGACCCTCACAACCCCTCCAGTGCTGGTGGCACCACATGAGAATGAGCCACTGTACCTATATGTGGCAGCCACGAACAGGGTGGTCAGTACCGTACTCGTAGTCGAGCGGGAGGAAGAAGGAAAGAGTCACCCTATTCAGCGACCAGTGTATTACCTTAGCGAGGTACTAACCGATTCCAAGCAGCGGTACCCGCACTACCAGAAGCTGGCATACGGAGTCTTCATGACGTCCAGGAAGGTGGTCCACTATTTCTCCGAGCACCCGATCACGGTGGTAAGCTCCTCTGCCTTATCCGACATCCTCACTAACCCAGCCGCGACAGGAAGAGTCGCCAAGTGGGTTGTCGAGTTAGGGCCGTGGGGGCTGAAGTATGCACACCCGAAGGCAATCAAGGCCCAGGTCCTCCCAGAGTTCACCACAGAGTGGATAGAAGCACAACTGCCCGACGAGCCCGACTTGTCCAATGCATGGACAATGTATTTTGACGGATCAAAGAAATTCAATTCAGCCGGAGCAGGAGTCGTGCTCATTTCACCTAAAGGCGACAAGCTGAAGTACGTGCTGCAGATGAAGTTCCCAACTCCTTCCAACAACGAAGCAGAGTACGAAGCCCTGATTCACGGCATGCGGATGGCCCAGAACTGCGACGCCACTCGCCTCATGATCTACGGCGACTCCTATCTGGTTGTGCAGCAAACCATGAAGCAGTGTGATGCCATCGCTGACAACATGATAGCCTACAGGGAGCTGTACAATCAGCTGGAAGGCCTCTTCGACGGCTGCGAACTGCGGCACATCGGCCGCGAAAGCAACGAAGAAGCTGACGTCCTGGCCAACCTAGGATCGGATCGAGCTCCGGTGCCACCCGGAGTCTTCCTCGAGTGCATCACACAGCGCTCAATCAAGGTCCGGCCCCCGCCAGGACCCTCTACATCGGCAACAAGCACCGCCAACCCGCCAAGCACGGAGAAGGAGGTCATGGAGATAATGCTAGTCGAGCCCACGTGGACAAGTCCGTATCTGGCCTACATGCTGCACCAGCGACTGCCGGAGAACCCAGTCGAAGCCAAGCGCATCGTCCGCCGTTCCAAAGGCTTCACCATCATCAATGGCGAGCTCTACAAGAGAAGCATCTCAGGAATACTCCAAAGGTGCATCGATCCAGCCGACGGCCAAGCAATCTTACTCGACATCCACGCCGGCATATGCGGGCACCACGCAAGCAGTCGAGCACTGGTGGCCAAGGCGCTGCGAGCAGGGTTCTACTGGCCCACCACAATGCAAGACGCAGAAGAGCTGGTCAGAAAATGCGTTGGCTGTCAGGAGTTCGCCAACAAGCCGCATGCACCAGCGTCGGCACTGAAGACAATACCACTCGCGTGGCCCTTCGCGCAATGGGGACTCGACATGGTAGGTCCCTTCAAGAAATCCTCCCCAGGCGGGCACACTCACCTCCTGGTGGCAGTCGACAAGTTCACGAAGTGGATCGAGGCGGTCCCAATCACAAGCTCAACCGCAACCTCAGCGGTCAACTTCATCAGGTCAATCATCTTCAGGTTCGGTGTGCCACACGGCATCATCACCGACAACGGGACGAACTTCACAGCCGAAGAATTCAGGGATTTCTGCTCCGAACAAGGTGTCAAGCTCAGTTATGCATCTGTCTCGCACCCGCAGTCCAACGGGCAAGTCAAGAGGGCCAATGGCCTAGTCGGCAAAGGCATCAAGAAGCGTCTGCGAGTACCATTGAAGCGAGCCGCAGGAGCCTGGGTGGAGGAACTACCAAGTGTGCTGTGGAGCCTACGCACCACGCCAAACAGATCTACCCAGTATACACCATTCTTCATGGTGTACGGTGCCGAAGCAGTCCTGCCCTGCGACATCAAATTTGACGCTCCACGAGTGGTGGCATACGACGAGTCTGATGCTGAAGAAGCACTTGAAGATGATATGGATGTCCTGGATGAGGCACGCGACATCGCCCTCAGCCGCACAGCTGTGTATCAGCAAGATCTGCGCAACTACCACGGTCGGCGACTGCGGCCTAGAGCATTCGTCCCAGGAGACCTGGTTCTCCGGCTCAAGCAGAAGAAGGTGCACAAACTCGCCTCCCCATGGGAGGGGCCATACATTGTGACAGAGGCAATCGGCAATGGAGCCTACCGCCTGAAGGACTCGAAGACAGGGACAGTCTGCAACAATCCGTGGAACGTGGCACAGCTACGCCGCTTCTACGCCTGATCAACCCCAGCTTGTAAGCTTCACCTTGTTAAGTAGCAGCAGGTTTCTTACGCACTCTTTCCCTCGACAGGGTACCTAAGGGGACTGGAAGGGTTTTAACGAGGCGGCCTGTTTGCGAGAATCAATAAAGATATTTGAAGGAAAAGACTTGTCATTTCTTCCTTTGTGAGCAATCAACCTAAATCCTAGGCCGCCACTCGAATCACTCGGGGGCTCGCGCCATACAGGTCTAAGTCTAGCCTAGGCCGCCACTCGAATCACTCGGGGGCTGCGCCACACAGGCGTAACTCGAAAATCCTAGGCCGCCACTCGAATCACTCGGGGGCTCGCGCCATACAGGTCTAAGTCTAGCCTAGGCCGCCACTCGAATCACTCGGGGGCTGCGCCACACAGGCATCACTCGAAAATCCTAGGCCGCCACTCGAACCACTCGGGGGCTCGCGCCATACAGGTCTAAGTCTAGCCTAGGCCGCCACTCGAATCACTCGGGGGCTGCGCCACACAGGCATCACTCGAAAATCCTAGGCCGCCACTCGAACCACTCGGGGGCTCGCGCCATACAGGTCTAAGTCTAGCCTAGGCCGCCACTCGAATCACTCGGGGGCTGCGCCACACAGGCGTAACTCGAAAATCCTAGGCCGCCACTCGAACCACTCGGGGGCTCGCGCCACACAGGTCTAAGTCTAGCCTAGGCCGCCACTCGAACCACTCGGGGGCTGCGCCACACAGGCATCACTCGAAAATCCTAGGCCGCCACTCGAACCACTCGGGGGCTCGCGCCATACAGGTCTAAGTCTAGCCTAGGCCGCCACTCGAACCACTCGGGGGCTGCGCCACACAGGCGTAACTCGAAAATCCTAGGCCGCCACTCGAACCACTCGGGGGCTCGCGCCATACAGGTCTAAGTCTAGCCTAGGCCGCCACTCGAAGCACTCGGGGGCTGCGCCACACAGGCATAACTCGAAAATCCTAGGCCGCCACTCGAACCACTCGGGGGCTCGCGCCATACAGGTCGACAAGTGCAAAATCACACATACAACATCATATGGGCATACATACATGCATATTTATGTTACAAGCTAACATCATACAACAAACTATTTTTCTTAGTCGACAGGCTCTTCCTTTGGCGCATCCAGTGGCCCTACACGCCGCTCTGTATGATTCAGGACCTGTCGCATCACCTGACGTGCGGCCTCAAGGGATTCAGCATAATCAACATCCCTAGGCAACCCATCAAGTATTCTGTCCAAGGGAACATGAGGTCGGTGCAGTCGAACATAGGCAAACGCCGTGTTGGCCCCGGCAACAAGCTGACCGAGGACGACCCCCTTCAACGCCCTAGTGCTGCGGAACCTCTCCAACAGCGCGGGCAACCCTTCCGGCTGTTCATCAAGGGGGAAGAACACTTTGTTGATTTGCCAGAGTGCTTTCCTGCAACCTTCAAGCACGAACGCAGCTCGCCAGCACTACAAGGATTTGGGTCTATTGCAACAAAAAAAATTGTCGCAATATGTGCCGATTTGTGGCAATATGTATCTATTGCCACAAAATGACTTTCGTTGACAAGCGTTGCAATAAAACGCATGGAAATAGGCTATTGCGACAAAAAAGAAATTGTGGCAATAAAATGATCTATTGCAACAACCATGAGGGGCAGTTGCCACATTTTTCCCTTGTGGCAACACTCACTTGTCTCCACAATTTCGATTTGTGGAAATAGCTTAATGCAACAAGAAGACGAATTGTGGCGATTAATAGTTTGTGGCAATAGACATTTGTGGCAATAACCTATGCCAACGACCAATGGTTCGTGGCATATACTCTTTCGTGGCAATATGTAATCGTGGCAATAGCCTACGGCAACAACCCTTGTTTTGTAGCAGCAGACATTTTGCCACGGACCACTAGACTCGTGGCATTAAATTATTGCGACAAACATTCCACTCGTGTCGATAATCTATTGCGACAAGTTAAATTTTTCGTGGCGATAGTCTATTTCAACAAAATTCACTTTCGTGGCGCCACATAGTTATTGCAACGGCCAACTTTTCCGTAGCGAGAAGCTACTGCGACAAGTTAAACTTTTCATGGCGATAGTCTATTTCAACAAAATTGGATTTCATGGCGCCACATACTTATTGCAACGGCCAGCCTTTTTGTAGCAAGAAGCTACTGCGACAACGTGAAGTTTTCGTGGCGACAGTCTATTTCAACAAAACTCGGTTTCGTGGCGCCACATACTTATTGCAGCGGGCGGAATATTTGTAGCAAAAAGCTACCGCGACAACTTGAAGTTTTCGTGGCATTAGCCTATTTCAACAAAGCTTTGTTTCGTGGCACCACACAGTTATCGCAACGTGCAGAGTAATTGAGGTCACAAGTTATTGCAACAATATAAAGTGCAGCCATTAAAAAAACAGCAATTCAATTGCAAAATTCAAAAGATATGCATAATATGAATATTCATACAAATCATAATTCTCGTAGCAAATATCCAAATATCCATCAAATGAAACTAAAAAAATACATCCATCCTAATTAAGTGCCAAGCCTAAGCTCTACATTATGCAGACTCCAATCCATTTGTAACGTGGTAGTTGAAATTCCGAACGTAGTTGCGTTTGCCTGCTAATTCTCCTTTTGTGTTAGCCCAGCTAATTCCTTTGGATCCTGCAATCAAGAACGGAATAAAATTAGCCAACCGAATATTAGAGCAGCCGACAGTAAGAACCTTCAGTCTGGTGGAAAGGATGTCTTGCATTTCTAGATGATTTCAAAACCATGACCACCTGTACTAGAGGTAATGGAAGCATCATTCTACTATGGAATGATAAATGGCTGCAGGGAACCATTGACAACGCAATTACCACATCTTTACTACAGAGAAAGAACTTCAACATAGACTCATCAGAATGTGTTCTATGTGATGATTGCGTTACTGAATCTTATATGTACCACTGTACCAAGCAGCAACTAGCAACTAAATTATACACAAAATCTGACTACTTGGCATCATTCCTTTTTGAGTTACCAGTAAAAATGTCAAGATTGATGCGATTGGTAAGTCCCAATGTCAAGCAATGGCATCATTCCTTTCAGTTTCAAAGAACAAATTAACAACAAGTCAAGAATTGGGACTTACCATTGCTTTGTATATTCGAGAATTTTGTATGAGGTGATTTGAAGAAATCACATTTGTCCTTGGTCCTGATAAATTGCTATTAGGACTACAGCTTTGTAAGACAGTAGGTTGCAAGCTTGGAGTGATATTTGGATATTCGGTCCTCTTCTTAAGCACCTGCAAATAGAAGTACATTTTCAGCAATGCAAGTAAGCAAAATAAATCTTAGAAGATGACAACCAAATGACAGTAATTTTGTATGAGGAGGTTTGCAGAAATCACATTTGGTTTTGGTGCTGATAAATTCCTTTTAGGACTAGAGCTTTGTAAAACAGAATTTTGCAAGCTTGGATTAATATTTTCTTTCTCGGTCCTCTTCTTAATCACCTGCAAATATAAGTGCATTTTCAGCAATGGAAGTAAGCAAAATAAATCTTAGAAGTTGACAAGCATATGACAGTAATCACCTGCTGTTGGATTCCCATCTCTTGGACCAGTTTAGCCATCTGTTGCTTGAAGCTTGCCGCCATTTTTCTTTCAAATTCCTGTCTTGATCTAGTCTCTGCTTCCAACCATTTTTCCCTTGCAGCACGCTCTTCGTGTAACATCTTCTCAAGTTCTTCTCTCTCAGCACGCTCCATGTTAATACTCTCTTGCATGTCCGCACGTTCAGTATCTAGTCTACCTTCTAATATGTTGACATGCTGGATGAGCTCAGAATTTTGCTGCTGGGTTTCTGCTGTAACACGAGCTTGGTCCTTCATCTGCATCCGGAACCTTTCAGAAGCAGTTTGAGGTTTTGCCATGTAACCAAACCCACGAGGCTGTGATGACTTGCATTTCAGAGTTTCTTTGTACGCGGTCTGGAAAAGATTGTTTCTCTGCTCACTTGAGATCGGACCTTGAGTTTCAGTTTCTTTGGTTTGAACCGCTTGACGTGCGTTGTCCTAAGAACAAGAAGAAATATTATAGCAACGGCATCAACATTGACCTATAAAATATGAAACAAGAATAACAGAATACATCAGTTTACTCACATAAACATCCTCGGAATCTTTGTTAGACCATGTTCCATTCTTCGTGTGCGTCAGTTCCCACAAAGCAACACAATCTGGCTCTTCTCCAGTTTCCAAGTTTCTCTGCAAGTAATATGACAATGAGATGCTTGAAACATGAAACATAGGTAGGAGGTAGGAATACATATTATGTAATTAAGAGCCATACGCTCTCAAAACTTTTTTGCGAGTACGGTTTTGCTCCACATTTATGTGTTGTCTTCTGTTTCTTACGATTATCAGAATTCTTTTGGCTGCGTTCCTATCCAGTCATTGAAACAAAATATAAACAATCAGGCAAGTCGCGTCATGTAAACACGTAGTAGACAAATTGTGAGCTTATAGATAACCTTAAATTTTGCATCATTGCCAAAGTAGTTGATCAGCCATTCCCACTCTTCTAGTTGTAAATCTTCTGGCACATTAGCCAATCTAGCCTCATCTGTTTTGTATGCCTTGTAAGTGGAGCTTAGAGTTGATCGCCAGCCTCTGTATCGCTCCATCGCAATTTTGAGAACTCTTTTTTCAGTTTCTTCTGTACCATCAAGGTTATACCTGGCCTGTAAAGCGTACAACAAATGAATCTACATAAGTAGTCCATTATCGACGGTAAAATGAGATAAAAAATGTGAAAAAGGTCGTACTCACTATCATATCTGCAACAATGGGTCGAAGGACACTAGAGTGGATGTCGCACCATGACCTCACTCCAATGAGGGGTAACCTTCTTTTCATCACGATTACCACGTCATCCTTGAATGACCGATTGTTCAATCCTATTGTTCCACCCAATGTTTCGGAGAATGAAATATCTAGCTTCCCAGATCCACTGGCAAAACGCTTCGCAGATGCTTTAACACCTTTTAGGACACCTCGCCCTTTCCTCTTCTTCTGTCCACCAGGTTCTACAGCTAGAACCATACAAAATAGTATTGCATTACTTGGTTGTTAGAATGTAAGAAAGGAGGACACAGATATAAAGGAAATGAAGTACCATTCTCTAGTCGCGCGCGGTTGCAGCGAGCATGGGATGGCCATTCATCCAGGGCACAAATGTCATCAGCATTCACTGGAGTGTCAGATTCTCCTTCAGTACCTGTACAAGATTTAGCAGTACTGAAGATTTAGCAACGTAACCCACACAAGGATTTTACGCGTTGTAACAAATGCTAGAGATAGCTTAAGTGACATAAGAATTTACCAGTTCTTCGTTGTCCACGTTCATCCTGGTATGCTGTTATACTTTCCATCCTTGAGTAGAGAACGGAGCCTTTCATTGTGCCCTTGTGTAGGTAGGTAATACCAGAATTTGTGTCAGTTTCAGAAATATCAGAAAACGTAAAACACTAGTAAACCATGATGTACATTTAGAATAGCCCTACTCATAATTTTGCCTATAATCACGTTCAGGATGGGTATACACTTGCTGCTACTCAAACTTATCACTGAATCTATTTTTTGTTTCTAATTTCTAGGTTTTCTCTCACAGAACTTATATAATTTATCTATCTTAAGTTATTAGGACTCGTCATCAAAACCATAAGTAATTCATGGAATTTTGTCGACAATTGCAGTATGAAACGGAACTATAATACTGTACTTCTTCTTTATCTCGGCTCCCTTTCTTTTGTGTATCCTTCCAGTTAGATTCTAATTACAATAGAATGGAGTTATTTCTCTATGCAAGTATAGATTTGAGAGTTCTTGTGGATGCTACTTGTGTGTCTAGCCCCAGACATTAAGATTAATAATAAAGAGAACTATGGAAAAATATCTTGCTATGTCATTTTGCTAGACTGCTCAAATCTGAACCATGTTCGAACAACACTAACTTCACTATGCGTAGGTATTTTTGTCTGCTTTAAAATCAAGATGTCATAGTGAATAATACTCGCTTTTATGGTACCATAAACTTCCCAGATAGACATATGTCCTTATGGTATGCTCGATGAAATTCATAGTCTGAAAAAGTCACGCTGTGAATTAACATCTCGCTGGAATTAACTAATGCAGCTGCTATGTTTTTTGACAGGACTAGCCTTACAAACATAAGGCAAAATGCCTCGAGATAAGACCTGGATGGAAAAGGAAAGAGATTCTCCTGAGTGGCAAGCTGGCATGATGGATTTCTTGGATTTAGCTTTTGCTGGTAAAAGTGCAAACTCATATATCCCATGCCCATGTAGGAAGTGTATAAATAGTGCTCAGAAAAAAAGGAGGGAGGTTCATAGTCACTTGCTGCACCATGGGATGGATCCGAACTACACTAACTGGATATACCATGGTGAGCAACCAGATGATTCCGATGATGATTCCGATGATGAAGACGCTGCAGATGATGGTGCTGGGTTGTGTGACATGCTCAATACTCTCATTAGGGGCACAGACATGGAAAGTAATGCAGATCATGATGGAGGTGCAGGAGACAGTCATGTGGATGATTCAAGCGGTGAAGGAAGGAACCAGGAGCCAAATGCAGCAGCCAAGATGTTCTTCGAACTATTGAAAGAGGCAAAAAAACAGTTGTACCCAGGTTGTGAGGAAGTCACGAAGCTATCTTTCATTGTGATGCTTTACCAAATCAAGTGCGTGACCGGGATGACCAACAGAGCATGCGACTTAATGCTGCAGATGTTCACGCGGGTGCTGCCGAAGGGTCACTGCATTCCTACTAATCTGGCAAAAGTAAGGAAGGTGATCCGGGAGCTTGGGCTGGACTACAAGAAGATACACGTGTGCGTTAATGATTGTGTGCTATTCCGTGGTGATCATGCTGATGCACAAGAATGCCCTGTCTGTCATGCGTCTCGATGGAAATCTACTCCTAACGGTGACGAAGAAAATGCATCAAGCAGTAAAACAAAGAAGCCAGTGCCACAGAAACTTCTATGGTACTTCCCACTCATTCCAAGATTGCAAAGGCTGTACATGACAGAAGCTATGTCATCACATATGAAATGGCATAAGGATAGTCATGTCGATGATGGCGTAATGAGGCACCCTGCAGATTCGAAGGCCTGGAAGCATGTTGATAAGAAATATCGTAAGAAGTTCTCAAAGGATGCTCGGAGTGTTCGGCTTGGCCTTGCTTCAGATGGATTCAACCCATTTGGGCTCATGAGTATATCACACACTACGTGGCCTGTCATTCTTATCCCTTATAACTTGCCACCTTGGATGTGTATGAAACAACAGAATTGGATCATGTCTATGATTATTCCAGGACCAAAGTCAGCTGGAAATAACATAGATGTGTACTTGCAGCCACTGGTTGATGAACTGAATATTCTGTGGGATAAAGGAGCTAACACATATGATGCTGCAACCAAAGAGAATTTCCAGCTGTACGCATGCTTGTTGTGGACCATCAATGACTACCCGGCTTTTGCAATGCTGAGTGGTTGGAGCACAAAAGGCAAGCTAGCATGCCTTCATTGCCACAGACATACAGATTTTCTGTGGCTCAAGTATGGTCGAAAGCATTGCTACATGGGACACCGGCGTTTTCTGCTCAAGAACCACAAATGGCGTCGAAACAAGGTATTGTTCAACAACAAGACAGAACCTAGGGATGCCCCAGTGGCACTTACTGGTGAAGAGATTGTGCGGCAGCTTGATAGCATTCAGCATGAACCATTTGGGCGAACAAATAAGAGAAAGCGACCAGAAACTAATATCTGGCATAACTGGAGGAAGAAAAGTGTATTTTTCCAGCTCCCATATTGGAAGCATTTGCTGGTTAGGCACAATTTGGATGTTATGCACATCGAGAAGAACATCTGTGACAGCGTTCTGGGGACTCTGCTTGAGATGGCTGGGAAATCAAAGGATGGTGTGAAGGCTCGTCTCGATTTGGAGGACTTGAAAATAAGGACGGACCAGCATCCAAAGCCCGGTAAGCTTAAGTATGACATGAAGAAAGGTTGCTATGCTTTAAAGAAGGAAGATAAGATATTGCTGCTCAAGTTTCTGCAGAGCATTAAGATGCCTGATGGATATGCTTCTCACATTAAGCGATGTGTGCTCCTCGATCAGTGCAAGATTACTGGGCTGAAAACTCATGACTGTCATGTTATATTTCAGAAACTTCTTCCTATTGCGTTGCGCAAGCTTCTGCCAGAGAACGTTCTTAACCCATTGCTTGAGCTGAGTAAGTTCTTTTCTGATTTATGCTCCAAGGAGTTAAGGGATGAGGATTTGGAGAGGTTGAACAAAACAATTCCAGAAACTCTATGCCAGCTCGAGATGATCTTTCCACCAGCGTTCTTTGATATTATGATGCATCTCCCAATTCATCTCGCCGAAGAGGCCCGATTGGCGGGGCCTGTGATGTATAGATGGATGTATCCAGTCGAGCGATACTTGCGCACGCTGAAAGGGTATGTGCGTAACATGGCTCACCCAGAAGGTTCTATTGCAGAGGGGTACATACTCGAAGAGTGCATGACTTTTTGCAGTCGATTCGTCGATGGCATGCCTACAAAAATAAGTCAGTCTGAACGCCATGAAGATGGAGGTGCAGATCAACCACCAACAGGGATTTCCATAATGAGTACAGTTGATAACTCCAAGAAAGGTTTTGCTCGTCAACAACTCTCTTTGCCTGAGGTTAATGACATGAGGCATTTCATAATAACAAACTGCGAGGAAACCGCGCCATGGGCTGAGTAAGGATACCTATGTACTCATTTCACATCATTATGTGCATCAATAATGTCCTGTTGAATTAACAACCATTTCTCTTTTGCAGGGAACATCTCCAGGAGCTCAAAACGAACAATTCTCGTAATCCTGATAAGCAACACGAGAAAGAGTTTGTTGGCTGGTTTGAGAGACGGGTAAGTTTCTTTCACATTTTCACTAACGCGTTCCCAGCACCGACGTACCAGCGCTGTACATTTCACTCACACATATAGTATTCCATTAAACAGATCACAGAACTCCACAAGGATGGGAAGGTCAGCGATCTTATTTATGCACTAGCTAAAGGACCTGATCACCTAGCTCGAGTTTACAATCGTACAGTTCTGAATGGTTATTACTTTCGGAATTCGTACATAGAGCGTGACTTGAGTACCCAAAATAGTGGCGTCATAGTCAAGGGCGATGAAAGAACAGGCAATATTGATTATTATGGGGTGATCAAGAAAATCATAGTTCTTGACTTCCCTCCTGGTAAGGAGGTCGTTCTATTCCAGTGTGACTGGTTTGATGTGCCTGCTGCCAATAGAACTCAGAGTAGGGGGTATAAGAAGGACAAATATGGAATTATTGACCTCGACACTACTCAGCGCCGATTCAAGGGAGATCCTTACATTCTAGGGCTCCAGGCTGAACAGGTCTTCTATGTGAAAGATGTGAAGAACCCTGATTGGGCGACTGTTATAAAGATGAATCCACGCAATTTGTTCGCTCCTTCTGTTTTAAATGGTGTTGGCCTTGATGAAGCTGCTGTAGCCGATGAAGGCGGTGACGCAGACGTACTGGATGTCGTTGATGCGGAAATAATAGTGCCGGAAGCTACTGTACCTGATGAGATCACTAGTTGGTCCAGAAACGATGAAGGAACCAGCGTTGATGCTTCTGTCATCCAAAATATAAAACCTGTTGAGTTTGATGATGATCTACTCGAATCTGATGATGATTTGGATGATGATGAGGCTTACATAAATGATGGCCATGTCGCTCCTTTGGGACGAGAAGAATCGGATGACGACCTCGGGTTCTTTGTGTAGGCTCTAGTCTCTTGGTAAGATATTCCACATGCCAAGACATTAATACATATTCCTGTTTTTAATCAGTACTTGTATGGTTTCTGTCGGTTTGCATTTTCCGTTTGTTCAGAACTTGATTTCTTCAGTAATTACTATGAATGATGTTAGCTACAGCCAAAGGTTCCTTCTAGGATAAATCTAGCGCTGGAAAGCCGGCTTTATATTTGCTCATCTGGATAATATGTATACCGTCGCAGTACACAAATGCACAAGCTGATACTATGTGTTGCTGTTATGATTCATCCTATGCATACCTTCCTTGTTGTCTAAACACATATACCTTACTTTATCAAGTCTAAAGTAGTTCCTGCAATATGCATACTGTTGTGTGAAGATGCCTCTTTTTCTTATGCTAGAAGTCAAACATGTCAGCTAGAACCTCACAGTAATTTTTGAGTCATAATTATATGTCAAACATGCATCAGTATGCGGTCTTTGTTGTTCATTAGGCTGATTGAACTGGTTCGTGTCCATATTCTTGGCAGTGCAGTCTTATTTTTACTCAGGCTTATTTAATTAGTATCCATGATTTAGATTTGGAGCTTTATCACAACTACATTTTAACATGCACATTGGAATATTCAAAGGGCTCAATTGCTATCTGTTATGTCAGCCAGCTAGCTATCTAGGTGACTGATCCATTACAAGAAGAACATTCTTGGATAAATGCATAATATGTCTTCAGCTACCTAGTATTAATATCTGCAATTACATGTATAGAAAATTTTAGACAGTAGAAGATAAATATTAGATGTATTAGATTGTAATCTTGTAGTAACTGTATTTTTCATTTATATTTCAGATTCGTCAAGGCATAATCCTGTATGGACTGGAGATATAGTGCTTGGTAGAACTGCATGTACGAAGCTAAGTTAAAGTCTTTTGATAAAGGTGCTAGCAGCGAGCAAGAAGGCACAAGTGAAGTTCAACTTATGATTTGGGAGGTTAAATTGTAAGACATTGTCTTACAATTGGCTGTCAACTTTGCTTCATATGAATTATTAATATGGGCGTGTTTTTGTGCGGTATCTCCAGTGATCTTGTAGGAATTGTGAACCTGGTTGTGCTCTTGTGGTTGTGTGGATTCGATGATCTCATATGAACCTGTGCTCTTGCTTGAGGAAACAATGTTTTGTTCAGATCAAACAAGTGTTCTTGTCTTTGTGTATGTTTAAATATATGTTTGTTCTTGTCTGATGATCAGAGACTAAGCCTAAAGAGCGTCAGCGGTGTGGTTGCCAGCGATTTAGCTGTGCACCAAGGTTAATGGATTCTCCTTTCCCCTTTCAAAAAAAAACAAGTTAATAAACAGAAAAAAAAGGTGAAGGTCTCGGCCGAGCGAACCCGCCAGCCATACAGCCCAGCTCAGCAAGTTGTGCGCGGTGGCTGAAGTCCAGCCTGGAGTGCAGCCCAAACAGCGGCAGGTCGGCGGCCTCATGCGCTCGAGGCCCAGGCCCACCAAAGATATTAGAAGTTATAGGACTCGCGTGCAACTTGTACACCAAATTGTGAGCTGGTGCGGTGGTACGCACGCTGAAGGAAAGGAAGGAGGTCGCTGGTTCGAGTACCCCGACTGCACTTTTTGCCGGGATTAATTCCTGACGAGCGTGGTCTGTGGGGTGTTGGGCCTAGTCCGCGGGGTGTTGTGTGTCCGGCCCAAAAAAAAGATGAAAATGTAGGTCCCATATTATAGAGGCTATAAATACATCTATAAAGTATACAAAATAAACAAAGAAAAACAAGGAGCGCTTCGAGAATATCGTTGCAATATCTTTCTTCTTTTCGCAACAGTAGGGAATTGTTGCAATATGTAATATATATAACCACGAATATATTTTGTCGCAATACGTAATATTTATTGCAACGCAATAAATTTGAGGCAAAAAGCGGGCTACTACGACAAATGCATATTTTGTCGCAATAGATATCCGTTTATTGCAACAACACCCATAACTACTGCCACATGCCACAACCGTTGCAATATGAGCCCGAATATTACCACAAAATTCTGCTTTGTTGCAATACCCGCTCTCTATTGCAACAAAAATGGTTATTTCCCGCAACGCATCGCAATTGTCGCGATAGCACCGGCATATTGCAACACGGATGCAGTTTGTGGCAATACGTGCGCCCTATTGCAACAAAAAAGAGCGCTTATCGCCTCGAAACGAAATCGTGGCAATACATGGAAACTATTACCACGAATTGCAATTTTGTGGCAATATCAAGCCTTATTGCAACAAAAGATGCCCGTTGCAATAGTTATTGTTGCAATAGACCGGATTTCCTGTAGTGCAGGTGCGATCCAGCATCCGCGCGAGTATACGGCCCTCTCCCTTATGTACCCAAAACTGGCGAGCTTCGACAGAATTACCGGTGGCCTCGCTCTCCACGCGCTCGTCCACTCGAGCGTTCTCGGCTTGCCAGTCGGGGTTAACAACTGCAATTAACGGGTCAAGGTGCAGACCAACACAAGCATGAAGAAATCAAAGAGAAGCAGCTAGAGCCCAAACCTTGTAGTTGTCGACATATCAGATCAATCTGGTCAAGAAGGAACCGTTCGCGCTGATTGAACGGCCCAGCGGAACGAGCCCTGAGGCGTTCAAGCTCCACTTCAGTTCTCCGCAGCTTCGACTCAAGTTCAGTGATCTTGTTCCTCATATAGTTAAACACCCGCTGGTCGTTCACGCTCCGTCTGGGAGTTGGATCAGCTAGGCCCTGTTGACGAGTGGGCGCAGCAGAAGAGGTACTCTCACCCTCATTTACACGGATGGCCTCGGCGACTTCAAGAGCAGCATTTTCATCAGGCTGCCAAATTAAGTGGTGTCAAACAGAAGCCATATTCATTATAGCAAAAGACTCGAAGAGGTACATTGACATGGAGGAATCAGGAATTGCATTGATAAATAGACTTCATTATGTTCACTACAAAAGGCGAATCAAAAGGGAACCCTACTACACAGACTACACTGCAGACTCCGACTGCGAGCGACTCTTCTTGGAGGCCAACTCTGCAGCCCTGGCAAGCTTCCTCTCAAAGGTATCAATCAGCTTAACAGCTAACTGACTTGCTCTTGCCTTGACGCTGTTTAGCGACTTGGTCTTGCCATCGGGCTTTCGAGGAAAGTCGCTGACAACTGCCTCGAAGTCGCCTGCAACCTCATGACCAAGCAAAAGCCGGAAAGTGAACTCTGAGCCGCGTACCGTCTGGGCACGCGTGTAGTCCGCCAGGGTGGTCGCCTCGCCTTCAAACGGGGACGCAAGCGCGTCAACATCGGTCGGCAATGGCTGGCTGGGGAAGACGCTCCGATGCACACTCGCCAGAGCATCTTTCGACTTCTGCAGCGCCGCTGAAGATTGCTGCAGTGCAGTCGAAGCGTACGCGTGGGCGCGGTCGACAAAGCCAACAGCCGTCTCCAGGTCGACACTCTCACTGGAAGTATCCTCTGGAGGAGCGCCTCCGCACGGCTCTGAACAACGAAGATGAATACGCTTGTGACACATCCGAAGTCAACACAAGACAAAGTAGGCAGCGAGCCGAGATACTTACCTCCGATTGCATGGGCGAGTCCGAGCAAGCGTTCAACCTGGGTTTTCTCTAGTTCACCCCGGGTTTGCTCACGCTCTTGAGCTGCACCCAGGGACTTCTCCAGCTCGGCGACCCGCCTCGCCAGAGTCTCCTTTTCGCCTGTGAATCACCGGATCAAAGTCAAAAACAAAGATAGTCGATACACCTCCTGAATACACGGGTTGGTACTTACTGTTGGCTCGCTCCAGAGCAATGCGGAGTCGACCATCCTCCTTCTCCATGCGCATGAAGGACTTGGCTCCCTCAAGCAGCTGGCGACAAAACGGCTGTGCAAAGAAGCAAAAGTGTCAATCTGTGCCCGACTATCCTAGTCACGCACATCTTCGGGGGCTACTCCCATCGGGAGCGCTGTTCGCGCACCCGACACAATGAAATTGCAAGGCTAAGACAGAATATACTTACATGCTCCAGTAGCTCAGCATCCACTGCAGTCGCATCAGCAGCTCTTTCTGGCACCTTGGAGGTCGACGTCTTCAACGTCAAAGGATTATTGGCCTCAGGCGCCTCTTCGGGTGCCCCGGTGGTTCGCTCCGGGGCAGCCGCGGATTGGTGCTCCTCTTCTCGAGGCGAAGAGCCATCTCCACGAGTGTGATGGCTGTGTAAAGAAGCAAAACTTCAGAAAAGCGTCCGAGGAGTCGAAAGAAGAACAACGACAAAAAGGCGTACTTGCAGAGGCTTACCTGGTGACATCTTCATCCTCGCTGCTCATGGGAGGAGATGCCATCCCCCCAAACCCAACGGGCGGCGCCGAATTCAGTGGAGACACGAACAGCGGATCAACCGGCTCACTCGCATCGGAGGATGAGTCGCGGGCTTCCTTGTCCTCTGCAACCACTTCCTTCAAAGGAGACGACCCCGAGGTGGAGTCGACATTCCTTCGTCTTAGCCGCTTCCGCAGCGGCTCTTCGTCTTCGTCATCCTCTTCCACTTCCTCATTCGGCGAGTGAGCAGAAGGGAGTTCATCTTCATCGTCGTCCTGCTCGACGACTGTGGCCTCGTCGTGAGGTCCATTCTCCATCAGCGGAGGAAGGCTCACATAAGCCCTTCGATCCTGACGAGTAGCGAGCAGAAAAGTGAGTCAAGAAAAACAGTCGACTAAAGCAAGGCAAAGAGAATTCAAGGTGCTTACCTCAGGCACGGGATTGTTTGGCCCATATGGTTCGACTGGGCAGCTAACGTTGCACGGATCGGCGGCCCGAAGGCTGGTGATGTTCTTCACCTTAGTCGCGATCTGCGCGTCATCAAGCGCGGTGTCGACTGCAAGCTCCCACATTGGCTGGCGTCGACTCAGCGGCTGCACCTTCAGCTTGTGGAAAGTTGCGATAAGGTGAATGCCACCTGTCTCGCGTCCGAGCGTCGTCAGCAACCCGCGGAGCAGCGCCAGCAGTGGCTTGGTCGACTCCTTGTCCTCCTTTGACAGAGGGTGCGACCAGGCCTTGGTCCTCCGCAGAGCTCGATCAGCGGCGAACTCGGGAAGGCCTTCTTGGTCCCACTTGATGTAGAACCATTTCTTCCGCCAGTTCTGGACGGAGTCGGATTTCTTCAGCTGGAAGAAGCTTGTGTCGCCGCGCAGCTGGATTCCGAAGCCGCCCACGGGGAACGTCTGCTTCGACCGCCCCACCATCCGTCGCACCATGAAGAGCGACTTCCACAAGTTCCAGTTGGGTGCGATCCCCAAAAAGCACTCGCATAACACAATGAAGCTCGCAATGTTCAATACGCTGTTGGGATTCAGATCATGCATCTGAATCCCATAGGCGTAGAGAAGACCACGAACAAAATCGTGGATGGGGAACCCGAAGCCTCGCGGAAGGAACTCCACGAAGCACACGCGCTCCCCATCACGAGGAGAGGGGATCACATCCTTACCGGGGGCGCGCGTCGTCGCCGTGCTCGTCGGCGGCAGCAACCCTTGTTCGCGAGGGCGTCCAACTCCGCCGCCTTCACGGACGACTTCCCCCAGTCGCCCTCCAGCTTCTTCATCCCGGCGTCGTCGCCGGCGGCGGAGCCTTCCGCTCCCTTCACCCTCTTCTGGCCCATGGTGCTAGCGGAGGAGGAGAGAGTATCTGGTGAACTGGGCGCAAGGAGCAGCAATGGAGGAACAGCACTGGAGGAGAAAGCAGATGAGATGGCGGCGAAATGAGGAAGGCGTGAGCTGTTCCCCACCGCGGTGGAGATTATGTACCGCGGGGTCAGTTCATCCTGGCCGTCCTCCACGAAGCCGCAACTCGAGGCAACATCTGGTCCGTCCACGTGTCGCGCGGAGATAGCAACCGTCGCCGGCCACGCCGCCCACTACGCGCGGGAATCGAGGCGCCATCATCATGCCACGAAAATTTCGCGCCCAACGGTCAGAACAGTCAACACTGACACCGGGACCACTCTGTTACGTCCCATCGGATGCAGAGCACGCCGAAAACGTCAGCCCTGACGTCATCAGCGGAGGCGTGTCAAGTAAGCCAACGGGCTGATGGAGCACTCGGACAGTTCTTCGAGTGCAACAAGGAACAGTAAGCTCTGAGAGCTGAGTCGACTCGATAATCCATTCGAGTGAGACAAATACATAGTAAGCTTTACAAAGCTGATGACACCCGAATTCATCATTCGAGTGGACTCCAACCAGTAAGCTTTCATAGCTGAGTTTAAGTCGATTCCGTAGGCCATTAAGGCTGAGTACAAAGTAAGTCGAACAAGGCCAGTTTTGACTTGGGCATTTCGAGTCATCTTTTTACTCCCATCGGGAGCGGGCTTTTCGACTGAAGAAAAATTGAGTTTAACCTCAATTGCAAGCAATTCAGCTTAATCTCGGGGGCTACTCCCATCGGGAGCGCTGTTCGCGCACCCGATGACTAAGGACAACGACAGTCGAAAGCTGGCGAGTCAAGAAAATCATGAAGCGCACTCGATTATTCAAGACAGTAGCAGCCGAAGATTGGCTCGCGAAGGAGTCAGGTGGCGTGCCCGGAGGAAGGAGTCCTTTACTCGACTCTGCGATTCGACTAAGCACTCGGGGGCTACTGTCGTGGGGCTACCTTTCGGGTGCCCCACGGTGGTGATACCTGGGTCACGCCAAGTGAAGCCCATTGAAGCCCATGAAGTATACCGGGTGGCCCAAGTAGTCGGTTAGGCCGATGAGAGTTCTCCTTATCTTGTAACGTGCAATCTGCACCGTCCACCCGAGACCTGGCCTGTGATATAAAGGCCAGGAGGGTGCGTCGTCTAGGTCAAGCAACGAGCAAGCAAACCCTAGCGAGATTGCATCTCGCCATTGTAGCCACCTCAATAATTCCAGACAAGCAGGAGTAGGTCTTTACCTCACCTCGAGGGGCCGAACCTGGGTAAAACTCGCCCCCTGTTAGCCGTCACAGCCACCAACGTTCTCTCTCTCTCCCCTCAATCAACCCGGGGTGTACAACCTTGGGATTTGCCGAGTCCACTCCTCGTCACAAAGCAACCCCAAGTCTAGATCCACTAGGTTCCCCTCACTTAGAGGAGATTTTGATTGGTGTAATGGTAGATCTAGATCTCCTCTCTTGAATCGCTAAGTTTGGGCAAGAATCATTAGAGGGATTGAGAGGAATGAAGCTCACAAGGTTAGCAACAATGGAGGAGATAGGAAAGCAAGTGAGCAAGACCAGCCCCCAGGTTTTGGGGAGGGAGGAGGCTTTTTATAGCCTCCCCCAAAAACTAGCCGTTGGGGTCTTTTCAGGCCGGAGACTCCGGTGTAAGTGGGCCGGAGACTCCGGCCTGGGCCGGATATTCCGGCCAGGCTCCGGGCACCTCGGGTCATTGGGGCAGGCCGGACATTCCGGCCAAGAGGGCCGGAGACTCCGGACAACCTCCGGTGTCCCTCCGGACCCCTATCCAGTACCGCCCCACAAAGAGGCAAAGAGCTGAGAAAATCCTGGGGCCGGAGATTCCGGGTCCCTTGGGCCGGAGACTCCGTACCATCTCCGGGGTATCTCCAGACCCCAGTCCAGTACCGCACCGCAGCAACAACAAACGGCAGCGAAAACATAGGGACCGGAGACTCCGGTCATTTGGGCCAGAGACTCCGGTGTGGCCGGAAACTCCGGACCAACTACGGGGTAGATCCAACAGAAAAACAGCACCCCATAACTTTTGCAAATGAACTCCGTTTTCGATAATCTTGGACTCGTTGGAATCGTCACAATGAGCACAACAAGATTATGCAGAGAAACATCATGGTCCAACAAAATATTGTAAAATCAAATGGGGAAAGTTTAAAAGCTCTTTTTCGCAAACCGAAAAACCGTTTCTTTTGCTATTGAAGTCCAAAAGAAGCGAAACCAATTTTGTTGGAAAGAGGACGACAAAAGCAACCTTTGTAAAAGGCAAACAAGCAATGCAGATTTTGCAATGAGATGGAAGATATAAATCTTCCGCACGGATGAACCGGCAAAATCTCCAATGCCGAAAACACAAAAGAAGACGCAAATGCAAACCGTTTTCGGTGAACTTAGCCTTGTCATAACACGCACGACAAGCACCAAGACCACACCACGATAAGATTCAAATAAGAACCAATGAAGATGATTTCAAGGATGCAAGGATGCAAAGGGTTGAGCTCTCCATGAACGATACAATCAAGTTACTCGGTCGAGAGCCCCTCTTGATAGTACGGCTATCTATCCTATAACCCAGTCTCTCAACTAACATCATGAGACCGGTAAAATAAAAGCCCTATCAAGATCATACCTTTGCCTTGCGCATAAATCCACTTGAGGTCAATGTAGACGATCTTCATCTCCTCAAGACGCACCAACTTTCTTGATTGCGCTTCGCTTGGTGAAGATTCACATGGCTCCCCCATACACCAAGATGGGAGAAGCATCTCTTCGGCATATCTTCACTTGGCCTTTATCTTGATGACGAACACCTTGGCCTTGATCATCAAATTATCTTCTTCCCTTAACCTTGACTCCAACACATGGGGAACAAGCAAGACCTTGACTCCAACAAATGGAGACAAGCAAGCTAATGGACACCTACAAATATAGCTCAATGCAAATATTAGTCCATAGAGATTGTCATTAATTACCAAAACCATGCATGGGGGCAACCATGCACTTTCACCGGGATCAGCTTCAAATTGGACCCCGAACTAGGTTTTTCGGTGACGGCGCGTCGGGGTCGTGTTTCTGGAAAATAATGGCCGCCTCGACGTTTTTAGGGTAAAAGGAAATTTATAGGCGTCGGAGGGCGTCGAGGCGAGGTCCCAGGGGCAGGGGCGGGCCCCACCCGCGGGTGACCCTTGACCCGCGGCAGGGGACGCACCTGCCCTGTGGGCCTCCCCTCCAGCTCTCCTTTGGTCTGGTACTTCATCGTGGCAAATAAAAATTCCCCGTAAATTTTCGTCCAATTCCGAGAATATTTCCAGAAGTAAATTTCTGAAACAAAAAGACAGCAAAAACAGGGAACTGGCACTTGGCATCTTGTCAATAGGTTAGTCCGACAAAATGCATAAAAATGATATAAATGACAGTAAAAACATGTGACAATATCACAAAACTAGCATGGATCACTCAAAAATTATAGATACGTTTGAGACGTATCAGTTACCACGGTTTTATTTTGAACTAAGATATGTATGGAATGACACCAATTGTTTCCGAAATAAGTCTGCACTAATCGACGTTTTTGTTGGCACTCCGCACTTTCCAAAACTGAATCTTTGTACTTATAGATGTCATGCACTTCCTATCTGAGATTTTGTTTGTGATGGTATCATAATTTTTGTCCACCTTCACGAGGATTCTGCAATTTTTGAAAACTGGACATGTATACTTCCCCCAAATCACTTTATGTACTCTCTACCACATTTTGGCAGATGTTTTATCTTGTCCGCCCCTCCCCCGAGAATAGGGTCGGGTTCCACTATCATTTATAGCGGAACAACCTTTTTCATGCATTCCTACCATCGGCACTACCGTACTGAGTATGTGCACTTTCTTGATTAACTTTGTGTATACCCTAACGAACTATGCTTTGTCTCTATTCATGCCGTCTCCCATCCGTAACACTGCTTATCCTCTTTTAAATCCTCCCTTTATTGAATTGTTCAGCTTAATAATCTTTTTTAAATCTGGTTATGGGCATGTTTCGTACTTTATCTATCTGATTTTGTAAACATACACGAGTATATGTACTGTGAAAGTGAAAATGGGCACTCCTCTAAGAATAGAGATGTATTAATACTCATCTCACAAACATCTCATTACATGTTTTAGATTCTCACAGACAACCTTTTAGTGAAATTAGTAGAAAATATATTTTTATGATTCTATTATGTAGCTTATGTAAGGTCGTGCCCGTCTTCTTATTTGTATCATGATCATGCCATATATCTCGAATAGGTAGTACATCTCGTAACAAAACAATAATATTTGGCAATACAACAATTTAAACTCTAGACTCCCACGACACTACAAATGCAAATAGGGAAGCAGAAACTTCCAGTTCTAACATCTCTAAAGGAGTATTCAACAACCATATTGGAACAACACAAAGTGGGATCCTGATTACGGTTAGTGTTAATGCCTGATCAATAAACTATCAGAGCAGCACGAAAAAATCCAGAATCAAGTATGTTGTAACAGTCCTATATCTTGGTTCTCGATAAAAAATCATATATATCTTGAATCATGACACTGAAGAGAAAAATAATATGGAAGAAGCGATGAATCATCCCGCCCAAGCATGAGACTAAATCCACACACTTTAGACTCCTAGTATGCAAAAAAAATAAAGGCGTGCCCCAGACCTCAGGCTGCCGCCGTGCTTCCTGCGGGCCCCCAGTGCTCCTAGCAGTCCGTCAGGTTGTTGACCAGCTCGTACGCGCCATGGAGGCGAGCCTGCCGACCCTGGGGAGCAAGTCGACCACCGCCGTATAGTGCTAGCCCTTCGTTGACGAGCCCGCCGAGCAAACATGCCTAGAGCACGACGAGCAGTGGCAGAGCCAGGAATTGAGACGAGCCGGGGCGAACTCACAAGGTTTAAATTTTTTGAAACACAAAAACAAGTGTACTAAACAATAAAATGGTCCACAAACATCCAGGTTTCATAATTCATGAAGTACAACCACTAGCAAGAAGAAAAAACCATAAAAATAGCTTTAAAACTACTAACACAGACTCCTGTGACTTGCTCCATTATGCGCCACCATATGATAGGAAAATTCCAGGAGATATGTGCCTACAAATATGACAAATTTATGAGTCTAAATTTTGGCAAGCGTAATAATAGTCCTAGCTCTTCAAAAAATAAGAACATACCATTAAGTTGTATTTGTGCCTGGAAGAGAAAACTCTCGAGGTAGATGACCTCGACGATTCTTGAAGGAATGAAAACGTAGCATAACCCGCTTGTCATCAATTTTTGCAAATATTTCTTTCTCAACATAACAAATCATCAAGTCATTGAGCCAATCATCACCTATCTTGTTTCTAAGATCAGACTTTATAATGTTCATAGCCGAGAAAACTCTCTCAACTGATGCCGTTGCCACCGGTAATGTCAATGCAAGTGTAATGAGGCGATAGACCAATGGGAAGATTAAATGTTGTCTAGTTTGAACCAACTTGAGAGCAAGATCGGTCAGACTATCACAACCTAGGAAATCAATACTTCTCTTCATCACATCAATATATATGTTGAGTTCGTCAATCAAGAGATAGCAATCATGTGAAGAGAAATCAACAATGTACATTTTTGCAAGCTCAACTAGCTTCTCATGATCAAATCTGCTGAATGAATCTCTAGGATCAAGGCATGCAACACATCTTAATAGACGTGTAGAAGTTTCACAAAATCTATTATTCATCTCAACTATATTTCTATCAACCACCTCATTAAAGATTTGTACCTTGTAATGGTGGAGGCAAGTAACCATTTTGCGTGAGCTTCTTGGATAACCGAGGGCTGAAATGTTATCATCCATATTCGGCACTATAATATTTCTTCCACCACAAAAGTTAGTAGAAGCCAGCAAGAGAGGCTCCCATCCATCATCTCTCAATTTCTGCAATAGACTTTTTACCGACACAACCATATTCATGGCACTGACTATGTTCTGATCCTTTTGTTGCAATGCTTGTGACAAACCATTTGTTAAACCAAGAACTCGAAGCATCAAATGCAAGATAATAACAAATTCAAAGGTTTCCATGTATCCCATATAACCTGCAGCCAAACCTCTCTCCTCTGAATCTGTACCATCATGAGAAATACTATGCAACACCTCAACCACGGAATCCCACATTTGATGAATCCGGATTAGTGTTCTATGATGTGACCCCCAACGTGTATCACCAGGTCTTACTAAACTTGTCTCTTGATGTTGGCCTCTTCCTGATGAGATCTCCCCATTCTCTAGCAATGTCACCAAACGGTCATGATGCTTTTGCAACAGTGCATCTTTCTTCTTACAGGAGGCACTCACCTAACAAATTAAGAATGCATATGAGTACACATAGAGTTTGAGTGTATATCTATTTGCAAAGAAATCTACAAGAAAGACTCACCATATTGACAATTTTATTCAAATGACCAAAGAAATTACCAACAGCTAGAACTCCTTTCACAACAGCCACAAAAACCTTACCACACCCAAAACAGCCCTCAAACGAACTTCATAATCAATATGAGATTTCTCATCATAACAAGTGAGAGCATATGACACACTTTGCTTTTGATTTCTGAAATCTTCACAACAATTTCTTGCATTGTTGTGAATGCTGCTTGGTCCACCTACATGAGCATTGAAATATTCTGGTCCTTTCTTCCATTTTTTAAACCCTATTTTTGTGAAAGCATCATATCCGTGGTGTGAAGAAATGCTTTGAGGTTTGAAAAGAAAACAGTAGAAACAATATGCAGCATCTTTCTCCACACTATACTCTAACCAATCATATTTGTTATACCACGAATCTAAGAATGGCCGCCATTCTGTCCCAAATTTTGTTTTGGGAAAATTATGGCCGATCAAACGACTCCGGCCTCTCGACAAATATGCCCTTCTCATTTTATCTCTAATTTCTGGGGTAGCATAATCATCAATTTGTCTACGAATTCCAGGATCAGAAACCACATTTGCTAGATTAAATACTTCGTGAACACTTGATTGTGGAGATACACTGTCCTACAATATCGAAGTTGAAATCGATTTTAGTATTCAGAAGCTACACTATTCAAAATTTAGCATTCAAGAAGAAGAAGAGGAATAAACCTGCTCCTCGCGCGCTCGCTTGCGAGTTTCCGTCGCTGTCGCCTCTGCTGCCGCCGCCTGCGCTGCTGCCGTCGCTGCCGCCTGCGCTGCTGCCTCTTCTTCTTCCTCCTCCTCCTGCGCTTCTAGCCAGTCGAGCTCCTCCTGTTCGTCCATCACCAGCGGTCAGACGCACTGCCGCGGACGAGAAACGAATCCTCCGCACCGCGCAGCGCAGCAGAGAGGACGAGAGGTGAGAGCAGAGAGGGGAAATAGCCAGAGAGGCGGGGATGGGGGATTGGGCGGCGCCGCGGCGGCGAGGAGCTGAGCAAGATGGCGTCCGGCGGCGCGCGTGCGTGAGGATGGGGAATAGGTTTAGAGCATGAATGGATGCGTGCGCTGTATGCTGTATGCGTGCGTGACTGCCTGTCTGCCTCCACTCCTCGTTTCTCCAGTCCAGGATGTGTGAGAATAGGCCCAATTTTTATTTTGAGATGCAAATAGGCCCAGTTGGTAGAAAGGCCTAAATAGGGGTGGTCTTTGCTTCCGCGCGTGAGCCGGGGCGACCGCACCTGCTCGCCCCCATAGTGGCGCCGCCCGACGAGGAATGTGAAGTCGTTCGGCCAAAATCCATTGAACATCGCGCATCATCTGGTGAAACAATTACGGCACCTCGCGCACCTGCCAGTGCTGGCCATGGCAGGAGATTACATCCGTCCACATGGTGACATTTCTCGTTGGCGCGGCCGCGCGCCATGCGTGCTCGCTGCTGCACCTGAGGTACATGCTGACGAGCGGGCTGTTGGCGAAGACGACGTCGCCCCGTCTTGGCCATGACGCCGGGCACGCGCCGGCCGTGCTCCAGCGTGGTTAGCCTCGCGAACGCGCAGAGCACATATCCGAACATGAACTGGTCTGGTCGTAGCCCCTCCGCCCGCATCGAGTCGAACATCTCCACCGCCTTGGATCTGTGTCCGAGGCAGCGGCTGTTCGGTGGTGGATGCCGGATCTGGGGCCTCCCGGCGGCCAGGGGTGGTTCGCCGTCCGCATCCCTCCGTGTCATAGGCGAAGGAGACGAACGGCCAGGGAGGAGTGGTCAGGGGAGCAGGGAGTAGCTCGCGGATGAGGGCGGTGCTCACGGTGGCCTTCTCCTCTTCCCGGATGTGTGACAGGATGGCTGCCTGCGACATGGTTCACGCCGATGGTAGAAATTCTCTATCTAGATCTCAATCTCTCCCCTCTGTAATTTCTAGCATCGGTCAGGGTAAGGACCTGCGGAGAACTCTTGCTGTGCCGGTCCTGCGGCGAGCCGGAGACCTCCTTCTATTGCAGCTCCTGCTGCACCGGCCATGCGGGATTGCGGGGAGCAAGAGGAAGGCGAGGACTCGCCGGCTTCTGCAGCGCCAGCGGCCAGTCGACCACTTCTGCATCCACGTTCAGGCCTACCGCCGAGCTCTTCCGCCACCACTTGCACCCGCGTGGTCGAGCTTCTGCGCATTGTTAGCTACACTCTCGATCTACTATTCGAATCACAGGAATTGTAGCAATTACAAGGATTCAGAGAAGAGGAAGCTCTGGTCTCTACAATTCGAATTACAAGAGGAAAAGAGGAAGAAGCAAAGGCCAGGCCGAAGCCGCCAACTAATTCGCCACCGTCTGCTGCTGTCGACGCTTCTTCTTAAGGCTCGTCCAATCCTCTGGTGCCAGCTGGTCAGCGGGCCCATGTGCCAGCGGGGTAGCGCTTGCTTTCCTGTCTGGCCCTCTTCTCCCTTGCCAGCTCAGCAGGTGGACCACCCTCGTCAGTGTCACTGCTAACATTCCCCCTTCCTTGAACGCTGGCTTGTCCCCAAGCCAGTGAACGAGGAAATCTCTGCTTCAATTCATCAGCATCTTCCCAAGTGGCCAATGTTTCAGGTTGTCCAGACCATTGCACCAATACCTGTGCCACTGACACTGGGCCTTGCTGTCGAAGACGACGCTGGAGAACTCGAGTCGGCACCTGTAATATATCCAGAGGGGACGGAAGAACTGACTGAATAGGTGTATCAGGCCCAACTGCTTTCTTCAATTGCGAAACATGAATCACAGGGTGTATTCGACTGGTAACTGGCAAGTTCAACCGATAAGCCACTTCGCCAATGCGCTCCAGCACTTCGTATGGTCCATAGTATTTGAAAAGTAACTTGTGATGAGCACGAGGAGCTACTGAAGACTGCACATATGGCTGGAGTTTCAGATACACTCGATCACCCACTGCAAAAGAGCGTTCACTTCGTTTCTTATCAGCTTGATGTTTCATTCGCAGTCTGATTCTCTCCAGGTGCTGCCGCAATAATTCTTGCATCAAACGACGTTCATCCAACCAGGCTTGCAGATCAGGTGGAGGACAAGCATTATCAACTGTAATACCAAACTGCCTAGGTGAATGACCATATAGTACCTCAAATGGGGATTTGCCCAAGGCTGAATGCAAACTAGTATTATACCAATACTCTGCTAATGATAGCCACTGTAACCATTTAGTTGGACATGCGTGAGCAAAACAGCGCAAATAACCTTCTAAGCACTGGTTAACGCGCTCTGTTTGACCATCAGTTTCTGGATGATACGAGGAACTCATCTTCAGAGTTGTGCCAGTCAAAGCAAAGAGCTGCCGCCAGAATAGGCTATTGAAGATACGGTCGCGATCAGAAATGATTTGCTCTGGTAGACTATGCAGTTTGAATACATTATCCATGAATGCCATGGCCACATCAGTTGCTGAAAAAGGATGTGATAAAGGAATAAAATGCGCATAACGACTGAACTTGTCGACGACCACCAGTATGCAATTGAAACGACCAGATCTGGGAAGACCTTCTATAAAATCCATGGAAATCACTTGCCAGGCAGAGGCTGGTACAGGCAGTGGTTGCAAGAGGCCCGGGTATTTAGCTCTATCAGGTTTGGCTTGTTGACACACAGTGCACTGTTTGACAAAAGCATGGACTGTCTTAGACATACCTTTCCAGTGAAATAGCTGTTTAAGACGTCGCAATGTAACTGGAATGCCGGAATGTCCACCAACAGGAGTAGCATGCAACTCATGAATAATAGAATTCTGCAGTGATAACACATCAGGTATCCAGATTTTTCCATGTTTACGAATAAGACCATTTTTCAGAGAAAATCCCTTGTCATCAGTAGGTACTACTGCTAATTGTTGTAGCAATTCCATAGCATGGACATCTTGTTGATAGGCATCCAAGATAGCAAGGATCCAAGTTGGTTGACATGTTGAAATAGCAAGAACTTGTGAGTCTGGTTGTGGGCGGCGAGATAAAGCATCTGCAACTCTGTTATCAATACCCTTTTTGTACACAATACGATACTGTAATCCTAAGAGCTTAGTGAACACCTTATGTTGCCAAGGTGTATTAAGTCGTTGATCCATCAGATGGGTTAAGCTAGCATGATCAGTTCTTATGGTAAACTCAGCATGCTGCAAGTAGGAACGCCATTGTTCCACTGCTAACAGGATGGCCATGTATTCTTTCTCGTAAGTGCTCAATCCTTGGTTGCGGGGACCAAGTGCTTTACTAACAAACGCAATGGGATGTTCCTTCTGAAGCAACACAGCACCTATACCAATATCACAGGCATCGGTTTCAATCACAAAAGGGCAATCAAAATCAGGAAGTGCCAATACTGGTGCAGTGATCAATGCCTGTTTCAGAGTTTCAAAGGCCAATTGAGATTCTGATGTCCAAATGAAGGGAGTATTCTTGTGTAATAATTGAGTCAATGGTCTGCTGATAGACCCATAATTTGCCATATGCTTCCTGTAA
This sequence comes from Puccinellia tenuiflora, assembly GCA_012064385.1. Taxonomy (NCBI): domain Eukaryota; kingdom Viridiplantae; phylum Streptophyta; class Magnoliopsida; order Poales; family Poaceae; genus Puccinellia; species Puccinellia tenuiflora. The sequence continues at coordinate 734,294 of QRDG01001694.1, read as the reverse complement.
TAACCAGTCATACCCAAATAACTACGCAATTGCTTAGCATCAGTGGGAACAGGCCAATCTCGAATGGCAGCAACTTTAGCTTCATCAGGTGCTACTCCATTTGCTGAAATTACATTACCCAAGTAATGAATACTTGACTGTGCAAAAGCACATTTGGACAGTTTCACTTTCCATTGATTGTCAGACAACAATTGAAGCACTTGTTGTAAATGATGTAAATGATCTTCATAGCTTTTACTATAGACAAGTATATCATCAAAGAAGACAAGAGCACATTTTCTCAATAATGGTGCCAAAGTTCTGTTCATCTCTGCCTGAAAAGTTGCTGGTGCTCCAGTCAACCCAAAAGCCATTACAGTAAATTCAAAGTGACCATTATGAGTATGAAATGCGGTTTTGTATTCATCACCCTCAGTCAACCTTATTTGATGATAACCAGCTCTTAAATCCAATTTGGAAAAGCAACTAGCTCCATGTAATTCATCCAATAACTCATCAATAACTGGCAATGGATATTTACTCTTAACTGTCAGAGCATTCAAGTGCCTGTAATCCACACATGGCCTCCAAGTGTTATCCTTCTTTTTAACCATCAACAGGGGTGAAGCAAAACTGCTAGTACTGGTTCTGATCACTCCTGATTGCAACATTTCAGATACTTGCTTTTCTATCTCTGTCTTCAGAGCTGGTGCAAATCTGTAGGGTCTAATCTGAACAGGCCTAGCACCAGGAACCAAAGGAATCGAGTGTGACACTTGCCTTTTTGGAGGAAGACCACTTGGTTCAGAAAATACTTGTGGAAAACTGTCCAACAGAACTTGAATGTCCACTGGAACTTGCTCAGCTGTCTCCTGTACTTCAGATAACAGTTGTAGCTGAATAACTGCACATGAAAATTCAGACGGTAGTTGTCCTTGCAAGCAAATCCATTTGCCATGATGTTGGAATGCCAGCCACTTTTGAGACCAATCAATTAATTGTGGACTGTGTGATGATAACCAATCCATACCAACAATACCATCATAACCTTGCAGGGGTAAGACCTTGAAGGATGAATAAAATTCATGCTGACCACATTGCCATTTACATTGGGGAATAAAGTGTGTACACTGCAATATACCACCACCAGCTACCTTCACACGACGAGCCACAGGCAGTAGCTCACCATTGCCAAGTTGCTCTGCTACGACCTTGCTCAAGAACGAGTTGTTGCTTCCTGAATCCAACAGGAATACCACTGGCTTGCCTTGAATCGAACACTGAAGCACAATTGACTTTTCTGGCGCTGCCACCTGACTGCTATCATCAGCAATATGCATTAGGTCCATATCATCTGAAATCTCAGAAGGAGATGGAGGAGCTGAATCATCATTACACTGCAGGAACTCAACCATTTCTTGGACAACATGCAACTGCACTGTGGCCTGACATTTATGTTCTCTACTCCAACGCTCTCCACAAGTGAAACAAAGCCCTTTGGCACGCCTATAATTTCGCAATGCCATTAACTTGTCATCTGATGACCTCACTGATTCTGTAGTCTTGACACTGTCAGGTGTTTTGCGCTCCTCAGCCGGGCGGAATTGAAACTGAGGTGCCAATTGCGCACGCCGAGGCATAACACTACTGTGGTGCCCAGTATTCAATCCGTCTCCCACTTCTTCCTGCACCAATGCAATAGTATAGGCAGTCTCCAAGTCAACCGGTAATTGAACAGCTACCAGCAGACGAACTGCAGGCTTAAGGCCATCAATGAATCGAGTCACATAATGAAGTGCATCAGGTTTCTCCTCATAAGCCGCTAACTGATCTATCAACTCATCAAATTGATTAACATATGCTTCAATTGTCGTCGTCTGCACCAACTTGTACAGGCGACGAATCAACGACTGGTGTTGATTCTTACCAAAACGAATAATCACTTCCTGACTGAATTCCTTCCAAGTATATCTTCTCAGTGACGACTGCACTGATGCTAACCAACGAGCAGCTGGACCAGAAAACTGCAATGACGCCAATCTGACCCACAAGGACGGATGTGTACCATACATGTCAAAATAGTCTTCACACTGATTCTGCCATAACTTGGGATGATCTCCATCAAATTTGGGCACATCCATACGAGGCATACGATGACGAACAGATGGATCAGCGGCATCATCATCCAAGTCGAATGAACGAGGAACAGTAGGATGAATTTGCGTTGAACGCGTACCTCTTGCCGGAGGCGGTATGTAGGGACCAGAAGCCCCTACAGCCGGCCTCCGTGTAGTCGTGGTACCGTGGTGCCCATCAGGGCCGGTCTCCGCGTCGCTGACCGTGGACCGATGAAGAGCGTCGGTGTCCTCGGCGGCGGCGAGACCAATCCGCGCGCGGATCACCTCCAAACTCTGCTGGAGCGTCGATTCAACCGCGTCCGTGTAGACTTGCATGTCGCTTTGGGCCTTGGATGTACAGCTGCGGATCATCGGCTGGATGCGCCGATCCACGGCCGAATCCATGGCGTCGTTGACGGCGGAGGAGATCATGGCGCGCAATTCCTGCTGCTGCTTCTCATGGCGAGCCTCCGCTGCTCTCTCCACCGTGTCATAGATGGCCCGACCTTCGTCAGTGAGATTCTCCATAGCGCGACGGCGAGCTCGGTCGGCGGCGACGCGAGATCTGGTCTCCAGGACGAATTTGGTGGAAAATTTTCTGGCTCTAGATACCAAATGTTAGCTACACTCTCGATCTACTATTCGAATCACAGGAATTGTAGCAATTACAAGGATTCAGAGAAGAGGAAGCTCTGGTCTCTACAATTCGAATTACAAGAGGAAAAGAGGAAGAAGCAAAGGCCAGGCCGAAGCCGCCAACTAATTCGCCACCGTCTGCTGCTGTCGACGCTTCTTCTTAAGGCTCGTCCAATCCTCTGGTGCCAGCTGGTCAGCGGGCCCATGTGCCAGCGGGGTAGCGCTTGCTTTCCTGTCTGGCCCTCTTCTCCCTTGCCAGCTCAGCAGGTGGACCACCCTCGTCAGTGTCACTGCTAACACGCATCCACCCACACGCGGCCGGAACAGAGAAGCGCTGACGTCTTAAACTTACTCTGCCGCTGCGGCTGATCGGCAACCTGGATTGCGGCAGGTGCCGCTGGGATGGAGGCGCCGTGGGGAGCGCAAGCTGGGGGCGGAGAGGGAGGGGACCAGCGATCCGGCCTTCGGCGGAGCACAGTCCCTCGGTTCCTCCCCTTTCGCCTCCCGGGGTGTGTTCTATTGAAGAGGATGGGGGTCGTTCGGGCAACAGAGAAGAAGAGAAGAAAAGAACGAACCCGTACGTGGCAGTTTGACCGTAATATGAAGTCTGGTGGGGGTTAAAACGGTAAAAATTAGACGGACGAATCAAATAAGCCTTAATGCCTTTATTAGGTAAATACTAGCACATGTGCCCGTGCGTTGCAACGGGATAAACATTCTACATCATGGAGGGTGTACAAGGCTTGCTCAAGTTTTTTTTTACCCCACGTGTAATGTAATTCATGATCATAGAAATAAATAACCGCATAATATCTTTAAAAAAGAAAAGATTTTACTTTGTTTAATTACAATATAGTTCACTAAAATTATAATTCCTTATTTGGTAAAATTGTAATGGCATCCCTTTTTGTTTGAATGTTTCGTAGGACCACGAGATAATTTCCTTATTTGGATTCTAATGGCATCTCTTTTTGTTCGAATATTTGGTCGGACCACGAGGTCATCAAACCTTTGAATAGAAGAATTCTCCGTAAGTACTCTATTTTTTATTCTACCATATATAATGGGCAGCGCTAGTGCTCCTCCATGCAATCGACAAAAATGACAACGGAAGGAAGAACGTAAGAAGACATGTACTACTGTGCACAGTGTAGCAATTAATGAACTATTTTTGTATTATTCCAGCAGGAGTATAACGGGGCAGAACTCTTTCATGCGTTAGAAAAAGATAAATATCTTAACAAAAAAAGATGGATAAGCATACATGAATACTGTATCAATAGACTAATTTTGGATTTGTCCATGAGGATTGAGGGACTACTTGTAGGCTTGTAGCAGTAGTCTAATTTTGGAGTTCTCCAGGAGGGACTATTTTTCTATTATAGTTGGGAATGTAAAATAAGTCCTTTTTTCGAGAACCCCGTAGGAGAACTGCGTGTCTTTGCATTAAGCTTTCAACAGAAACAATGCCAGAGAATGGCTACAATGCCAGAGAATGTAAAAGAAGTCCTAGTAAAGTTATGAAATTTACCTGCAGAAATCGGAATCCATGCTCATCTAAAACTGAAAGTGTAATATCTGAAACTCTATATGGCGTGAGTCACGTAAAACTTATTTAGCTTGCACCAAATAAGTTCGACTGTTTGTTCAATCGGCACTAAAACATACTTGCATCAGTGTGTTGCTGATTTGCTGTATCAAATATAAGGTTATATCAGATATATTGCTCTAATGGCACTCTCCTATACAAACTGCACACTCCAATTAATCTCTGTTTTTCTATCGTGGGCCATGGTCAGTCAGTACTGTTGTGTACTACGTATAGTTTTGGAGAAACAAAACAAGTATTTTCAGTCTATCTTGCTAACGAAACCTGAAGCTCATATCTATCAGTCACGAATCACTAAAAAAAAGATTACTGTGAAGCTACTTAAGCAATGAACCGGGAACTGTGAAGCATACTGAACTAAAACAACAACAACATGCCAGACAGGAAGGCATGAGTCGAAACTGTAAGCATGTCCTGGACTTGAACATCACCACAGTAATCCAAACCATCACGAAATTGGTCATCATCTGACAAGCTACTCTCTACGGTAGCCGGGCATATGTGCACGCAGCACGGACAACAGCCAAATTGATCGAACCAAACACATCGCAATTCAAACGTATATCGTACCTTGCAGGTGCTGGCGGATGAAGATGCCGAGAAGGAAGAAGGGTCGCGCGTTCTCCACCCAACAGTCCGTCCGCTCCCCCAGCAGTTTCATCCCCCGTGCCGCTAGCGCCTCCCGTTGCCATGCCAGGCCTGACGATCCGAATCAACACTTCCCTGGCGTCCCCCCGCGTTGGCCTCCCCGCCGCCCTGCTAGACACGCGGGATGCAGGGGTTGGACGGGCCGTCGGCCGTGCACAGGACGCCGGTGATTGGGTCGCCGACGAACACATTTGACGCAGGGGATGGGGGAAGGCGCCGCCGGTCGCGCGGGATGGAGGGGAGAAACCAGATTGACGCTGAGAACAACCAGATCCATGGCATCAGGGGAGGCAACTGGGGATCAGGGTGGACCGGGACACCGCGTCAGCGGGGATGGAAGGGCGCCCGGCGTTAACGCGACGTTGACTCAGGCAAAGGGGCAAGGCGCGACGTAGGCGGGGAGAGCAGAAACAAAAAGGAACGAACCGTTACGGTGGCATTGTGTGTATTATGTAATTCGGTGGGAGGGTAAAACAGTAAAATTTCGACGGACGAACCAAAGAAACCTTAATGACTTTATTATTAGGTATATATATATATATATATATATATATATATATATATATATATATATATATATATATAGAGATCATGTGATTTTTTGATATTTCTGTTTAGTATAATTTCTATGGTGCGACAGTGACAGTGCGCGTGTCGTGGATGTATTAGAAAGATACTATTCAAGAGATAGGTTGTGTTATTTGTTAGTACTATCTTTGGATGTCGATAGTGACAGCATGAAGTGTACATAGATGTGGAATACGAACTTTAAGATGTGATTTTGTAGCCCTACGCAATTCTCATCATATTTGATCTACGAAAGAATGATCTCCGAGTAATGTCTACCTTGCATATCATGTGTTTAATTATTTTAATGATGTTGAGAGTTGACACTAGTGAAATTATGAAGACTAGGTCTTATTTCCAAGCATTGATACACCGTTTTTAGTCACTTTTGCCACTTGTTCGCTTGCTGCCATTTTTATTACAGATTTACGAATCACCTTTTACCATTCATATTACTTACATTTTAGCATCTTTTCATCGAACTAATACACCTATATAATTAGCCATTGTATTAGGTGTGTTGGGTACATAAGAGACTTCTTGTATCTTAATTGCAGTGTTGCTTGAGAGAGAATACATTCAACCTCTTGCTCCCGTGGATTCGATAAACCTTGGGTTACTCACTTAAGAGAAATTTGCTGCTGTCCTACAAACCTCTGCGCTTAGAGGCCCAACAGAATCTACAAGAATAGAAGCATGTAGTAGACATCAAGCAACAACGTTTTGGACATCACATCTAATTGACGCTCAGATGGATGTATCTGAAGGGTTACGTGTAGGAAATTACAAATTTTGACTTACTCGTAATTACCAAGATCTATCTATGAAGATACAAGTATCGCACACGACATATCTAGAATATCAACCGACACAATGCGTCGATGAAGATGTCGGCGTAGCCTGTTGAAGATTCCCACAACCAAGCCTGGGTGTGCGAATGTTTCTTCTCCCTCGTCTTGCCTTCTGAATCCAGTCGAGTGTGGAACTCTGTAGAGATCCCTCCGAGAGTTCGCACACGTGCGCCCTCCGCCCCCATCTTAAGCATCATTTCTTTCTTCCATCCCGGAACGGAGATCTGACCCAAGGAAGGAATTGCCTTCTTTCTCATGCCAACCAGATGGATGCGGCCCAGAGCTGAGTGAATTCCCTCTGGGTGAGCGCTATGGAGATAGGCCAGGATCAATGCAATGAGTCATAACTGACTGGATAACGTTCTCTCAAGGACCTGCAAAACTCTCTAATGATTGGACTTAGTGGCCAACGTTAGGGATGGTAGAGTCAATATGGGATGTGGAATTCCAGGAAACGACATAACTTCATCATCCAGGACTAAGTATCTATCGGTGTATCAAGAGGTAGAGTTCTCAACGTATGAGAGAGAAATAATGGATCCAAACAGAGAAAGACTCGGACTCGGATCCAACTTGTGTGTCCTCTAAGAGTAGGGGGTGGGGGTTTATATAGGAGGAGGGGTGAGGCTAGTGCCGGCTGGCCGACCTAGGGTTTTCCCTAGGCCGCCGCCGCCTCAAGGTGGAGGGAAGACCCTCTTACAAGCAAGTAAAAAGAAACGACAAACAAGACAGTAGTGAGAACCATCAACTCCAAATCGAGCAGGAAAAACCGGAAGAGACACACACTAAGCAACCTAAACTACCGAGCATGACCGACTCAGCGCCTCCTAAGAAAACTATTGGACCGAACCCACCAAGCCATTGCTAGAGCCTAGAGAGAGCCGCCTGCTCTCAGGCCTTCCGTAATGTAGAACTGTGTTTTCCGTATCTAACGCCTCCACGTCATCAAGTATCCAATTAATAAACGGTATCATTAGCCTATCGTCTCTTGCATGCGATAGATCAAAAACAATAAATGCTGGGAAGAAGCATTTATTGGCTAATAAACTTGTGGGGTTGTGCATGCGATAGACTCGCATGCACAGCCCCACAAGTTTATTGGCCAAACCGTGTCATTTTTATTAGTAAATAAGAACCGTTTCTTCTCTTTTCTTCATTTAATAGGCCTCCACGTAGGCAAAAAATCTAACGTGGACATTTAAGATACGGTACATATTGGAGCACTACGGATGGCTCACGTTCTCCGGACCGTGTACCAGCAAACTGCGAGGACCGGAATAAAAACACCGAGGTCACGTGTGAAAAAATAGAAGACCAGTAAGCCCCTTTCCAACCAAAGCCAAAGGAGCTTCGCGTGAGGAGCGATGCATACTAGAAGCTGCACATAAACGGGATCAGACCTGCGAATAGGCTGGGGCCTGGGGCGCCAAAGGGGCTATCTAGTTTTATTTTTTCGAACAGGAACCTGATTCAGTCGACCTATCGCGATTTTAGACGTCACCACCGTCATCAGTATGCTTTCAACTGCGATTATTGTTCCGTCTAAAGCATGGACAGTTTCTAAACAAAAAAACTAAAAAATGGAGCCATGGGGGACTGACTAGTTATACATCGCATCATACAGTAGAGACTCCGTGACTGGTTCAAGCAGAGTGTGACAGAAATGCATTACGAGAAGACTTTTCGCCCATTTATTAGCTCATTGCTGACGCGCGGGAGCTTTCACAGTAGAAAACTCCTGGAAAAGCTATCGGCACTTGGGCACACATGAGTGGTGAGTCACACAGCTCACAAGCTTGAAGCACATGCCGGCCGTTTTCACTGCGCGGCGAGCGCAGCCGAGGACCCGCCGAGGCTGAAGGGCCTCTGGCTGTAGCAGTCGAGGTTGCTGCCGGTGCCGACGCCGAGGATGTCACAGTACCGCCGGTAGAACCCGATCCGGTTGGCCACCTGGGCGACGGGCCCTTTCCCGCACTCGATGCCGCCGTTGATGATGTTGGTGATCACGCCGTACCCGGGAACGCGTCCGGCGGCTCTGTCTGCGGCCGTCGGCGTCCACCGCCCCGTGATCACGGCGTGCGACGACGGCTTGTTCCCCTGCGGGGTCATCCAGAACCACAGCGCCGTCTTGAACGACACCGCCGGGTCCGTCGCCACCAGGTCCGGGTTTCTCAGCAGGTCGAGGCCGAGCGCGCGCCCGGCCTGGCCGTAGTTGTAGTTCCAGGAGAGCTGCATGGGGCCGCGGCCGTAGTACTGCTTCCCGGGCGCGCACGGCCACTCCGGCTTGGTGGTGTCGCAGTAGCTCGACGGCGGGTCGCGCTCCTGCTTGAAGCAGTATCCCCACGAGAAGGGGCCGTCGGGCGCGGTCGGCCACCCCCCGGTGGTCTCGTGGGACGTCTGGCCCAGGAACGCCGCGACCTCCCGCTTCCGCGTCTCGGTGCTCAGCCCCTCCGTCGTGCCGGCGAAGGCCGGGAACGCGGCGGCGGCCTCCAGGAACTTGTCGTAGGTGTAGAACCCGCGGGCAGGGCACGCTGCGTCGTTGCGGTGGAGGAGGAGCCGCTCGAAGAGGTCCCTGGACAGGATCGACGCCACGCCCTGGCCGCCGGGCGCGGGGGGAGCGGGGCCGCAGCCGCTGCACTGGCTCTGGCAGCCGGCGCCGCAGTACTCGGCGGTGCTGCCGCAGAACCCGAACTGGCTGCAGCAGAGGCAGTTGGCGCACTTGGCGCCGCCGCCCTGCGAGCCGCACCTCTGCGCTGGGCTGCAGCCGCTGCACTGGCTCTGGCACCCGGCGCCGCAGTGCTCGGCGGTGTTGCCGCAGAACCCGAACTTGCTGCAGCAGAGGCCGTTGGCGCACGTCGCGCCGCCGGCCTGCGAGCCGCACGTCTGGGCTTGAGCGGCTGTGGCGAGCGCTGCGGCCAGGACCGCCACGATGGCCAGGCCCAGGCTCGGATGAGTTCTCGGTGTCGACATGTTTGGTCTTTGCTGCCGGATACGGCGCGACATGCCGCGTCTTTTATACACCAATCTGGGGTTAGTCGATGAAGAAAGGTCGTCGGCTCGTTGGCTGCTTGCAGATCTCGTAGTGATGCCGATCGGCTCTTGGCATGTGCCGCCTTCACATGGAGATGAGTCACATCACGTGCTGTGCTTATTTAGGTTTGTCTAATGGAGTCGTCAAGGAGGATGAAATCCACTTCGGCTCGGTCCATGGATTTCAAAAACATATTTTGAAATGTAAAAAAAAAATCAAAATAAAATTTGACGGATACATCTTCACATTCTATGTGTTTATAAAGTTGTTACGCGGAAAACCGACATTTTTTGTGTGCCATGTGTAAAAAAAGATAAAAGAAAATATCTCGTGAAAAGCCATATTTTAGCATTATTTTTTTCTTTTTACCCAAACCATAAGAAATGTCCTTTTTGTGAAACGACTTTATGGATGTTAAGATCCACGCGAACATTTCGTTACAATTTTTTTTAACATTTCAATAAGGGGTGCATATGCACCCCGAGCCAAAGCGCCACTCTTGCAAAGTGGTGATTATTTACAGATTGCGATCCGGTTACTACCAGATTACCAGATCTCTATTACTAGTGAGGTCCAAACACAATGTAACTCTGGCCTGTTTATATCTTAATTTAAATTTAATTTGGATTAGTATTTGAAATATGTTATATGAAACTTTGAAATATTGTTGAATCAATTTGTATATTATCATCTAGTTGATTTATATCATCAAGTATGTAATACAATAGGAAGAGAAAAGAAATGGACAAATCCACAATTGTCCGCAGACAAAATTTTGGGCGCGCCTCGGCATCATGGTATTTTTATCCGGGGACAATTGTCTGAACCCCTCCCCCCAATGTATAATATTTGCAGCGAAACAAACATAATTTTGGGGTGCTCCATGTAAATGTCCTAAATGCCTCCCAAAACACCACAACTACATTTGGACTTGTTTTGACTACGTCGTCGAAAATACTTATGTGTTCATGTCCTCTAAATGAACAAACAATTCTTTTCGTATGAACTCGATGACTACCATCACGATATACATGCCCGCGGTTAGGGGAAGGAAGGGGGTGGATCGAGGGGTGTCAGCGCTTCGTCGGGAATACTCTTGATTCTAACAGAAACTTTCCCTAATTTTCTAATTACAGATCATGAATGACACTTTTGCACGGACAACATAATTTGGACGGGCATCAGCTTCAGAATGACACATATAAAGAGAGAGATAAAAGTTCACTATCTTAATCTTCCAATACGATCTATATAATAATAAACTAAACTACACCTACTCGTCATCAGAAATGACTACGTTGTCCGCGCCGGAGCCGTAGAACGAGCCAACGTCCTCGTGGTCGTTGGCAGCGGGGGCATCTCCTCGCCAGAGGAGAATGACCAGTTGTCATCATCCTCGCTGCAGATGGCCTCGAAGGACTCGAGGATGGCGCGGTTCTCTTCGAATAGGACAAGGCCACTCCTTAGCTCGGCGATGATGGCTTGGTTCGTGGATTTGTCCACGACCTACCACTCAGCCACGATGTGCTCCGCCTCGAAGTGGTGGCGGTCTCCGCCTTGAAGTAGCAGAGGTGCTCCCTTTGCATGGCGATGTGGGGAACTGCTCCCACGCGCGCCTCGTTGAGGGCCACACCCTCTCCCTCGCGGTTGCCGCCTCCACTGGTGGCCATGTCCTCTTCCTCGCCTATGCCTTTCCCTCGCCACCTCCTTTGCTAGCGGCCACATTCTCTTCCTCGGACACGTCCTAGCCGCCCGCGCCCATGTTCGCAGTCGTATTCGGAGCTTCATTCTCCCTCTCGCGTGCACACATCTCCGACTCCAGCTTCGCACGGCGCTCCGGGACAGCTTCTTGTACATTGTGCCCTTCCGGCGAGGCATGGTGGTGGCGTTGGTAGATGCATACGGGGATGGGGAAGGGAGTGGCCAAACTCGTGGCAGCGTTGATGGGGAAGGGAGGAAGTGTCTGGCTAGGGTTTGGCTGACCATGTTAAGATATAGCCCGATTGGGCTCCTCGGGCGGAGTGCCTACCGAACTGAACATTGGTGCCGCTTAGTATATGTGTGGAACCGTCCTGTCAGTTTGACGTGGCGGATACGTCCGGGCAGCCCCATTCCCGCCCCACATATGGGTTGGGTATGGGGGTTCCAGACAACCTGTACGTTTGGGCTGAGTATGAGGGGTCCGGTTAGGCAGTGTTTTTCTGTCTAGGTTGTGTCGGAACGTATAGGGAGGGGGTGGGAGTGCGGGTCCGGTTGGAGATACTCTTAGTGCTCGTACTTCATGATCTGGCTTTCTGACATGATGGATGGTTGTCTCATTTCTACAACTAGTCCTCGCGAGAAGTTGTATATGTTGGGAATATGCCCTAGAGGCAATAATAAAATGGTTTATTAGCATATTTATGTTTATGATAAATATTTATTATCCATGCTATAATTGTATTAACCGGAAACATAATACATGTGTGGAATATAAATAACAAGGTGTCCCTAGTAAGCCTCTACTGGACTATTTCATTAGTCAAGAGATGGTTAATGTTTTCTAACCATGGACTTGTTATAGTCACTTGATAACGGAGTTAATCATTAGGAGAATGATGTGATGGACAAGACCCAATAATAAAGAGTTGCAATTGATCGTGTCACAAAGTTTCATTGTCAACACTTTAGTATATGCCAAGTATAGTTTCCTTAGACCATGAGATTATGTCACTCCCGTTTACCGGAGGAATACTTTGTGGACATCAAACGTCGCTTCGTGACTGGGTGATTATAAAGATGGATTTCAGGTATCTCCGATGGTAGGTTGTTGGGTGACATGAATCAAGAGTGGGATTTGTCCCTTTATGTGACAGAGTAGATATTCTCTGGGCCCTCTCGGTAATATAGCATCCGGAAAGTTTGCAAACATCTGATTAAGTTGTAATCACGGAGATCCTATATTAGGGACGAGTAAAGAGAACTTGTCAGTAACGAGATTAAACTAGATATGGAGATATCGACGATCAAATCTTGGGCAAGTTAAATATCATGAGATAAAGGGATTCGTATATGAGATTAATTGAATCTCTGGCATCATGGTTCAAACTGATAAAAGATCTTTGTTGAATGTGTAGGATTCAATATGGACATCCTGGTCCCGCTATTGATTATTGATCGGATCATGTCTGCACGTTCTCGAACCCGTAGGGTCACACACTTAACGCTCCGATGTAGCTAGGGTTTGCGATGAGATAATTGATGGTATGAACGAATGGTGATTCAGAGTCTCGGGTGAGATCCTAGACATCACGAGGAGATCCGGAAGAGTCCGAAGAATAAGATTCATATATGGAAAGTGGTTTCCGGAGGTGTCGGAAAGGTTCCGGGATTTTTCGGCAGGGTACCGGAAAGTTCTAGAAGGTTCTAGAGGAGTCTAGAAGTGGGGCCCACCTATCGTATGGGGCCCACATGGACCAATGGGTGGTGCAGCAGCCTTAATGGCCTGGCCGCACCGGCCCATGGCCCAACCGGCCAATAAAGGCAGGGCCAGGCTGAGTCCTAGTTGGACTAGGGTAGCTAGGACTGGCCGACTGCCCCTTGACCTCCTCCACCAATATAAGGAGAGGTGGGGGTGCGGCACAAGGGTGCCCGAGATCCCTGCGCCACCCCTGCCCTAGCCGCACCCCACCTCCCTTGCCGCGCCACCACCTCCTCCTCCTCTTGCTTGGCTTAGGCGAAGCCCTGCTCGCGGAGATCCCCACCATCAACACCACCACACCGTCATGCTACTGAGATCCATCTAGCCACTTCCTCCTTGCTTGCGGGATCAAGAAGGCGGAGTCTACATCGAGCCGTACGTGTGGATACCGTGGAGGTGCTACTCGTGCGGCGCTTCATCGGATTGGATCACGAGGATAATACATCTCCTCGTGACTAGATACGTCTAGTTGCGGGGATCGACTAGCCAACCCCTGCACCGACAAAACGTTTGCTTGATCTTCGAGGGTAAGAGATTGGATCTCCTCTTTGCTACTCCCTCCGTCCAAAAATAAGTGTCTCAAGTTTGGCAAAAAGTGAATGTATCTATACATAAAACATGTCTAGATACCTCCACTTTTGATCAAACTTAAGACACTTATTTTTGGACGGAGGGAGTACTTAATTACATCTAGTAGATCTAGATAGTTGGGTTTCTTCCGCTTGTTTCGTAGGAATTTTTTTTGTTTTCTATGCAACGAACCCTTCAGTATATACTCTTGGGAATGATGATCTTTCTTTGCACCCCGGTGAACTATTGCCGAGTGAAAGCAAGAAAATCTCCAAAGCTTACAGAACTCTTTTATGCACGGGACTCGGTTTACTTAGCTTTCACGAGTTAGACATTGAATTTCCATGCATGTTGTTTGTATACATGAATCCTAAATTGCCAACTGATACAGACGAGCAGATATCGGCTGAGCGCATTGAGCTAAACTCGGATTTGGATCATGTCGTGTGTGTTGGATCTCATTTTCGTCCACCATCTTGGTGAAAGCTTTGCATAACTGCCATCAAACTAATTTAAATGGATAAATGAATGCCTACTACATGAAATCTGAAGAGGGAGGTCCGCTTTGTTACACCCTCTCTGAACACATGAGCGGTCCAGATCGCTCTCTAATTGAGGTCATGATGGTCATTAACGAATTATTAAGTTAGAGTCTAGACCTATTTATATTTGTACACATCATACACTTAGTCGCCCACCCCTCATGGTGCCCCCGTCCCTCGTTGGGGGCGAGTACTTACCCGCGTCAGTGCTAAGTTGTTGCAATTGTTAGTTATGGAGTTTCAACGCAAATCTCGTTGTGAAGCAAGTCCAGCCAGCTCCAGGCGAGCTCGTCCATCTAGATCGAGGCGAGCTCGTCCGCCCAGATCGAAGGATTTGCCGACGCGGACCAGCAAGAAATCGTCGTCCGTTCTATGCGTTTCAGTTTTGAGATTAGGCGAGCAAGAAGACGATTTGACAGCGATCCACATGATTAGCAAAAGTTGTATGGAAAGGTTCGGCCGATTTCGAGGAATCATTTGGGTCAGCATCTTGAGAGCATATTCTCCTGCTGTGCACGATTCCACCCAGATACTTTAGAACCAAACACATTTTTTTTTCGAAATGGAGGGTGTGCCCCCAGCCTTTGCATCCAAAGGATGCACACAGCCAGATTTTATTAATATGGAAAAAACGAGTACAAGCAAGCAGAATCCAGCAGTCGAACAAAATCGACCCGGAAAGAAACCCTGAGGCCGCATGCCTCGCAACAGTAGCTCCACCAGATAGCCCCTAACCCTAAGATACAAGACGAAAACAACGAATAATACACAACTCCTAGACTACGCCTTCAAGAAGGAATCGCCGCACGTTCGCCGATGGTGGCGAGTCCAACAGTAGGTTGAACTCCAGATTCTCATCCCCCAAGCTTGAGTCCACCACCTTCAGCAAGGAAACGACGCAAACGCGCGTCGACATAGCCTGATCAAAGATCTTGTGTTTCCACCGGAGTGCATATTTCTTCATTGAGGCCGTCCGTACCGTCCACCTTCACCCGGCTACCGACGCCACGATAACCGGATACCTCTGGAGAAGACACCGGAAGACAGCACGTCCCATACCGCCTGCCTCTCGTCACTGTCGCACCACCTTCGAATCAGCATCAACAGGCTAAACATGACATCCCCGCCAGAAGCACCGCGCAATACCTGCCGGTAGCAGGCATGACTTGACGCCTCCGCATGAGGCGTCATGCGTAGAATCCGCCGGCGGCGCATCCGCCGGAAGCTTCACCAGCCGGCGACAGACATTGCTTGACGCGTCCAAAAGAGGCGCATGTGTTACCTGCCGATCCGCATCGAACCCAATCTGTTGATGGAGGAAACGTCCCATACCGCCGCCACCACCTCGAGATCCAGCCTCCGAGTCGCCCACACGACCCCGGCGACCACCACCGTCGAAGAAAGAGGGCCGCCGCCCCGATTCCGGGCGCTGCAGGAAGCACCCACCGCCACGTCAGCCGCTGTCGTCGCCCATACAACGGCAGCCGCCGCCGCAACCGTCAGATCCGGGCAAAGGCCCCGAATCCCTCGCGCGCCGCCACCTGGTCATCCGCGCTCGACCTCCCGTTTCGCGTCGAGGAGGCCGCCCCCAAACCCGCCGCACGCCGCAGCCAGACTGTTCCGCAAGCCCGCTGGCCCGAGGAACACGCCGCCGCGCCGTCAGCACCACCGCCAGGCCAGCGCCGGCCGCCCATGCGGCCACGACGACCAGCCACCACCTGGGGAACCCAGGGCCGCCGCCCCGGAGTCCGAGCTCCGCCGTCCACGCGAGCCGTCCAGAGCCGACGCATGCATCCGGACCGGAGGCCTCCTGTCGCCACGCCGAGGCGTGAGAGCCGAGGAGACGAAGGCCAGCCAACCACCGTCCACCACGTGGGGGGTTGTGCCCCCGGTGGTTTCCTCCGGCGGCGGCGGGCGGTTGGGGTGGAGGAGATGCGGCGGCGGCGGCGGCTAGGGTTCCGCCCGAGCCGCCACCCTGGGAGCGGACGCGGACGTTTGGATCATGTATAATGTGAACCATCCCACCCCACGCCTCTCAACTCTTGTGTGTGTAATTATGATCAAAAAGCAGCGCAGCAAGCTAATCCCAGTTATAACCTCTCAGAAACTTGTTTAGGGAGTCGAATTAACAGAATGGGAGGATACAAATTTTTTTTTTGCCCTGTTGGATAAGATAAAAAAACAAAGCAAACCTTCGTTACTGCTTCACAATATAGGTCGTCTTCGCAGATATATCACAAAGGGGTGGTGGCACAGTTGGCTACGCGTAGGTATCATAGCTAAACGTGAGTAATCCTGAGGTCGAGAGTCCGGGCCTCTCTCACCCCAAAATACAGACCATGTAATGATGAAACGCTCATTTGACAACTTGGGTCGTCACAACTCCACCTGAATCATCAGGTGACAAGAGCAAATCTGAACCTCGGTCTTCTTCTTTTCCTCTGCGCTTTTATGCCACTACTGTCAAATGGAATGACAACCTGTCAAAGTCTAAAATTTACTGTTCTGTTGTGCTTGCCTATAGATTAAATTTTTGTTGTTGTAGACGGAGCCAGTCAAGTTGTTTTCGACTTTTGCAGGAGGTTCTCCTATCAGGGTTATCAACTTACGCAGCTTGCTTAATGATATGGTTCAAGGAATCATTTTTCTTAAACTGGCAGCTCGAACATGTTTAATTGTGGCACTACTGCTTGCAGCATCCCATTTGGGCTTCTCAACTTGGGTCGTCACAACTCCACCCGAATCATCAGGTGACAAGAGCAAATCTGAACCTCGGTCTTCTTCTTTTCCTCTGCGCTTTTATGCCACTACTGTCAAATGGAATGACAACCTGTCAAAGTCTAAAATTTACTGTTCTGTTGTGCTTGCCTATAGATTAAATTTTTGTTGTTGTAGACGGGGCCAGTCAAGTTGTTTTCGACTTTTGCAGGAGGTTCTCCTATCAGGGTTATCAACTTACGCAGCTTGCTTAATGATATGGTTCAGGGAATCATTTTTCTTAACTGGCAGCTCGAACATGTTTAATTGTGGCACTACTGCTTGCAGCATCCCATTTGGGCTTCTCAACTTGGCTAATGCTATGGTTTAGTGATGCATGTTCCTACAACTCGGAAGTGCAGTTAACCGTGATCCTCAACATGTTGCCTGACTATTGGCACTATATTCCGAGGTTTGTAGCGCTCGACTAGGGCTATCTTGCAGGATGAGATAAAACATTCATTGTTGTACCTTGGGCATCTGGGTGGAAGTTAAATGTCAACTGAAAGCTGCTAATATTCTGTCACACCCCGGGGATTCTAGCTTGTGCTGTTACACTTGAAGCTTGTTTGCTTTTGGTGTTCTGTCACACCCCGGGGATTCTAGCTTGTGCTGTTACTACTTGAAGCTTGTTTGCTTTTGGTGTTTCCAGTGCATGATTAACATGTCAGCACAATCCAGTAAAATATGATTTAGGGACTGAATTCATCTTTCTTGTTTCCCCTCTGATTAGTACGGATGAACATGGTATTGCCGTTTGCCGAAGTCATTTGCGTCTGATTTCTACCATCTGACTATGCCCAGTTCATATCGCAATCCAAGTATCGTAGCTGCAATCATGTTTGGGTCAGGTGTGTCCCCTGTCCGAAGCATTGTTGAAATATGTACTGTACGCATGATTGAGATATATAGGCAGAGCAACGCACGAAGGCATTAACAAGAACACAATTCATCCATTTACTTACTGTATATCATAATTGGCGCGCGTGAGCTTTTACAATTTACAGGTCGATGCAACACGTTCGCGGCTCGCCCTGTTACACCATATAGAGTTCTCCGCGAGATTATTTACTGGTGTTCATATCACACATGCATATCGAAGATTCGCAGCACCATGTGCTGAGTCTTTAGTTTATCGGCCGTTTTCACAGCGCCGCGAGCGCAGCCGAGGGCCCGCTGGTGCTGAAGGGCTTCTGGAGGTAGCAGTCGAGGCCGATCCGGTCCTCCACCCGAGGGTCCGGGCCCATCCCACACTCGAGCCCGCCGCTGAAGATGTTGGTGATCAGAGCATGTTTAGTAAATACCGGATAAACTCGTAGCGGAAAACGCATATCCAGTTCCCCCAAAAACCTCCAAAAACGGTTTACGGTACGAATTTTTATCCTCCCAGAATAGATACCGGAAACAACCCCGTAAAACATTATCCTTTCTCCAATTTTCTTTTTCTTTTTTTCCTCTTCTCATCCCGCCGTCTCCTTGCTCCCGAAGTCCGCCCCGGACCCGGAAAAGAACAGTTATTTTCTGGATCGGGGGCTTATCCGGTATCTACTAGAGATGCTCTCACGCCGTACCCGAGAACGCGGCCGGCGGCAATGTCCACGGGCCCGGTACCCACTGCCCCGTGATCACGGTGTGGGGCGACGACTTGTTGCCCTGCCATGTCATCCAGAACCACACTGCCGTCTTGAATGATACCGTCGGTTCCGTCACCACCAGGTCCGATAAGTTCAGAAAGTCCTAAGGAGAAGTTGCTCGATCCCTAAGGACCGACATAAACCCTGAGTCATTCTTGTGAGAAAATAGAGCCACTTTTTTTTTTGAAACTAGAAAATAGAGCCACTTGCTACATTACTCTGCACATATAGTTCCAACAAACTGGTACACACATAAGATTGCGCCCATCATATGCTGACTCCCAAGTGACGCAAAGTCATAACGATGAATCTATACAAAAAAGCATATGTCTCTTTCCGTTTGTCTCGTGATATACCTTATCAATGCTATGTGCAAGAGATTGTCGTTCCTTTAATAGATCGACACCCATCTCAAACTTGTGATAACTATTCACTAGACTAATACTTAGTCTAACTCGCCCGTTAACTCTTAACTAGTCCCATGAACATGCTTTCTTAACCAAATCACTCAAGAGGGGTCAGGGAATACCTATCCAAGTTGGAGGGGCAGATTCTATCTTTGTCAGTTGTGTCACGCAACATGCTATAGTCGACCCGAAGTCTACCTTTGTAACAATCCAGATATGAACAATGTTTGATACAACCTAAAGATGCACAACTCGGATCATACGAGAACCTCAAGTCAAAGGACATATATCATATACATTGATCAAGACTAAAAATAGTAACTATGCTTGTTTAGCTCGGTAAACTGTCAACATGTATATTGTATCTCGTATATACAATTGTTTCTAATTATTTGGTCATGTATGAAGCAATCATCACGATAATTAATGACAATATGACACCATCAAATAATTTGTAGTAGATAAACTACTATAATCAAGAACAATTGTTTACATAGACAAGAATGCTAGGTATCGACTCTTTTTATCGAGTTAAATGAGTACTCGATAAACTCGGCTAGTTCAACTCAAATTCGTTTATCGTCTAAAATAAAAATGCTAGGTATCGACTCTTTTTATCGAGTTAAACGAGTACTCAATAAACTCGGTTAGTTCAACTCAAATTCGTTTATCGCCTAAAATAAAAACTCGCCTTGGCTCGTTAGATAATGAGTTCAAGTCAAACTGAGTGAAGTTGCGAGCTACTCGTTTAACTTTCGAGTCTTGTGTTTTAATTTCAAGACTAGTTATGGATTCTCAGCCGCTATAACAAGCATGTGACTGTAAAGTCTGTAATAACGTCCCAAAAAGCAGCACGCCAAATTATTCCCAGTTGTGTTAAAATAAACCTCTCAGGCTCTCAGCCACTTCACATGTTTATGGAGTCGAATAAACATAATGGGAAGATACAAAGATCCTTTTTTTTCTCTCCTCGTAACGCCACAAACACACAGTTACAGATACATACAAGTTGGAAGTAAATTGAACAAACCGGGTCATTTTTTGTTGCAGCTATTACTCATCGTCTCCAGAGATTTGGGATACCTCACCACTCACCCACGATTTCTCGTGTTGGCCAAAAAAGAAAGTATAAAGTAAACTTCTTTGCTGATTAACGAAACTAATAAGATGCTTATTTCGAAAACATTGACACAATGGGCTGGTGGCGCAGTTGGCGAGCGCGTAGGTCTCGACTCGAGAGTTCGAGCCTCTTTAACCCCATATATTGACAATACCAGAACTGAACCTTGGTCTTCTTTTTTTCCTACGCTTTTATGCCGGTAGTGTCAAACGCAATGAACACGATCTCATCAAAACACATTTCCTGTTATGTTCTTCTTGCCTATGGATTTAATTTTTGTTGTTGTAGATGGAGCCAGTCTTTTGCGGGAGGTTCTCCTGTCAGGTTATCAAATTTTGCAGCTTGCTTAATGCTATGGTTTTTAGTGAATCATTTTTCTGAAATTGGCAGCTCAAGTAAATTCTGTACATGTTGCTTAACTGGCACTCTAGTGCTAGCCAGACAAGTTGTTTCGACTTTTGCAGGAGGTTCTCTACTTCTGCAGACAATTCCTGGAGCTCCACGTCACCTTAATATACAGTCTCGTTCTTCCCTAGCCTCGTTCTCCTCTCTCTAGCCATGGTTGTCAGCGGAGGAAGATGGGGAATGGAGCACGGACGATATATAGGAACAGAAGCCTATATATAGGAGCACGGACGATATAAAGCTCCATGATAGTGTAAAAAAGGTAGTCTCATTTGCACTAGTGCGTGAAATTCCATCCAA
This sequence comes from Puccinellia tenuiflora, assembly GCA_012064385.1. Classification (NCBI taxonomy): domain Eukaryota; kingdom Viridiplantae; phylum Streptophyta; class Magnoliopsida; order Poales; family Poaceae; genus Puccinellia; species Puccinellia tenuiflora. The sequence goes on along the minus strand of QRDG01001694.1, from coordinate 713,661 downwards.
ACTAATGAGCGGCACCGGCCCTGAGCAACCATAATCTAAGAAACTAGAAGAACACCCGGTATCTCTTAAGAAATTTAATAAAACACATTAAACTTTAAGTTGACTAAAGAAATATGCAAGATTTAATTAATCATGATAGTCAAGAGGCTAAAAAATTTAGACATCAAATGCATGTGTGGTTTATAATTTAAAGATCATTCTGATTTAGGGGTGTATCTGATTGATATAGATAAGATTATATCAACGATTAAAGAAGCAGATGTTGTGGATGGCTTGCATGAAGATGACATGCACATTACCACATAATATTTATAGAAATGTTTTGAGTGAATACATACAGAAGAGCCCATTTTGATTACCAACTATATATTTTCATTATTGCAAATAATTGACAAAAAGTTCACGGGCGAAACTAATTCTGGTGTTCTACTTGCACATGATTTACTTGTGTAACTACATAGCGACATGGTGTGATCTTATTGTTCGAACATAAAAAAATGATGTGAACAATTTGATGGGCTAAAAAAGAGGATGTGGATGCTTGCATGTAGAGAAAGTAATGAATTAATGGATTGTAGTGGGATGACATGGAAAATTGATTGGCTAAGAGAGCAAATGATGTGGATAGCTTGCATGTGGAGATAGAAAATATTAACTACACTTAGTGGGTTTTTTTTATAAGAAGTATAGATATATGATACTCCCATTTAGTTTGCCAAAACGGCTTATAATATGAAACAAAGTGATGCTTACCAACCAAACAATCATGAGATCATCATTTGGTAAAAACCCTTGCTAATTATCTCCGCCAAAAGATGAAACGAATAGTAACATAGTTTTCAGGGATGCGGTTCTGTCACCGGTCTCCAATCAAATGCCGCCGCGCATTGTGCTAATGTGTGATCACCGCCTCCTTGCCTCACAAGTCCATCGGTTGTGTCTCAACCACGAAAGAGCTAGTTAAAGAGATTCACAAAGGAAAAAACCTCAAGGCGCATTTGCACGAACAGAAAAGGTGTGGTCGGGCCCGAGGGCAGAAGCTTTGCTGACATGCTCATGATTGCGGCGGGGGGTGGTGAGTGTCGGCGGGGGTGGGGGAGCGTCGGCGGCGGGCGAATCGGGGCCGGAGCGGCGGCGGGGCGGGCGAATCGCGCGCGGGGGTGGGGTGGCGGGGGGAGGGGAAGTGAAACGGCAGTTGGCTGCGCGCGCGGAAAAGGAAAATATAGGACAGGGGGCGCGTGCGGCCCTCTCTGCCCAGGGCAGAGAGGAGCAAATTTTAGGGCAACCCTATAATAGGGCACCGGTTAGGGCTGCTGTTGGAGATAGTTTTTACCCTTTTGTGCCCTATAAAACCGTTTTTCAGGGCACCAGGCCTAATTTTTTTGACGAAACCTCGTCAGAGGGCGGGGAGCTCCCGCATTTGCATTTAAGAAGAATAAGAATTGGTCCAGTTAATAAGGGAAACCGGACCCAAAGACCAAACAACACCCGGTTAATTAAGGAAAACCGGTGAAAACCAAACCCACATTCTACTACTTATCAAGGCACATCATCCGAGCCTGATACAAGAGTCCCCAGGCCCAAGACTATTGGAAGCCCCTTGTATCCAGCCAAGCCAAACATCGCAACCTCGAGAGCACCCACGCAACAAGAGAAGCGCCTGCACCTAGCCTTATGGGGATAGAGATTAAACATTAGCTTCTACCAACTCACGAATAGCCTGGATCGCCGTCGGCGTGGTAGGTTTCTTGCTCATCCGCAGATAAGTCTTCATCTTCTCTTGCACATCTTCCTCGGTTGGTTTCTTTGAGAACTTTTCCTTTGGCAACTCTCCAAAAGCCTCTGCCAACCTAAATTCAGCACGCTTGGCAATTGGGATGTTGCAGATTTTGTTCTTCTTGTCCAACCGAACACTGCGCCTCCCAGCATTAGTGGAGGCCCCTTCAAGTTGCAACTGAATTGGTGTATCAAGCAAGGAAAGCGGCGCCGTGCAACTGAAGTTGTTCAAGAGCTCATCCAGCAAGGTGGGCGAAGACAGGCCAGGCGGCACTCCATTTCCATCATTCAACACATTAGGCTTAGAGACCTTCGATATGTGAGGGTCTCTTGGCGCAGTCAACTCCGTGAGCGCCTCCCCAACCGAGTTAATGAGCAACGCTGCCACTGACAGACCCAAGCCATTGCAAGAGACAACGGCTTGATCGACCTTGTCATGCTCCTCCACGCCTTGAATTGCCATCTCTAGCGGGGCAAAGCCCAAATCCGGAGGATCATCTGAAGGCTGCGTGCTCACATCACCCTGCATAGACAAGCAACCAGCCCCAACCTCCTTGCTAACAACATTGCCGTCAGTCACAACGACAGGCAAACAGTCATCATGCGTGCCCGATGCCGACGGATCGGCAAGAGCAAGCCTTCCACCAATGGCCTCCATTAGCTCCCACAGGCCTGATACCTGCTCAGTCCAACCCTGCACAGCGGCGACCAGTTCATGAAGGGGAAGGAAGACCTCCTCCAGACGAGCTGCGAACAAGGCCTGCAACTCAGCGCTCAACGCCTCCGTCTGAGCTGCAAGGATAGGCTGCAACATCCCCAGAGCATCGGCATGGAGGCTGGAAACAGCCGCAGAAACATCCGCCCCACGAGGAGCCTCCAGATTGAGCACCTCCTGCTCGGCGACAACCGACGCCCACGAGCGCTGGGATCGAAGAGGAGGGTTGGAGGCGAGCGGCTGCAGGGGCGAGGTGCTTGGCCAGCAGCCATGTCCCTCGACCGACATGGAGGCGGTGGAGGTGAGCGAGGGCGGCGGCGAGCACCATCTTCACCTGCAGCGGCAGCGTGCGAGAGGACATCGAGGCGTGCCTGGCAGTCCCGCTCGCGGTGGCCAGAGCAGCGGCATCTGAGGCACTAAACACGACCTCGGCAGTCCGCGACGAAGTGCTCCGGCGCCAAGCATCGGAAGCAGAGGCCGAAGGTCCTCCGCGTGGAGAGCGGAGTCTCCTTCCTGGGGGCCGGAGCTGGCGCCTTCAGCAACCTCGGGCGACGCCGTCCTCCAACCTCCTCCCAGCCCTGGTCCTTCGCCACCAAGGGGACCTCGGAGATGTGCGTCGGCCTGAAATTTGGGGGGAGCTGAGCAGGGGGAGGCGGCAGGAGGAGGCCAGCGCATCCTAGGGAGGGGGAGCCGGGAACTCCATCTCCACCAACGATGGCAGCAGGCGATGGGGTTGAATCTGGATCTACATGGGGGCAGGGGATGGGAGGTGGAGAGGGAGTTGTGGTGGCTGGGGAGAGGAGGGGGAGGAGGGGAGGGCCATGCGAGGTGGGGGAGGGGCAGGGGAGAGCTCGGGACTGGGCTACGCGGCGGCGGCCGGGGCGGCCACGGCGGCGCACATGGAGTCGCGAGAGCTCGGGGATGGGGTTCGATAGATAAGTGCCTGAACTGGTATAATTACTTATCCTTCATTATTTCTGAATACCAGGCCTAATTTAGGGCAGCTGTTAGAGATGCTCTAAGAATGGTTTAACTTATGAGCATGAAGTTGCAGTAGCAACAAATGTCAAGGTGGCGCAGTACATTATTTTGCCTAAACATATCGGAGCTTTCCCAGAGCACCGTAATATTAATAAGTACATGCACATGGCAATTACAAAATCAAAGCATTCAAATTACAGGATGAAAACACACTGAAAATAACTGAAGGCAACTGGTACAGGCCGAGTAACTGACCAAAGCATGCAACTTGTACAACTAAACGGCATCACAATTCACACATACTGAATAATAACTCTTGGCAATGAAGTGAGCTGATCACACACTATTCATGGAGGGCTTTCCTGCACGGAGCTTGACGCTTCGGTGACATTAATATGGCATTCATTTGCTTCGGTGATTTCCGGAGGCGCAGGTACTTGTTGGAATCTATCAGCTTGAAGAATATCTTGTGGGGAACCTTGTAGGGTAACAGCAATCATTTGGGGATTGTCAGCCAAATGATGAGGAGGGGATATAGTTACCAAATGATGAGCCAGGGAAGTGGTATCTCCTTCACGACTTTGTGAATCTTGCTCAATTTCTTGGTGACTCGAAGTACTTTCTGCGTGTGGATGGCGGCTAGGAGGAGTACTCGGTTGATCCCTCTGTAGAATTCCAGCGTGGGAGAGCAAAGCCCACAGGTGTGTGATGAACTCGCCTCCCCGCGTGAGCTGATCGATGTGCTCGTTGACATCATCTGATGGCGCGATGTAGAGCATCATCTCGGACCAGAAATCAGCTAGGACCTTCCAACGCCTGGTAACATCTTGTATCTCCTCAAGCTGCTTGCCCAACTTGGCACCGCTCTGGAAAATGGTAGCCTCTGATTCTTCTAGTCCATAGTTCCCCAGCGCTACATACTTAGCCCTCCTCTTCATAGATGGCAGCAGATACTTCTTGGCCTCTAACGCAACGGCATCGAACACACGGCTTGTATCATAGTGGTGCCCAGGAAGAAGCTTTGGTTCGTGGACCACCAAGTATGCACAGTATTTCGACAGCTTCGTGGCGACGCCAAGATGGATCTTGAGCTGTGCTCCCTCATCTGGGTAAGAAGGGCCATACCTAGTTGTTCCCATCTCACAGTACCATGTTGCAATGTGCCAAGTCATGATGATGCAGCTTGTGTCTGACGCTGAGTGCACCTGCCGACGTGCACAAGCCCATGAAAGGTGCCCTGCTTCATTGGACACTAGTGATGATTTCCCGTTCGTCAGTTCACCATTAGTCCGCTTGAGGGAGTAAATAATTGCCTTCTTTACTTGTGCAGGTACCTCTACAGGTTTTCTATGTTTCCGACGGACCCTCCGCACATACTTGTCTGCTTGTTCTTTGGCAAAGAAATACATGTTTGTATGTTGGATACCCCATCGATATTCGCGTCGGGGAGGGGAGTCACAACACCCAGTAAGCTTGTCACGAAATGTAGGCATGAAATCAAGTAATGAGTACTGTCGATGGTTTAGATCAACGGTGAAGATACGGGACTATGTACGCGCGGGCATCGTCGATGTGGGTTAGTAGACGAACGACACGGGAGAAAGGATTTATACACCTTCGGGACCCGGGAAACATCATCCGGTAATATCCCTACGTGTTGTTTGTGGCTAGGTCTTATTCCTCTCATGGTGGAAGTCGCCGATGAGGCGGCTCCTCTGTGGGACTTGTCTAATCTATCGGGCTCTGTCCCGTCTATCTTGGTTGTGTTGGGTCTTGCTGGGTCTGTCGGGCTCTGTCCCGTTGGTGCGCCTTGCCCCTCCTTATAAAGGTGGAGGAGGCCGGCTTACATGTCGAGTCCTTTTAGGACACTGCTAATCTAATACAAGTCGGTAAATGAGTCCTTGTCCTACTCTGATTGTGGAGTCGACCTACTGGGCCACCCCTGATGGGCCACGTTAATCCTCCTTGCGGGTATCCATGTCCCATATCCACGACAGTAGCCCCCGAGCTTTCGGGTGACTCGTAGAGTCATGCGGAAGGTCTTGATTTGTTGTAGATGTTGTCTTCTTGGGACATGGAGTCCTTGCCGAGTTGTTTGACGGCTTGTAGATGTCGATGATGTCGCGGCACCCGGCGCTGCATTTGCCGGGTTGTCGATGTAGACTTTGCCGAGTCGTCGATGTAGATGTTGCCGAGTTGTCGATGTAGACGTTCCCCGGGTTGTCGATGTAAATGTTTGCCGGGTTGTTTGGCATAAACGTTGATGAGTCGTCGATGCCGGCTTCGCATGCCGACTCGTTAATGCCGGCTTCTCCTGCCGACTTGTTTTGAAGTGAGTCGGAATTTTCTCCGAGTCCTTTTGACGGGTTGTGTGTAGATGTTGCCGACTTCTCCTGCCGGCTTGTTTATACTGGTATATGTGTAGCCTCCAAGCGCCGAGTTATTAACTTGTGACGGCTTGGAGCTTGTGCTGATAACTCATAATTTCAGATGATATAGCCCCCGAGTGCCGGGTCATTTGCCTGCGACGACTCGGGACTCTTTGATGTATAACTCATTTTCTTGAGCTTTTGAACGGTCTAGCCCCCGAGTGCCGGGTTGTTTGCCTGCAGCAACTCGGGACTCCTTTTGAGGTACCTGAAATAAAATTGTATATGCATTATACCGTTGGTAACGTATGAACAGAATTAATAAATATTACAACGATTTGATTTATTTGTGTTCAAGTGATTAATCGTTCGACTCGACTAAGCAGATTTTCGCAGTGACTTTTTTTATGCAAATATGATTTGCTCTGTCGACAAAGGCCTCTGTGCTTCAGAGTCGATCCGGCATTGTTCATATGCACTACTTGGTCTATTGCGTTTATCAACTGACTTAGCAAAGAAACGAACGTCCATCTCCTGAGCCAGGATACCTATGTTTAGACCGCGCATCTGGCAAGCTTTTCCTCTTTGGCAACCTTACGACTCAGAAGAATTAATAGCCCCCGAGATTAACTCGAAGGTGGCAGATTTATTTAATTGACTGAATAAATAAAATATAAAATATAAAATATAAACAAAAAGATGTCTTAGCTCTTTGAAGTCTGTCCGCGAACCGTCGAGGCCGACTCGTCGAAGGCGTGATCGTCCGAGTCCTCCTGACTCGGTTGCCGACTTGCGTGTCATCGTCGATTCGTCCGAGTCCACTAGACCCGGTTTTTCTTCTTTCGTGATGTTGATATGTACGTGATCTGCTTTGCTCTCTTTTTTTTCGTTTTCTTCACGTGTAATCCAGACAATGGTAAGCTAGCTCCCTGATCGCTTTGCTTTTTTCTTTTCTTCCTTGGCATCCGAATCACACATGGGCTTGTATGTATGTATCCTACTCCGGGTAGTATTCTTTTCCTTGATTTTTAAATCAGCTGACTTGATCCGTGTAAGAGTCAAAAACGTACAATACTAGTTGAAGCTGGCTTGTGGCGACTTTTGATTCCGAGTCCTGATGGACATACCACGCGGGACTCGCCACGCGCGGCCTCGCTAGTGACAGCGACTCCTTTTCTTTCCTTGTGCCGGCCTAAAGGTTCCGATCCGGTCGACTCCTTGCGTCTCCGTAACATCTTGGAATTCCGGCTCCAGCTGAATCTGATCGCGGGCGACTTTAGATGAAACCGGCTTGCGCGACCTTGTTGATATGACGCCGTGATAGCTGATTTCCAGATCCTGTACGTTGAATCAAACGCACGTGATGGCAGTGATGATGTCGAGCCCCCACGTCTGCCGTGTGGATGAAGAACTTGATGCGTCTGAGTTGCTTGGCCGATGTGGTGATGAACTCGCCGTCGTCGTTGATGAAGATTGGACCCATCGAATTGTGAATCCACCCGCACTTAGCCCCACGGTGGGCGCCAATGTCGATGGTTTAGATCAACGGTGAAGATACGGGACTATATACGCGCGGGCATCGTCGATGTGGGTTAGTAGACTAACGACACGGGAGAAAGGATTTATACAGCTTCGGGATCCGGGAAACATCATCCGGTAATATCCCTACGTGCTGTTTGTGGGTAGGTCTTATTACACTCATGGTGGAAGTCGCCAATGAGGCGGCTCCTCTGTGGGACTTGTCTAATCTATCGGGCTCTGTCCCGTCTATCTTGGTTGTCTTGGGTCTTGCTGTGTCTGTCGGGCTCTGTCCCGTTGGTACGCCTTGCCCCTCATTATAAAGGTGGAGGAGGCCGGCTTACATGTCGAGTCCTTTTAGGACACTGCTAATCTAATACAAATCGGTAAATGAGTCCTTGTCCTACTCTGATTGTGGAGTCGGCCTACTGGGCCACCCTTGATGGGCCACGTTAATCCTCATTACGGGTATCCATGTCCCATATCTACGAAAGTACTGCCCAAGCTTGTGCTGCCAATGGTGTTTGTTTGGTGCACAGTGTACACCAATTTTGGCAAGAAGCTCATTCAATCCAACAATCATGCAGCACCAGAAGCACCAGAAGCGTCCCCTTGTGTTCCATCTTGCTTGCTTTCTCAGATACCCACAAACAAAGGATACTCTGCTCCAAATGCTAGTCCAATAAAGTAGCAGTTCTAGCAATTCAAGAAAAGCTGCGGATGCAAGTACCACTAAGCTGATAATCCTCTCGGTATTACTACTCCCCTTGCCTTCTTGTGTCATGACTTTCAGTGATATTCTTGATAGGTAGATGACTGAAAGCAAGGATAAAGTTGTTGCTGCCCTTGATCCGTAATAAATGACAGCAGACTTAGTGAAGAAGAAATCATACATGAAGGCTAACTCGGTCTCAATCATCCTGAAAACCCTATTGCAATCCATATCACCTTCCTCATTCTCCAATAGCAACCCCTTGAAGACGAAATCATGTGACCTTTCTTTGGACCCGCCACAGGTAAATCCAAAGAAGCGCCTTCTTAGCAGGTGGAAAAGAGAGAAGGAAAGGCATGTATCCTTTAGCTCTTGGCCTATTGACATGCTGTTGCACATCCATATCTTCTCTATGTCGATGACTTCATCAGCATATCCTGTGAGTTGTGCTGCATATGATGGAGCATTCAACTTGGATTTGTTGAGGGGCCAGTCGACCAGGTAATGGCAACCTTCCATGGTAGCCGGAACAAATTCACCCTTGGTGTGCTCGTCATACATGTGATCGGCAACCATCTTATTCAAGTTCCATGATCTGCTTGACAGCACACATGGTGCTTGTACAAAGATTAATTTATAACAAGCAATCATGATCAAATTGTTAACAACGGTATCCAAGGAAGAATCCGCAGCTCTTATGTTTGTCAAAATCACCATCACATTTGCAAAATAGAGAAACCACCGGTATTGGAACCTTGTTACTTGTTTGATGTCATCAAGACTACAGCTTGTGTCAGTACAGCCATGGAGGATAAAAAGACTTAAGGCCCAAATGGTGTACATGCTGCTCCCCACCGCGGAGTGAGATTGCATTCAACCCAGTGTGTATACTCCAAGTGGGAAGGACAAAGTGTGCGCGACCAAGACGCCTTTTTGGATGAACCAGCTTGTGGAACGGCGACGCTGGGACCCTAAGATGCCAACGAATAGGTACATCACAGCAGTGAGTAGTACAAGTACCTCCGTCCGGATGATTCGTACCCTTGGGTTCTCCAACAACGCACTGAAATAACTAAGACTTAGAATATTCTCAAGAGTAGGACGAGTCTCATTCTTCGGCAGCTGACAGGTAGCATTCACCTTTAAGGAGTACATCAATTGTAAGGAAATCAGATCAAGTAATAAAAATATTCAAAATTCGTATATATAATGACAAGTAAAGAAGAAAAAAATCAAGTCTAAACTCGTGTCCGAAAAATGTACCCTTATTTGTTAAATCCCTTAGGATCATCTAGGGTAGATCAAACGTGTAGCACTTTAGGGTTTCTGTCTTCGCATGTTTGAGAGAGAGAGAGAGAGAGAAACAGAGGGAGAGGGAGAGGGAGAGAGAGAGAGAGAGAGTGAGAGAACCTTCTCCTTTGGCTGCGAGCTCGCGGTGCCGGCCATGGTAGACAGTGGCCGATGATGGCAGAGAGTGGACAGTGGCAGCGGAGGAGCTTCCCGTGAGCACTGCGCTAGACCTAGATTGGTAGGTATGTTTCGGTGAGGTGTGCGGCACATGATGAACCTCGTAGTTCGTGCTACTGGCCTCCCCACCTCTCTTTACAGCGCAGGTCACATGGGCTCGTCAACCATTTCGGTTGGACGCCCCCGATCAGGGCGGGGATCAAGGTTCCAGTGGGCCGTTGGACCCACACTGAGGAGATCAACCTAACATTCTCCCCCTTGATCTCAACTTTTCCTTTTAACTATGCACTTCATACTTTAGTCATTTCAGAATAGATCAGTACATAGAGCATGTTTCATCATCACAGCTCAATTGCCGGTAGAATCAGACAGCTACAATATACCTCTCTGTTTTGAAATAGATTGTTTAATCTTTTGGGCCTCTTTATTGTCCGGAAATCATATAGACTATACCATAAACCCATGTCGACTATGTGTTCTCCAAAATACACTGGGCGGTAAGCCTTTAATTAGAAGATCTGCAAACACTTGTGTGTTTCTTTTATCTGTTCCTCTTATACTCCAAGCATTTCAACATAATTCCGGACTTTCTCCTTTATAACGTATAACTCTGTGTCTATGTGTTTGGCACCACACTTGACTCGTTGTCTTAGGAGTGAATTACTTAATGGTTATTGGTATTATCAACCATTATCATTTCGGGTACAGGTTTCCTTAACCATTTTTCCTGTCCCTCAGCCTCATATCATGCTATACCATGTCTTTACATCACACTGATGTCAATATTTTCATTCTTTGGGGCTTTTCCACACAAAAACTCTAAATGTGAAATTTAGCGACAATTGTGGATTTCGCTGTACATTTCACAAATTCTTTTTTGTACTCACAACCTTTTGAGAGCACTCTTATAGATCTATCTTTGTACTCACAACCTTTGAGAGCACTCTGTTTCTTTTAACATGAGGTCAATATCTTTGATTCCATTCCAGTGATCTATATCTGGATTGGACATTGCCAAAACAACCCGGATACGTGAATTGTCAGGGTAATATTGAGTTTCCAATTCCCAATTCCATTACCCTTGACAATAAGAACAGGCATATTCTCGACATGCATGCTTTAGAGACTTCTTCTCAGCATGTCCATGTGATATTTCTAATACCCCTTTTCTTCTTTTCTCAGTAAATCTCGATACTTATAACGAGAGACACTCTACCGAAATACTCTTTTGAGGACAAGAACTTCTCTTCTCTGCCGGTAGTAGATTGACATCACCACTAGCAAGTAGGATATCATCCACATACACTGGATTAGGAAATTAATTTCCCATTCTATAAGTTTGTATAAATGCGATTGTCCTCTCATTCTCTTTAACCCAAAATAATATCTGATTCTAGAGACTTGCTCTAGTCCATATGATACCTTGTGTTCTTTACTTTCATCTGATGTAACTCAGATCATTATGTGCCACTGGCACTCATTGTAATCTGTTTATTCTCTTCACACAAATTCTTTGATTTAAAATCGTTCTTTACATATTTCCTTTGGAGTCACATTGGCGTTGTAGACCCTTTATACTTTTAAAGCCTACTGTTTTGGCTCCATTGGAAATTACTTATGAGTCCCAAACATCGTCGGGATTCACATAGTCTCTAATCATTAAGACAAGTTGACACTTGTCAAAATTGATTGAGCGCTTCTTATAATTTCTGTAAATGAGGTGGGATCAACCTTTATTTAAATTTCTCTGATATAGACTTTATAGTCATCTGTTTTTCTCATATGGGGATGTTGTTGCTCTTTCATTGCCTAGAAACAATTAATTCTATAGTCTTCTATTGCCAAAAGGCAATAGCTCTTACAAGGACCTAAAACAAAAGATCCATGTTTACTTATTCATCACTATTATAAAGCAACAAGCTCACCTAGATAAATCTATTCGAGCCTTAGGTATGTTCATACCATGCTCCCCCAGATTACTCCATTTTCTCCAAAATAGTGTATCCTTAATCCTTTTAATTTGCGTTTATTCTGTTAACCTGTCAATCTGTCTTCTTTATGGCACTTTGAGTACCGTCCTTAGTCTCCTTTCGGAACTGTAAAATATCCAAGAATACATCTATTCTTTACTTTAGGGGTATCATTATTATGACCGTCGTACTCCCCAGACGATCACAATTCATCATAGATCACCTAGATACATAATATGCATCACATTATCTGAAGTATAGGGGAGTTTATTCTGTAACATTCTCTATCTCTCTATCTCCCCCTCGAAATGTGGCAAGAACCTTTTTGCCATAATTTCGAAACTTTGATTGCCTGCTTTATTCAAAATGAAGTTATCTTTTAATGTATGGGAGTACTTTTTCCTTATTCCCTTTTCAAAAACTCACAAGAGTTCTTTCTCAATGGTACTTTTGCAAGTCACACTTGCATATCATTCTTATCTTTAGGTTCATTTGTGACGTTATTCTCCTTTTACTCATTAAGTGCTTTATAACTATGACACATGAAGTGTACGGTCGATATAAAAACACATGAGTCATCACATCTTTCTCTTGCCATACAGGATAAGTCCTTTGTCAAAATTTTCTCCCGCCATGCGGGTATTTTCCCAGACTTTTCCACCACATGGGTATTATTATCGTCTTTTCCCATCATGCGGGTAATTAAGAGACATAGATGCCACAATTGGCTCTTTAGACTGCATATTGAATCATCAAATTCAGAAATAAATTTGAATACTCTTTTATACACATGCTTAATCCAACGTTGGTCAAATTAAGCATTCATGTTGCTCGTTTAAAATTTTTCTTCATATGGAGTACATGAAAGAAATTCGTTAAACAAAGCTCTGAATGATTTATTTGTTTTCTGCATGGAGAGTACATGAAAGACATTTGTCAAACAAGACTCTCGATGATCTATTTGTATTCTTGGATTAACATCCAAGAATTCTTTTTCTTTTTGCAGTCATTCTTTAGAGAGAACATACTCTCTCACTTTATGACCTTTCTTGGTCATCTTTCGGGTCACAAGTACCCATCCTTTTGCTTTCACGAATGAAAGCATGAGAATCTTTGTCTGAGAAAATATTTTAAATTGTGCTATCAGTTGTTCAGTGGGACATGCGATTTCGTAGGTTGAGAGATTTGTTGTGGTTTAGGCGGGTTTTAATTGTGTATCATTTGATGTGCAGACATACATGTTCAAGTATGACACCGTGCATGACCACTGGAAGCACAGTGACATCAAGCTCAAGGACAACAAGACTCCTTTCAGTGAGAAGGCAGTTATTGTGTTTGGCGTCAGGTAGTCTTATGTTATAGCTTATTCCGGTCAGTTGTGCTAATGCCTATGTGGCTTATAGTTTAGAACAACTTTGTGATCTTCTACTATGTCATGGAGTCCATAGGACAAGGCTGCTGCTCACTTGATTAATTTAGTTGCACCACCTTGCTGTTTGATTGTTGTTGATTCAACACTAATGCTTTAGATGTTGATATTGCCCTCACTTTTATTCATTTGTCTGCATTGTATCCATGATTGTGCCATTTTGATCATTACACTCTCGTTTTAGGTAGCTTTCAAAACAAAGGTGTTCCATCCTAATATAAACAACAATGGAAGCCTATGCCTTGGTATTCTAAAGAAGCAGTGGAGCCCTGCTTTGACGATCTCCAAGGTCATCCTTTCCAATGTTTTCTTATCTCAATTGTACACATGTTGCACCATTTTTGAGATATATATATATGTTTACTAAAAATATGAGTTACTTGTAGATGTCTGCTCCTGGTTTTGCTCTTTGGTACACTGCTTCAGTTATTGCTTCTAATATCAGTTCTGCTCCTAATATCAGTTCATGTATTTTAATTCAAATCTGTCATATAATTATCGAAACTCCACATTGTTTGTTTGCTACTAGCTATGCCTACCCTGTCCTTGGGAAAATCTGTAGTATTTAGAGTACATTTTTCCAGTTCTAGCTATGCCTCCTTTTTCTTGTTCTACTGTTATTTATGCACACAGACTGGTTAATATGGTGTTAGATTTGCTTTTATTTTGTTTCTAACCATTTTGTTCTCTAACATGTAGATGCTGGAGTTCATTCATGTTTCATTGCAAGCTTTGGGACGGAGTAGTAAGAATAAGCATAGTTCTAGCTCACCAGACCTAGTTCTGGGACAACCTTCTTTTGCCTCCTGAAAGTAATGAAGCCCTTGATGCGGCTCATATCGGCAAGGGCCGGCCTGACGGAATAGGATGAAACTGAAGCATGAATTTGGCTGCGACATATTTTACACTGTGACTGAGGCATTTTGTAGAGCTTGTTATACTGTGATCGCTTGTGTATGTGTGTGTACAGCTGTTGTTATTTGAAGTACCACTTGTGTTTTCTGTCTATTTCGATTTATATAATAGTTGTTTATTTAGTATATTGAAATATGAAGAAATTGACCTTGACAACAGGGACCCACCTAGTAGAACTTGACAGTTGGACCCACCTAGCAGAACTTGACAGTCGGGACCCACCTAGAAAAACCTAGCAGATGCGGCCCACATACCAGAGTGTAACATCCCAAAAGTAATCCCCTCTAACTTTCCTAATTTGTTTTCAATTATTACATCATCATGACATCATCTTAGTGGTTGTATTCGTGGTTTTGCAAACATAAAAGAAAACAAATAAAAATGAATTGCTTTTTCATGTGTTATCACACGCAATACTATTTTCTAAATTGCAAAACAAAATAATTTAACAACCAAAAAACTATTTTGGACAAAGCAAATTAAAATGTTATTTTGGAATTGCAATTTAACCAACATTTTATGTTGGGGAAAAATCAAAACCCTAACTTTTACCTTTGTTTTTGTCTCTTTCTTCTCTTCTCTAAATTTCTGTTAAAAGGAAAATGCAAAAACAAAAAAAATCTAAAACTAGGCCGAAGCCCAGCTCCCCTCTCTCCTCTCCTCTCTTCCTCTCTTCCCCGCACAGCCCATCTACGGCCCGGCCCAAGCCGGCCTTTCTCCTTTATCTGCCACCTCCGCACCTCCCCTCACGAGCACGGCGCCAGCGCCCTCGCCACTTCCATCGCCATCGTCACCTCGGCTCCGGCCTCCCCCATATAAGGACAACCAGCAGAGGCCTCCCATCCAACCCTAGCATGCCTCCCCCTTTCTTTTCCTGCCGCCGCCCTCTCTTCTCCATCTTCTTCCCCTCCGTTTCTTCTCCCTCCCGAGAGCCACCACCATCTAGCCGGAGAAGAACCCCACGCCACTGAGGAGTAGCCATGGAGAACGCTGCGCCGGGATAGCGGAGAGAAGGTCGACCACCTCGACGTCGTCTACGTCATGCGGAGCTGGAGCTAGAGCCAGGCGGGCATGTTCAAGGTCTGCTTCATCTTCGGTCCCTCGGCGCCTACCTCCTCTTCCTCTGCAACCGGTCACCATCCTCGTCTCGGGCTGAACCACGACCCCGGCTGCCCCTTGGTGAGCACTCCCGCCGCCGGGCTACCTCCTCCCCCCTCTCCCTCATGCTCTGGACAACACTATCGCGTGCTCTGTCACCACCGAAGCCTGCCATTGCGGAAGCCGTCGCCGTGCACGGGCTCGAGCTCGTGCTCAACCCTGAGCTCCTTCTGCACCCCGCACCAGCACGATCCCATCACGCTCGCACACACGCACGTAGCCGCGCCGCCGAATCTTGGTCACCGCCGGCCTGCGGGACGACGCCGTCGAGCCGCAGTTCCTGTCCCCGTTTTCTGAATCTTAGGTTTCAGTTAAGTTCAGTTAACTGTAGCGTGCACTTCAACTAGCATCAGATCTATCTTCATACATGATTCGATCGCTAGCGCAGTGGTTTTGTTCCTTGCACTTCCGAATCCACCCCAGGTTCGAGTCCCCTCTGGGCAGTTTTAAGCCACCCTTTTCCCTTCTTTTTCCGGTCACTGACAGGTGGGTCCCCTGGACCCACATGTCATACTGATGTGTAGAGTTCCCTCGGTGACAAAATATCTCCAGATCCAAATCTGACATTTTTGCAGGAAAACCCAGTTTTTGAACTTCTTTTGCAAATAGGTCCTTTTGACATGTTTCTGTCCTGTTTTTCAATTAATTAAATCTTGGCCAAACCTTTTTCAAATATTTCAATAAAAATATGTTTTGAACTCATAAAATTGTAATCTGTCCAAATATAAATTTTGTTTAATTTTTGGAATGAATTTAAATGGATAAAATAAATAAATCTTTTGCTAATTAACTAATCTTGCAAAATTCATAACTTTGATCTACTTATCCAAAAATTATGAATTTTATATCAAATTAAAGCTAAAAATGTAATCTGTTTAGATATAATTTTTCATGCATTTAATGAGCAATTTAACTTTCGGGATAAATGGAAAATTCATTAATTGAACTAATTAAAATGCCTGCATGCCTTAATTAATTATTAAATTGCTAAACCCTAATTTAACTTGTCTAATAAAACGTTTAGCACTTAATTTGCTGCATATATTTTTTTTCATGTCATCATGCTTGATTGAATGCATTTGTATTGATTTGCCTTTTGTTATGTTTTGGGGTTACCGTAGACGACGACGTTGCTGAGTACCACGACACCTCCGAGGATCTAGCCCAGTACCAGGCTACTGAGCCAATAGGCAAGCAACCCCTCCCCAACTTTCTCATGTGATGCCTATTCCTGTCTTGCATGCTTTAGGTCTTCCGTTCTGTTGTGTCTTACGATTCCTACTAGAATTGCATAGGTTGATAGAAGTCCAGTTATTCCTGATATGCCTGCCTATATCCTATGCTTGTTTCTAGTTACTAACTACTAGCATGCTTAGGAGTTGATTGTGGCCTATCACATGTTTAGCTGGTATATCTTAAATAATTGAAGACTTGCTATGTGGGAATCACTGTTATTATATTAAAGATAAGGCACCGGCGGAAGGCCAGCTATGCTGATTTGTTCTGCTAGTGTCGCCTAGGAAAAACCGTTCTTTTCCGCTTATCCAAGAATGAGCGCCCTACCCACATGTGGGAAGACTTATGGAACCCCCCGCAACTTAGTACCGAATCTGCTATATTGGTTAGGGAGCCACAAACTAGTTCGGCGTTTACCATTTGGAGCATAATAATAATAAAAGAGGAACTAAAACTACATATAGGTTTGCGGAATGGGCGTTAATCGCATGTGGAAGGAGGAGCAATCGTATGAGTGTTATCCTCCGAAGCCGTTCACGCAATGTTTGGGCCCGCAAAGGAGTTTCGGCCGGGCTCCCCACGTGGATCAGTCTCAGATAGGTGGCTCTCTATCCAATGTAGCAGTGAAGGGGAAGGTTGTGTTGAGATACCTAAATGCCTCTGTGGCATGTGGTTGATTGAACATGTATGGTTACATTTGGGCACCCCTGCAGGGTTAAATCTTTTCAAAAAGCCGAGTCCGCGGTTATGGACGACT
This sequence comes from Puccinellia tenuiflora, assembly GCA_012064385.1. NCBI lineage: Eukaryota > Viridiplantae > Streptophyta > Magnoliopsida > Poales > Poaceae > Puccinellia > Puccinellia tenuiflora. The sequence continues at coordinate 696,658 of QRDG01001694.1, read as the reverse complement.
TGGGTAATGTGCTGGCTAAAAAGATCATAGACATCACCGTATATCTTAAATAGCTAAATTGACTAGTAAATAGCCATATTCAAATAATAACATGCTAAAACTTGATCAACGTGTGAGTGTCCGGACTTCTTCCTCGTGGGAATATGATACGATGGAGTTGTCTCAGGACGGGTATTGTTTGGTGAGTAGTTTAGCCCAGTAGCGCAAGCGCTCTCTTCCCTTATTCTAATTAGACGCAAGTTGTAGTGTGTCTTTTGTAGTTGTTAGGTGCTGCTGCTGCAAGTCCACATACAGCCTTTTTCAACCCCAATGCATGTGCATCGTACCTTCTTTTCCTCTTGTGCGTTAGACTTGCTGAGTACCCCCCATATTCATACCATCGGGTGTCCGATGCCCGTGTTTTCACCGATGCAGGAGCGACAGCAGAGTTCGACGATCCAGATGGTGGCTACTACGTAGAGTTCGACGCGGGCTACGATGAGTAGATCGAGATCCTAGGCGGCAGCCTGAGACCACCGTGGGCAGGGTCCCCTCTTTTATTTTTTCGGCCTTTGGCCTTTGATGTAGTCTGTACTCAGACGAGTGATTGCTTCCGTTGTATTCGGGATGTATGATCCCCTGTGATGTAATAAACGTATTTCAAACTATGTTTATTTAACTTTTTGTGTCGTACTTGTGCATGTGATGTAATCCAATTGTGGTTCTACTTGGCGAAATGTTATTTCCGCTAAGTGCGGCTTACACATAGCCTGATAGTTGGGACCCATTAATTTTAACCTGACAATGGGGACCCACATACCAGAGCCTGACAATTGGGACCCACATACCAGAACCTGAGAAAAAAGGCCACAGCCCAAAAAATAAAAGGCCCAGTTGTTGGGCTAAGCCCAAGTAGCCGCCCAAAATTTGTCGGGAAAAAAAGTGAAATGCACTGAATTATTGGGCTCGGCCCATTTAGCGGCTCAACTGGACCGGGCTGATTCTGATCTACGACCATTTCATTTGGTCAAAATTTTGCCACATCAGCTCTGCCACGTTGGATCTGAGGTGGTGTGGTCAGATTGCCAGTGACCAAAAAATTGGTCATAAAATCTGTGACCTTTTTTGGTCACAAAGGTCTATGACCAATTCCAAAAAAAGGTCATGTAGTTTCATTAGTGACCCTCATCTTTTGACCAACTATTTTTGGTCACAAAAAGGTCACAAATGAAAAAACGTGACCATTCAGTGACAAATATGGAGTGTCACCACATAGCATATTTCTTGTAGTGTCAAGATGGAAGAGAACACTTGTTTGGAACAACACCTGAGGAAGATGCATGAGATTCATCACCGTCTAGTGCTTGTTTGGGACTACTTGATGACTGATGAATTCGCGATAGATGGGGTGCTGCCTCGCTTCCCCCCAGCTTCAAGAATTATGTCAGGGACTATGTCATGGGAAGGGATTGGACCACTTTCTGTTAGTTTGTGTCTCGGCTGCGTCAGGTCAAAGTGGAACCCATAGCAGAAGAAGTTGTCAATGCAGAAGGTATATTTGATATACGAGTTATAAATGTACTGTTTACACTTGTGGCTAAGTATTTGATACTTGTGCTGTTTTATGAAAACAGGACCGGCCGTTTGAGAAGTGCAATGGATGGACTGAGTGGATATCGTGGGATGATGGCAATCAAGGAGTTGATGCTGGCAACATTCTACTTCTACATTTATCATTTTTTTATTAGAGGATTTGAATGAGTTTTTGTAATCGAATTAAGTGTGATCTTTAAATTAGTGTGTCTCGGTTGTGAGATGGTTATTCGTTTTAAAGACAAGTGGTTGTTCTATTTTCATGAGTAATTCTTTTTGGTGATCACGTTTCGATTATGAGATTATTGTCCTTATTTTAATCTAGACGATGATTAGTTAAACATTTATAAAATATGGGACATACTAAAGATATCCAAAACTTAATAATGACAATTGTTTTAGTCGTGCTAAATATTGAATAAACATTTTGATGTTTTATCAATGCGCCTTATTGAAGGAGTATGAGTAACATGCCACCATTTGGAAAGGTGCCATGAGTTGCCGAAAATAAACACAAGTGTTGGTTGTATTTTCAGCAAATGTTATGATATTTGATGAGATCAAATAAAATTCTGGAGTTTAGAATATTAAGTTAATAAGAAAATTGAGTCTTTATGATTTGATCAAAAGAAACAAAATATTTGAGTTATATGTTAGTATGCGGACTTGTGAGAAGTGTTATCACAAATTACAATATTTAGAATATTTCAAAGGCGTTTGATATGTCCTAAGATATCGTAATCATGCACTATTCGATATTGTGTGGTGTCAAAGAAGGGTTTTATTTTGAGGTTTAATAAAATAGCATTTAGATTTATTTGATAAGCACTCTGTTTAGGAATAAGGGTCTATGTATGATTCGCATATATTTTTCATATGAGTTATGAGAAAAGGTGGTTTCATTAATTATGAGATAATTAGAGACTATTGCGAATAATGTTGTAGTATATTCATAAGTATGACGATGAATGTGATTCCACAATATGAGACTAAAAGGGGCAAACCAATTTGTTGGTTGTGCTAATTATTTTAGTGGTTTATCGTGAAAAGTTTCATTAATAAAAAGGATTGATGGAATACATTGAGAAGCTAAAACCTTGCCTGTTTATGTATCGAGTGGCACATATGCAAAGTGCTCTGACGAGGTTAGGGCTCGGCAAATCCCTGGGTCGAGTACCCCGGGTTGATTGAAGGGGAGGAAGATGAACGTTGGTGATCACGACGGCTAACAGGGGGCGATTTACCCAGGTTCAGGCTCCCGGAGGATAACACCCTACTCCTGCTTGTCTGGAATTATAATCAAGGTGGCTACAATGGCGAGATGGCAATCTCGCTAGGGTTTGAGATGGCGGCTATGAGTTGGTGTTCGCTAGTTGCTTAGTTACCCTAGACAAGGGACCCTCCCAGCCTTTATATGATAGGCTGGGTCTCGGGTGAACGGTGCTGATGGCACGTACAGGATGATCAAGCTGATGACCTAACGGCGACTACCTTGGGCCGCACATCATCCTTCTTGGGCCTTCCTTGGGCCTTCCTTGGCGTGACCCAGGTACCACCACCGTGGGGTACTCGAAAGGTAACCCCACAACAGTAACCCCCGAGTGCTTAGTCGAATCGTAGAGTCGGGTAAAGGACTCCTTCCTTCCGGGCACGCCACCAGGTTCCTGAAAGGAACAAACAAAATGGTCGACTCCGGCCGTTCAGGGCTTATGGAGGATTTCTTAGTCGAAACATCGGCTGCAGGGTGAAAACTGCGAGTGTTGTTCTGGTCGGTGATTTTTCGACTGCGATTGTTCTGAGTCATTCGGGAGCGCGAACAGCGCTCCCGATGGGAGTAGCCCCCGAGATTAAGCTGAATTGCTTGCAATTGAGGTTAAACTCAATTTTTCTTCAGTCGAAAAGCCTGCTCCTGATGGGAGTAAAGAAGGGACTCGAATTGACGGAGTCGCAACTTGCTTTGCATGACTTACTTTGTACTCGGCCGGTTTGGCTTACTGCTTAAGTTTGCTCAGCTTGTCAAGCTTACTGTATTTCTTGTACACTCGAATGAACTAGTCAAGTCGACTCAGCTCTTAGAGCTTACTGTATCTGTATTGCACTCGGATGAACTGTCCGGGTGCTCCATCAGCCCATTGGCTTGCTATGCCTCCGCGGATGACGTCAGTGCTGACATTTTCGGCGTGCTCTGCGTCCGATGGGACGTGACATGGTGGTCCCAGTGCCAGCATTGACTGATCTGACCGTTGGGCGCGAACTTTTCGCGGCGTGATGAAGACGCCTCGATTCCCGCGCGTAGTGGGCGGCGTGGGCGGCGACGGTTGGCCTCTCTGCGCGACGCGTGGACGGCCAGATGAGGTTGTGGAGAGCGGCTTCGCGGGGAACGGCCAGGATGAACTGTCCCCGCGGTATATATTTTTCACCGCGGTGGGGAACAGTTCACGCCATCCTCATTTCGCCGCCATCTCCACTGCTTTCTCCTCCATTGCTGCCCTTGCGCCCAGTTCTCCAGAGCTTTCTCCACTCTCCCGAGCGAAGATGGGCTTGAAAAGAGCGAAGACCACCGAGGGCACCGCCGCCGATGCGGGCATGAAGAAGGTGGACGGCGACTGGGTAAAGTCGTCGGTGAAGAAGACCGATCTCGAGAGCCTCCGCGCGCAGGGGCTGCTGCCGCCGGCGAACCAGGCGGCCGTGCGTGCTCCAGGAAAAGAGGTACTCCCCTCCCCTCGCGATGGGGAACGCGTCTGCTTCGTGGAGTTCCTTCCACGGGGTTTCGGGTTCCCCATCCACGATTTTGTTCGTGGTCTCATGTATGCTTATGGGATTCAGATCCACGATCTGACTCCCAATAGTGTCTTGAGCATCGCGAGCTTTATCGTGCTCTGCGAGTGCTTTTTGGGAATCTCTCCCAACTGGCTTCTCTGGAAGTCGCTGTTCCTCGTCAAGAGGAACGTTGGGAAGTCGAAGCAGGTCTACCCAGTCGGCGGCTTCGGCATCCAAGTGCGTGGCGACACCACGTACTTCCAATTAAAGAAGTCCGACTCCGTCCAGAACTGGCGGAAGAAATGGTTCTATGTCAAGTGCGACCAAGAAGGCCTTCCTGACTTCGTAGCTGATCGCGCGTTGCAGAAGACGAATGCGTGGACGCACCCGCTGTCGAAGGAAGACAGGGAGGCGACCAAACCGCTGCTGGCGCTCCTCCGCGATCTTCTGAAGACCCTTGGGCGCGAGACAGGTGGGGTGCATCTGATTGCCACCTTCTTCAGGCTTCGGGTGCAACCGCTCCGTTCTCGCGTCCACCCGATGTGGGCGCACGAAACCGGCGATGAACTTGGCGACGAAGAAGTCGAGTCAAAGGTGAGGAGCATCACCAGCCTCCGAGCCGCCGATACGTGCAATGTGAAGTGCCCAGTGAAGCCGTATGGGCCGAACAACCCTGTGCCTGAGGTGAGCTTCCTTTTTGTTGTGCTTCTGTCTTGTATGTTCTGTCGAAATTTTCTTTTGTCTGACCCGAATTTTTGACAGGGTCGCTCCAGCTTTGTCAGCCTTCCTCCGCTGATGGAGAACGGTCCTCACGAAGAGGCAGAGATCTTGAAGGAGGACGAGGATGATGACGATGAACTCCCTTCCGCTAACTCTCTGAGCGAAGAGGTGGAGGAGGATGATGAAGACGAAGAGCCGTTGCAGAAGCGGCAAAGGCGAAAGAGTGGCGAGTCTGCTTCGACTTCGTCACCCGCAAAGCAAGTGGAGGTGGAGGACGTGGACGAGGTGAGCGAGTCATCCTCAGGTGCTAGGCACGCGAGCGACCCGACAGAGCCTTTGGTCGTGCCTCCCCTTAGCTCTGCGCCGCCGATTGGGTTCGCGAGGATGCCCTCTGTCTCCCTGGGCAGCGATGATGATCAGGACGTCACCAGGTTAGTCTTGAAACCATCACCTTGTTCTGTCGAGTGCCCTTTTTGCCTTTGCGAGTATCTGAAATTGAATTATCTTGTTGCAGCAACCGTACTGGTGCTGTTGGTTCTTCGCCTACAGAGATGGAGCACACTTCTGCTCCCGTGTTCGAGCAGACCGCGAAGGCGACCGAAGAGGAGCCACAGACGGGTGATGCGTCGACCTTGAAGGCTTCGACTTCCTCCGTGCCAGAGAAGACTGTTGATGCGACCTCGGTGGACGTTGGATTGCTTGAGCATGTAAGTGTGCTTTACCTCAGTCTGCCAGATCTGTATCGGGTGCGCGAACAGATTGATATCTTGTTCTTTCCACAGCCGTTTTGTCGCCAGCTGATGGAGGGAGCCGCAGCCTTCGTGCGAATGGAGAAGGAAAAGGATCGACTCCATGCTGCTTTGGAGCAAGCTAACAGTAAGTACTAACCCTTGTGTTCGAGAGGTGCTGCGACTATCTTCATTGTTGACTTTGCTCCGGTGATCCATAGGCGAGAAGGAGAGCATGGCGAAGCGGGTCGCGGAGCTGGAGAAATCACTGGGTGCAGCTCAAAAGCATGAGCGAACCCGGGGTGATCTAGAGAAGACCCAGGTTGAACGCTTGCTCGCACTCGCCAATGTAATCGGAGGTAAGTATCTCGGCTCATTGCCTACTTTGTCTTGTGTCGACTTCTGATGTCTTACAAGTGTGGTCTTCGTTGTTCAGAGCCGTGCGGAGGCGCTCCTCCAGAAGAGACTTCCAGTGAGAATGTCGACCTGGAGAAAGCTGTTGGCTTCGTTGACTGCGCCCATGCGTATGCTTCGGCTGCACTGCAACAATCTTCGGCGGCGCTGCAGAAGTCGAAAGATGCCTTGGCGAGTGTGCACCGGAGCATCTTCCCCAACCAGCCGTCGCCGGTCGATGTTGATGCGCTTGCGGCTCCGTTTGAAGGCGAAGCGACCACCCTGGCGGACTACACACGTGCTCAGACGGTACGCGGCTCAGAGCTCACTTTCCAGCTCCTACTTGGTCACCAAGTCGCAGGTGACTTTGAGAAGGTTGTCAGCGACTTCCCTCGGAGACCTGATGGCAAGACCGCCTCCCTTAGCAACGTGAAGGCGCGGGCGAGTCAGCTGGCTGCGAGGCTGATTGACACCTTCCAAAAGAGAATCGCCAAAGCTGCAGAGTTGGCTGCTAGGAAGAAACGTTCTCAGTCAGAGTCTGCAATGTAGTTTCCTTTGTTTTAGGGTTCTTCTTCTTTTGAACTTGGTCTGTAATGAAACTCATGATCTGCGAAGTCTTTTGGCCACGAACATGCTAGTGTCGAAATATAATTTTGTCTTCAAGTCTTCTGTCGTATAAATTTGCTTGACAATGTCGAAAATTGGCAGCCCAAGATGGGTGAGACTCCCGAGGTTGCTGGGGCCGCTGGTGCGGGTGAGGACGAGGATACTTCTTCGGCTGCACCCACTCGCCCTCGTCGTCAAGCTCCTCCAGCCCACGCGCGAAGTGTGAATGATCAGCGAGTGATCACTTACATGAGGAACAAGATTATTGAGCTCGAGTCGAAGCTGAAGGGTGCCGAGTTGGAGTTGGAGCGCTTGAAGTCGCGACCCGCTGCGCCGTTCTCCCAGCGTGAGGAATTCCTTCTTGGCCAGATAGACTTGATCAGTCGACAGCTGCAAGGTTGGCCTTCAAGCGATTTGTTTCGGCTTCTTTATGCTTTCATTCTTCTAAGTGTTGGATCTTTTCTGTAGATGTTAATCCCGACTGGCAAGCCGAGAATAGTCGAATAGACGAGCGGGTGGAAAGGGAGGCCACCGGTGATTCACTTGAAGCTCGTACCTTCTGGTCGAACAAAAACGCAGGCCGTATACTCGCGAAGATGCTGGATCGCACCTGGCGAGCTGCTGTGCTCTTGGAAGGTTGCAGGAAGGCACTCTGGCAGATCAACAGGGTGTATTTTCCGCATAACGAGCAGCCTTCCGGGCTGGCTGCGCTGCTGGAGAGGTTCCGCAGTAGCAGGGCGTTGAAGGAGGTCGTCGCCGCTCAGCTTGTTGCCGGGGCCAACACGGCGTTTGCTTATGTTCGACTGCACCGGCCTCATGTTCCCTTGGACAGGATACTTGACGGCTTGCCTAGAGATTCTGATTATGTTGAATCCCTTGTGGCTGCACGTCAGGCGATTCAGCAGGTATTGAATCATACAGAGCAACTTGTAGGGCCACTGGATGCGCAAAGGAAGAGCCTGTCGATTAAGAATAGCAGTCTGTTGTTGTGTAGTGTTAGCTTGTAACGAGAAAATTTTTCCAGTAGAAAAAAATGAGTGTTTTGCATGTCGAGGTGGGGGTAGCCCCCGAGCGAATGAATTGTATCTTGTGAACTTCTGTACCCCTGTATGGCGCAGCCCCCGAGCGGATCGAGTGCGGCCGAGGCGTGTCGAGTTGCCTGTGCGACGCAGCCCCCGAGTGCTTCGAGTGCGGCTAAGGCGTTTCCGAGTGAAACCTGTGTGGTGCGGCCCCTGAGTTCGTCGGGTGGCGACCAAGGTTTTGTCTTAGGCCTGTACGACGCAGCCCCCGAGTGCATCGGGTGGCGGCCGAGGGTTTTTCGAGTCGGACCTGTATGGCGCAGCCCCCGAGTGATTCGGGTTTTGGCCTAGGTTTGTCTTGGACCTGTACAGCGCAGCCCCCGAGTGTTTCGGGTGGCGGCCGAGGATTTTCGAGTGGAACCTGTGTGGCGCAGCCCCCGAGTGCGTCGAGTGGCGGCCTAGGTTTTGACTAAGACCTGTACGGCGCAGCCCCCGAGTGGTTCGGGTGGCGGCCGAGGATTTTCGAGTGGAACCTGTGTGGCGCAGCCCCCGAGTGCGTCGAGTGGCGGCCTAGGTTTTGACTTAGACCTGTACAGCGCAGCCCCCGAGTGGTTCGGGTGGCGGCCGAGGATTTTCGAGTGGAACCTGTGTGGCGCAGCCCCCGAGTGGCGGCCTAGGTTTTGACTTAGACCTGTACAGCGCAGCCCCCGAGTGGTTCGGGTGGCGGCCGAGGATTTTTCGAGTGGAACCTGTGTGGCGCAGCCCCCGAGTGCGTCGAGTGGCGGCCTAGGTTTTTGACTTAGACCTGTACAGCGCAGCCCCCGAGTGGTTCGGGTGGCGGCCGAGGATTTTCGAGTGGAACCTGTGTGGCGCAGCCCCCGAGTGCGTCGAGTGGCGGCCTACGTTTTGACTTAGACCTGTACAGCGCAGCCCCCGAGTGGTTCGTGTGGCGGCCGAGGATTTTTGAGTTGCTTGCTGATAAAAGTAAAGGGGAGAGCTTGTTCCTCAAATCACTTTATTGATTTTTGCGAGCAGGCCGCCTCATTAAAACCTTCCAGTCCCCTCAGGTACCCTGGCGAGGGAAAGAGTGCGTCTGAAACCTGCCGCTTCTTGACATTGTACATTATTACAGATTGGGGTCGATCAGGCGTAGAAACGGCGCAGTTGCGCAACGTTCCACGGGTTGCTGCAGACTGTCCCCGTCTTCGAGTCCTTCAGGCGGTAAGCTCCGCCGCCGATTGCTTCTGTCACGATGTATGGACCCTCCCATGGGGAGGCAAGTTTGTGCACCTTCTTCTGCTTGAGACGGAGGACAAGATCACCAGGGACGAACGCTCTGGGCCGGAGTCGCCGTCCGTGATAGTTGCGCAGGTCTTGCTGATACACGGCTGTGCGGGTAAGGGCGATGTCGCGTGCTTCGTCCAAGGTGTCCATGTCATCTTCGAGTGCTTCCTCTGCATCAGACTCATCGTAGGCCACCACTCGGGGGGCGTCGAACTTGATGTCGCACGGCAGGACTGCTTCAGCGCCGTACACCATGAAGAATGGCGTGTACTGTGTAGATCTGTTTGGCGTGGTGCGCAGACTCCACAGCACAGATGGCAGTTCTTCGACCCAGGCACCTGCGGCGCGCCTCAGTGGCACTCGCAGGCGCCTCTTTATGCCTTTGCAGACTAGGCCATTGGCTTTCTCGACTTGTCCGTTGGACTGCGGGTGCGAGACAGATGCATAGTTGAGCTTGATGCCTTGGTCAGAGCAGAAGTCCTTGAATTCTTCGGCTGTAAAGTTCGTGCCGTTGTCAGTGATGATGCTGTGTGGCACACCGAACCTGAAGATGATCGACCTGATGAAGTTAACTGCTGAGGAGGCAGTCGAACTTGTGATCGGTGCTGCTTCGATCCACTTCGTGAACTTATCGACTGCCACCAGGAGATGAGTGTGTCCGCCCGGAGAAGACTTCTTGAGTGGACCCACCATGTCGAGTCCCCACTGAGCGAAGGGCCATGCGAGTAGTATGGTCTTCAGCGCTGATGCTGGTGCGTGCGGCTTGTTGGCGAACTCCTGGCAGCCGATGCACTTCCTCACGAGTTCTTCTGCGTCTTGCATTGCGGTGGGCCAGTAGAATCCTGCTCGTAGGGCTTTGGCCACCAAGGCTCGACTGCTGGCGTGATGTCCGCAGATGCCGGCGTGGATCTCGAGTAAGATGGCTTGACCGTCGACTGGGTCGATGCACCTTTGGAGGACTCCTGAGATGCTTCGCTTGTAGAGTTCCCCGTTGATGACGGTGAAGCCCTTTGATCGGCGGACGACACACTTGGCTTCGACTGGGTTTGCTGGCACCTTCTGATGCAGTATGTAGGCCAGGTATGGGCTTGTCCATGTGGGTTCGACCAGCATTACCTCCATGGGTTCCATCTCCGTGCTTGGCGGGTTGGCGGTGCTCGTTGTCGGTGTAGAGGGTCCCGGCGCAGGCCGGAGCTTGATGGAGCGTTGCTTGATGCACTCGAGGAAGACTCCGGGTGGCACCGGTGCTTTATCTGAGCCAAGGTTGGCGAGGGTGTCAGCTTCCTCGTTGCTCTCGCGGCCGATGTGCCGCAACTCGCAGCCGTCGAAGGTGCCTTCCAACTGGTTGTATAGGTCCCTGTAGGCTATCATGTTGTCGGCGATGGCGTCACATTGCTTCATGGTTTGTTGCACGACAAGGTAGGAGTCCCCGTAGATCATGAGGTGAGTTGCGCCGCAGTTTTTGGCCATCCGCATGCCGTGGATTAGGGCCTCGTACTCTGCCTCATTGTTAGAGGGTGTTGGGAAGTTCATCTGCAGTACATACTTCAGTTTGTCGCCTTTGGGTGAGATGAGGACGACTCCGGCCCCTGCTGATCTGAACTTCTTGGACCCGTCGAAGTACATTGTCCATGCGTTGGACTAAGTCGAGTACGTCTGGCAGCTGGGCCTCTATCCACTCTGTGGTGAACTCTGGAAGGACTTGAGCCTTGATTGCCTTCGGGTGCTTATACTTCAGCCCCCAGGGTCCCAACTCGACAACCCACTTGGCGACTCGTCCTGTCGCGGCTTGGTTGGTGAGGATGTCGGAGAGCCCAGAGGAGCTTACCACCGTGATGGTGTGCTCGGAGAAGTAGTGGACGACCTTCCTTGATGTCATGAAGACTCCGTACGCTAGCTTCTGGCTAATGCGGGTATCGCTGCTTGGAGAGGGTTAGCACCTCGCTAATAAAATAGACTGGTCGCTGAACAGGGTGGCTGTGCCCTTCTTCTCCTCGTTCGACGACGAGTACTGTGCTGACCACTCTGTTTGTGGCTGACACGTAAAGGTACAGCGGCTCGTTCTCCAGTGGCGCCACCAGTACTGGAGGAGTCGTGAGGGTTTTCTTGAGCTTGTCGAACGCGTCTTGCGCTTCTTCTGTCCACTCGAATTTGTCTGCCTTTTTCATCAGTTGGTAGAAAGGCAGGGCCTTTTCTCCCAACTTACTAATGAACCGGCTGAGAGCTGCGACTCGGCCGGCTAGGCGTTGCACTTCATGAAGCTTGGTCGGTGCTGGCATTGCGAGTATGTTTTGCACCTTCTCAGGGTTGGCTTCGATTCCTCTTGCAGAGACGAGGTACCCGAGCAGTTCTCCGGCTGGCACGCCGAAAACACACTTGTCCAGATTTAGCTTGATCTGATACTCATTGAGTGCGGCGAAGACTTTGCGGAGGTCAGCAATTAAACTGTCCTCCGTTCGAGTGGTGATGACTATGTCGTCGACGTAGACTTGTACGATTTTTCCTATTAGCTCCTTCAGGCAAGCTTGCATCGTGCGCTGGTATGTGGCTCCAGCGTTCTTCAACCCGAAGGGCATCATTTGGTAGCAGAACACACCATGGGGTGTGATGAATGCAGTCTTCTCTTCATCTTCGACTTTCATCCTGATCTGCTGGTACCCGGAGTAGGCGTCCAGGAAGGATAGGCGAGCGCAGCCTGCAGTCGAGTCGATGATTTGGTCTATCCGCGGGAGCGGAAAATGGTCCTTGGGGCAGCACTTGTTAATGGCGGTGAAGTCGACGCACATGCGGAGTTTCTTCGTCTTCTTCTTCTCCACCAGGACCGGGTTCGCTACCCAGTCCGAGTCCTTGATTTCCCGGATGAATCCGGCGTGGAGCAGTCGATCGATTTCCTTGCTGATGGCGTCTCGCTTGGGACCCGAAAAGCGTTGCATGGTCTGCTTGACGGGTCTGGCGTCCTTGTGGACGCGTAAGGAGTGCTTGGCGAGTTCCCTGGGTATGCCTGGCATATCAGAAGGTTGCCAGGCGAAGATCTCCCAGTTCTCACGTAGAAACTCGATGAGCGCGCCTTCCTATGCGATAGGCAGGCTTGTCGACACCTTGACTGTCTTGCTGGCGTCCGTCGGGTGGACTTGGTGGGTTCTTGTGTCGTCAGTCATGTTGAAGGCAGATTCCTTGGCTGGTTTCTTGCGTGGCGGGAAAATAGTCTTGTCGTTGTCGACTGCCATCATCGCAAGGTGCTCCTCCATTCTGAAGAATTTAGAGATCTGGCTAAACTCGCGGTCGCAGCTGTTGGAGCGGTCGAAGTCACCGTGCACCATGATGATGCCCTTGGGTTCAGGCATCTTGAGCATCAGATAGGCGTAGTGAGGTATCGCCATGAATCTGGCAAAGGTTGGGCGCCCGAGTATCGCATGGTACTGCGACTTCCAGTCGACTACCTCGAAGTCGATCGCCTCCCTCTGGAAGTTGTCGGGTGTGCCGAAGATGACGTCGAGTGTGATTTCTCCCATGGGCGTGACTGCTTGCCCTGGTACTATGCCATGGAAGGTGGTCCCTGATGGCGCCAAGTTTGTTGTTGGCCTGTTCATTCTTCTGAGGGTGTCGGCGAAGATAATGTTGATGCCGCTGCCTCCGTACATGAACACCTTTTTCAAGGTGAAATCCCCGATCAGAGCTTCGACTACCAGGGCGGCGTGCCCGGGTCGTGGTACCGCAGGTGGATGATCTGCTCTGGAGGACGTGATTGGTGTCTCTGACCCTCTCAGGTATTCGGGTACTGCGGGTGGACAGGTGACAGCCTGGTAGACTTGGCGGGTGATGATCTTCTGTGTCCTGTTTGAAGGGCGCCCCTTCTGTATCATGTTGAGCTGTCCGTGTGCCGCTGTATATGCGTCAGGGGCTTCTTGCTGCGGCTGCTGCTACGGATAAAAAGCCGCCGCTGCCTGTGCTGGATTAGCGACTGCAGGTGCGGGTGCGGGTGCTGCTTGGAGAGCCAGCTGCGCGACTGGCTGTGCTGCGGGTGCTGCTTGGTGAGCCAACTGCGTGGCTGGCTGAGCGACTATTTTCTGCATTGCCTGGTATATCCTGCGTGCCTTCTTGCAGTCCTTCAATAGGTGACGGGATCCCCATTTGCCTGTTTCCGGGTTCCTGAACATGTGGTGCTTGCAGGGTTGCTCCAGCTCTTCCTCTGGAGTCAGCGTGCGCCTCTGCCACTCTCGCTTGCGGCTCCCATCTCCACGGTAGGTGCTGCCACCGCTTCGGTTGAATTGCCCTTGGCTGTATTGGCGACTCTGGTCGTCGCTGCTTCGACTGTACTGGCGATTCCTGTCGTATGCTTCATTCTCGCGGGGGGTTTCGAATCCCGCCGCTACTAACTCTATTGAGTCATTACCGTGGTAACGCGGCTTCTTCTTCTGGCGTCCTTCCCGCCAGTTGCTTGGTCCGGCCTCGTCTCGTGGAGTATCACGAACCGAGTCTTCTCCGTCTGCCCACTGGTTGGCTATCTTCATGAGGTCAATCATGCTTCTCGGCCGGAGCCTAACAAATTCCTCGCGGAGGTCGCGGCGGTAGACGCCGTGCATGAAGGCATCCATCACTCAGTCCTCCGAGGTGGGTTCCATGGTATTGCGGAGCAGGGTCCATCGCTGGATGTATGACCGGAGCGGCTCGTCTCGTCCTTGCTTGCATCCTTGGAGTTCGACGAAAGTTGTCGGCCTTGAATACGTCCCCAGGAAACTCTTAACGAAGGCATCCGCAAACTCGTCCCACGTGCTGAAGGCGTCCTTGGGTTGGCTGTTGAGCCACCCGCGTGCGGATCCTGTGAGCATCAGCTGGATGTACTGCATGGCTGTAGTCGAAGTACCGTCCTGGCAACTGCAGGCTATGAGGTAGTCTTCCAGCCAGTCTCTCGGGTCCTGCTTTCCGTCGTACTTGACCGCTTCTGCCGTGAGCTTGAAGCCCTTGGGCATTTTTGTGTCGCGGATGTTGAAACTGAAGCATGCGGCGCCGCATTGCTCGAAGTCGCCATCGTCGCGGTCGTCAGCATTGGGTGTGCCGACCGTCCGCTGGGTGCGGTTGCGGTCTACCGTCCTCTATGTGATGACGTTGCGGAGGTCTTCGCCTGGCTGCGGCTATTGTGGTTGTCTTGGAGCTGGGACTGCAGGTGCTGCGGGTTCGCGGTCTCGGCGACCCCGATTTTCTTGCGCCCTTTCTGCTGGTGCCTTGTTCGCCAGAGACTCTTCGACTGCTTTGATGGACATGATTTGTTGCTTGTGGAGGAGAGCGCGGGCGTCACCCTCAGGCGGCTGCGTCAGTCGCAGGTATGTTTCGACTGCCATGAGGGCAGCTCCGGGTGTCTTAGGGACGGGTATCCCGTCCGAATCTTCAGTCATGTATGACGACTCGAGGTTGCGGGTAATTCCGGCGCGTTCGGCCTCTGTCATCCGGGGCACGCGGGGCCTGTGGCGCCTTGCTCCTTGTGAGACCTCTGTCGAGGCAGCAGTGAATGAATACGCGGCCCTCCTGGCACTCGCCGCGTCGGCTTCCTCCTTGCGTCGGAGCAGCTCGGCCTTCTCTGCGCGGAGTCGTTCGCCTTCTTTCCGCAGCAGATACTGGACCGCCAAAAGGTCCTCTCGGGGTGCGTCTGGTGGGGGGTATGTGCCCTCCTCGACGTGCTTCAGGGCTCTGATTGCCATGTCGCGGGTGATGGTGAGCCGTGTCTGATCCGGCATGACCACCTCCAGTGGATATGCGGGTTCGTCGCCGTTGGCCCGCGCCGGGCCGGTCATGTAGACTTGTGCGGGGTAAACCCGGGAAGTGGGGCTGATGCTTCCACTGCTGCTTCCTTCGTCCGAGCCCTGCTCGGAGTCGAAAATGGCTCCAACGTGGTGGGTACCATAGTTGCCGTTGAGGTTCTTTCCGCAGAATTTCGCGGCCTTCACCGCAGATGCGAGGCGTTGAGTCGCCGTCGTCCACGCGGGTGCAATTGGCTTGCGGATGATTTCGCGACGCGAGGGCGTGGCCGACGTAGTAGGAGTCGATGTAGATCTTGGCCTTGCCCGCGACGCGACCAAGGTAGTCGGAGTAGACTTGATCCGCGCAGGGGTCACCTCCGATGCGATCTCCTTGGCAGCCGGAGGTGCGGGTGTCGTGGTCGCGTTGGGCGCGATTTTTGCCATGGGGGCCATTGGTGCAGTCTAGGCGGGCGCGATCTTCGCGGCAGTCGAAGACGCGATCGTCGCAGTCGTGGTAGATGCGATCACGGCAGGTGATGACGCAGTCGTTGTAGTCGTAGCAGATGCGATCTTCGCGGCAGTCGAAGATGCGATCGCTGCATTCGCAGCAGATGCGATCTCCATGGCAGGTGAAGGCGTGGTCGACGTAGTTGATGCAGACGCGGGTGTCGCCTCCGCGCGTAGCGCGGCCACCGTAGATCGGAGTGTTCCGTAGCTGTTTATGAGGTAACGCATGGTACCAAAGGTGATCCACGTACCTTCACTCAGTTCAGCGTACGTCGAGCGATGAGCCGGCGGGTGGCTGACGTACTCGAGGCAGCTGGACCGGATTGGCTCCTTGGCGCAGACGTCGGTCTTCAAGGTTGATGGAGCCGGAGCGAGCATGGTTCCAATGCTCGTTCTTTCCCACGGACGGCGCCAATTGACGAGGTTAGGGCTCGGCAAATCCTGGGTCGAGTACCCCGGGTTGATTGAAGGGGAGGAAGATGAACGTTGGTGATCACGACGGCTAACAGGGGGCGATTTACCCAGGTTCAGGCTCCCGGAGGATAACACCCTACTTCTGCTTGTCTGGAATTATAATCAAGGTGGCTACAATGGCGAGATGGCAATCTCGCTAGGGTTTGAGATGGCGGCTATGAGTTGGTGTTCGCTAGTTGCTTAGTTACCCTAGACAAGGGACCCTCCCAGCCTTTATATGATAGGCTGGGTCTCGGGTGAACGGTGCTGATGGCACGTACAGGATGATCAAGCTGATGACCTAACGGCGACTACCTTGGGCCGCACATCATCCTTCTTGGGCCTTCCTTGGGCCTTCCTTGGCGTGACCCAGGTACCACCACCGTGGGGTACTCAAAAGGTAACCCCACAACATGCTCTGTTGGTTAAAACTTGACACATGAAGGAATTAATGATGGTGATCATTGAATTTCGGTTTAGCTTGTCCAAAGAAAAGTAGGATTCAAGAATATAAAATTTTGTCAGGTTACAAAATAATATTCATGATTTACTTGTCATGTTCCAGAAATAAGACATACCTACGAAACTACAAAGAAGAAATAGAAGCCTTAAATACAAACATGACTAAGAGTCATCCTATGTTAAGTTTAAATCACAAAGTAATTGTTACTTGATTTTGTGAAAGTGATGTTTCACATATTTATTCCTCAAAAGGGGTTTTGTAGAGAATAAATAAAACTTAAAGCTAGCAAAGTACTACCGCTTCGTATATGAGTTCTCGAATTTTAAAAGTTAATTAAAAAATTTGGAGGTGTCCAAAGTATCGAGAAAGTGCATAAAGAACTGAGTGGGATCTAATTAAAATATGTGGTGACATATATTAAGTTAGAGCAGCAACTATTTTCCACGATCAAAATATGTGGTTACATATGTTTGAGTGGGAGCTAGTTAATCATGGTCAAATATAAGGATAACATATTCCTGAGTGGGAGCCAAAGTGGTTTCACAATTTAATATCTGTATGGTGTATATTTGAGTGGGAGTTTACAACATCTTGTTTGTGTGAAATAGAGATTTCATAAATGTTGTAAATATTTCAGGAACCAAAAGCATAACTTGTGAAGTTAATTTGAATGTCAAATATCTATGGAGATAGATGCATATTTTGTCGATAAATAAGTCAGGATGTTTAACCTAAATAAGGTTTTGAAGGAGTTCAAAATGGAACAAGTGAAGAAGGGTTTAATAACCCACAAGTATAGGGGATCGTTTGTAGCCTTTTCGATAAATAAGAGTGTCGAACCCAACGAGGAGCTAAAGGTACGATTAATATTCTCTCAAGTTCTATCAACCATTGACACAACTCTACGCACACCAAACGTTTGGTCTATTTAGGAAATAAAACTATAGGAATAAAACGGGTATGAAAGGATGGTTTTGTAATATAATAAAGAACAAGAAGATAAAAGTTAGTTGCTGTAGCAATAAATTATACTAAAAGACCATAAATAACAGAACCATGAGTGTGGAAAAGTGGTGGAAGGCGTGGCGGAATTGTTCATAATTAATTAGTGAAGTTATTCGGTTCATCGTCTTCGATGCAGTTTTCTATGTGAGAGAGGCAAAGCATACACGTTCTCAACTACTTGTGATTACATGTACTATATGATTGGAACATTAACAACCATCCGCAACTACTAACATTCATTAAGGTAAAATTCAACCATAGCATTAAGTTCATAAGGTCCTCTTTATCCCATACAATGTCAAAAACTGGGATGGGGCTTAGGTTTCTGTCACTCCGGTAGCCCTACCCCCCAGCCTCCTTCACATACTACAAACCGTATGATGTTATCCACGCGTGCAAGTATATAATGTGCACCATAGGACTGTACCATTTCAACATACAACTCGAATCAACCAAATACATTCAATAATTCAACCATAAGACAACAAGGAACTACATAAACATGACATAGATCATAGGATAATATTTTATAGCATCAAACACCATGTTTACATAGGGGATTACAGAGGTTTGTGAGAGAGTGGACCGCTGTAGCTATGAGGAATTGGCGATGGAGATGGCGGTGAAGGCGGCGGCCATGGAGGAAAGGGCAAGGCGGAGGCGGCGCGTGGCGGCGGCCGGCCGGCCAAGGGGGAGCGCCGCCCCCTAACCCCCTTCCTCCATGACTTATTGGTGTTGTAGAGGAGCCCCCCCCCTCCCCCCTTGTAGATGAGGGCCAAGGGGGAGGCAAATTCGTGGCTTTTGGTGGCTGCCCCCAAAACTAGGGTTTCCTCTCTTTATATAGGTGGAGGCAATGCTTCCCGGCCCTCCGATGGATGGCCCCTTGATCCAATGGCTCTTGGGCACCTCTAGAACCTTCCTAGGGACCCCTCATATCCTTAATGAGGTCCCAAAGTCGTGGCTAAGAGTTGGAGTCAATCACGTCACCAACTTTCGGAATCCCGTAATCAGATTTTTTGGCCTTCAGTAAAACGGGGATTCCCGGAGCTACGGACCTCCGATTGGGCTGTTATTGAGCTTAAATGAAAGCTATGGAAATTTCCCACAANCTGTGAGGAGGACAGATTTCAGGAAAGTCAGAGTCCACCTCCAACAAGGCTCCTTTTGCGTTTTTGCCAATTTCCAAGTGATTCCTACACATCAAAGTGTAAAACAAGAACATTGTGCACTTTTGCAACTATTAATAGGTTAGTCAAATTAAATCATAAACTTAGTATGAAAACAAGTGTCAAAGGTATAAAAGTGGCATGAAACAATCAAAAATTATAGATACGTTTGACACGTATCAACATCCCCAAGCTTAATTCCTACTCGTCCTCGAGTAGGTAAATGATAACAAAATAATTTTTGATGTTGAATGCTAGGATCATGTCTTCAACAAATGCATGACAAATGCTATATAGATAATGAAACTTAAGCAATTGTGTTAGCTAATGAAAAGATAACGACGAACTAGGAGTTAATAATATGAAATTATAAACATTAACAAGATTATAATGATCATAATAAAGCATGGTAGAGTGGTCTCTCGCTTGCCCCTTTAGTAGAGCAAAACATAAATGCGGGCACCTCTTGAGATATTAAACAGAGACTAGGAGTAAAGTTTTTCAGAAATGATATAGAATCTCAAACATGCTCCACTCATTAAGACTTTGGGACAAAGCACATTATACTCAGAATGACAGCAATGCTCTATAAGATGGTGCTCAAAGAAGGATGACGACTCAACATAAACATAAAAGAAGGGCCCTTCGCAGAGGGAAGCAGGGATTAGTCATGTGCTAGAGCTTTTTATTTTTTATAGAACAGAAGTAAAACAATTTTGAGATATGCATGCTTTCGTCAACGATTTCACAGCAAAGAAACTAGCTAGTCCCCTATGACAAGCAAGGCTTTTAGACTTGTGAGAGCAGCAGGTTTAGAGGAACGAGTACATTCCTCTTTCTCCTTGGTTTCACCACTATCCAATGTTTGAGCTGATTTCTCAGATTTGCATTGTGTGGAGGAGAATGGTGAGTTATATTTATATTTTGCTTAAGCTGCTCTCGGGTTGATTCAAGTGAAGACGTAATCCATCGACACCGGGTGAAAGGGGGGAAATGACCTTGCTCGTCACAAGTTATATCTAGCTCTCTACTGCTCCCTCATGAGCTTAAAAACAGAGGCACAAAAGGAGTATTTTGAATATTTTAAAGGTAGCACATGACAAATTTACTTGGAATGGCAAGAAATACCATGCATAGGTAGATATGGTGGACTCAGCTGGAATACTTTGGCTTAAGGAATTTGGATGCACGGATGGACCATTACACCCAGTGCAAGTGGAGGCTAGCAAAAGATGGGAAAGCGACCAAATTTGAGCATTACTGTCATAATCATGCTTTGCGACAAAATACTTAATGAATAAAACATAAGAGAGGTTCTTCAATTCTAAAGTACAATAAACCGTCAAGGCATAACAGACTGTATTTTTAGTCTTTCAACATGTGTGAACATGTGCCAAGTCAATCCGAATAAATCTTTTGGAGGAGGATCCCACTTCACCATTCCACATTATGAACAAAATAATGCATGTTAACATCAAAATAACATATTATACCCTCTTAGCTAGTTGAGACTAACCATTAGAAAACATGAACTACGAAGCAACATTATACACACAACATTTTTTAAGTTTTAAACAAATAACTACCAACCAATAAAAATCCAATCAACTCTCCAGAAAGGGTATAAATAAAAGATATAACAATCAGCTCATTATTGTGATGGTGCATGATGCTAACACAAAGATATAATAGATAATAAATTAAGATACAGACGCTCCAAGTTTATGCAAGTTTCTATGTTGCTCAAAAAACAAAGTTTGAAGGTTTGCAAACCGAGAGGTTGTTGATGTAGAGGGATGCAAAGGCATCCCCAAGCTTATGGTTTTGAACCATCTTGGATATTTCTCAATTTGATGTTCCTTCTTCCCTGTGAAAAAACTTTAACACAAAAACTCTCCCATTCTTTTTCTACGGTTAGACATTAGTATACTAAAGATAACATTTCCAAAGTGCTGCCATTACACTAAAACAAATTTTGTTTCAAGTTACAGAGAGGTTGCTTAAGTGGCCAACTTTAAAATAATGGATGAGATACAAAAAGAATCAAATGAAAACGCAAAGAGGCAACTTTTGCAACAAAAGTCAGAATCTGTCCAGAAAAACAGCAGCTAGAAAACATAATTTTTAAGTAACTTAAGCGTCTCTGATATTTTCGCCAATTTTTGAGCGCACATAGGATTAGTAGATACTTTCTCTGTAAAAACTTTTGTGATATTTCGAGCTTCCAGTAAAACATGAAAACCGGGCAGTGAACAGCAAATACTGAAAACAGAAAAACCACTTTTTAATTATGCATCAACTAAAACCAAATGGGTTAAACTTGGTACTTTATTTTTAGAAAACTAAAATAACAGAGGAGAAAAAAAACAATCATAAAGTAAAAACAAAGCGATGCTCCAAGAATAGCACATAATATGTAAAGCAATAAAAATATAGTACCACGGGTGAAAACTGATGATTGTCGATGAAGAAGGGGATGCCTTGGGCATCCCCAAGCTTAAACGCTTGTGACTTCTTGTATATTTCAAAGGAGGTCCATGGTAACCTCCCCAATATTGAGCTTTTGTCCCTTCTTGATCTTCCTTCATCAACTCGCTCTTGAATACTTGAAAACTTCCGTCACACAAAACTTCTAATAAACTTCACTAGAGCGTTAGTTCTCAAACAAAATAATCCACCTTCAGTTCTCACTTAACAAATTAAATGAACTTGTTACTAAACATTAGCTACTGCCACAAAGATCTAAGTGATGCTTCGGGATCAAAAGAACTCCACTTTGCCCGTAAAAGAAGCGATGTAAGAACAAAGACAGAATCTGTCAAAAACAGAGCAGAATGTAAAGATGCTTTTTTTCGGGATACTGGGACACCTCAAATCAGAAAACTTAAAACTAATGAAAGTTATACAAAACCCTGATTCTTACTGTCAAAAATTTGCAGACTCATATCATGTTCTGTGATTTTTTAGAATTTCGTATGGTGACAGACAGAAATCTGTTTCTGGACAGCAACTCAAAAATTTAACTTTCCTTTCATTAGAGGCTATTCTTGGCACAAAAACCGAAACAAAAAGGATACAAGGGAGTTGCTACAGAGGAAACAATACCCAAACACAAAGAAAAACAAAAAGAAACATAAAGTAAAAATAAAATGGGTTGCCACCCATGAGCGCTCTTCTTTAATGCCTTTTAGCTAGGCTTATTTTTAATGATGCTCTCATAAGATTAAGAGTTGAAATAATAAGGAGAGTAGCAAGGAGCAAATATCAAACACATTTAAATCTAACCCTCTTCCTATGCATAGGAATCTTGTAAGAAAATAAATCATTGAAACATATTGTGACTAGCATGAGAGGGCAAAACAAATGCAACTTCAAAACTTTCAACATAAAGAGAGGAGACTAAATACTATGAGATATTTAGAACCATGTTTTCCTCTCTCATAATAACTTTCAGTAGCATCATAAGCAAATTTTAATAATATAGCTGTCACAATAAAAATTCTTGCAAAAGTCCTCATGCATACAATTATTATATAAGGACAATATGAGTAATATAGATCATGAACGAGACAACCCGATATTTGTTGATGAATAAGGAGGGATGCCTCGGGCATCCCCAAGCTTAGATGGTTGAATCTTCTTGAATATGCTCTTGGGGTGTACCTGGTCATCCCCAAGCTTGAGCTCTTGTACCTTATCGTTCGTCTCACATCACCATATTGATTCGATCTTATAGACTACATCCACATAAAACTTCACAAAACTCATTAGTAGGGTTAGTGCTCATTAAATAAAATCCACTCATGTCCAAGCATTGGTAAGTTGTAAGACCTCAATTCAATATTATCTACTGTATACTAATCAATTTATAACGTCTATTGATCAAATAACGATTATAAACATCGAGTATAAGCACAATACTAAATAAAGACAACAATCTGTCAAAAACTGGACAGTCTGTGAAGATCAAATTTTTCGAGGCACTTATGTAGCTCAAATCAGAAAACGGAAAACTAACGAAAGATAGATAAAAGTATCAGGCTTTCTGTCTAAAAATATCAGAAAAAGATAAAATTCTGGTGATTTTAGGAATTTCACGCAACAGGCGCAGAGAATCTGTTTCTCGACAGCAAAGCAACAAACTTGCATCATAAATAAACTAGAGGTCATAAATACATTTTATTTTTATATTATAGTGGTATATACACAATATATACATGTTTTTAGCTGAGAAGGTTCCATGAAATTTTTTGCTTTGGTTTCATAGGCATGAACACAAGTGTTCAAGGTCAACCCCCACTTAACCATTGCACCTTTTTCCAATCACTTCTCTTTTTGAAAAAGTTTTAGATAACAAGTACAACTAATTATTTTGGTAATTCATGCTCCCTATCCATACTAAGATAGAAAACAACTTATAACTGAAAGTAAAAATTACTTTGAGATAAAGCAAACAAGTGCACACAAGAATATTCATCCCACGCTATTGCTCCCCGGCAACGGCGCCAGAAAAGGTCTTGATAACCCACACCTTTTCGATAAATAAGAGTGTCGAAACCAACGAGAAGCTAAAGGTAGGATTACTATTCTCTCAAGTTCTATCAACCATTGACACAACTCTACGCACACCAAACGTTTGCTCTATCTAGGAAATAAAACTATAGGAATAAAACGGGTATGAAATGATTGTTTTGCAATATAATAAAGAACAAGAAGATAAAAGTTAGTTGCTGCGGCAACAAAGTATACTAAAAGACCATAAATAACAGAACCATGAGTGTGGAAAAGTGGTGGAAGGCGTGGCGAAATTGTTCATAATTAATTAGTGAAGTTATTCGGTTCATCGTCTTCGATGCAGTTTTCTATGTGAGAGAGGCAAAGCATACACGTTTTTTTCTATGTGAGTGATTGGAACATTAGCAAGCATCTACTAATGTAAAAACCCAACCATAGCACTAAGTTCATAATGTCCTCTTTATCCCATACAATGTCAAAAACCGGGATGGGGCTTAGGTTTCTGTCACTCCGACAGCCCTATCCCCTGGCCTCCTTCACATACTACAAACCCAATGATGTTATCCATGCACGCAAGTATATAATGGGCACCATAAGACTATACCATATCAAGATACAACTCGAATCAACCAAATACATTCAATAATTCAACCATAAGACAACAAGGAACTACATAAAAATGACATAGATCATAGGATAATATTTTATAGCATCAAACACCATGTTTACATAGGGGATTACAGAGGTTTGTGAGAGAGTGGACTGCTGTAGCTATGGAGGAATTGGCGATGGAGATGGCGGTGAAGGCGGCGGCCATGGAGGAAAGGGCAAGGCGGAGGCGGCGCGGATGGCCGGCGGCAGCGCGTGGCGGTGGCCGGCCAGCCAAGGGGGAGCGCCACCCCCTAACCCCCTTCCTCCATGACTTCTTGGTGTTGTAGAGGAGCCCTCCCCCTTGTAGATGAGGACCAAGGGGGAGGCAAATTCTTGTCTTTTGGTGGCTGCCCCCAAAACTAGGGTTTCCTCTCTTTATATAGGTGGAGGCAATGCTTCCCGGCCCTCCGATGGATGGCCCCTTGATCTAATGGCTCTTGGGCACCTCTAGACCCTCCTAGGGACCCCTCATATCCTTAATGAGGTCCCAAAGTCGTGGCTTGGTCGAATCCTCCATGTTTGGTAAGAGTTGGAGTCAATCATGTCACCAACTTTCGGAATCCCGTAATCAGATATTTGGCTTTCAGTAAAACGGGGATTCCCGGAGCTACGGACCTCCGATTGGGCTGTTCTTGGTCTTAAATGAAAGCTATGGAAATTTCCCACAATATTGCAGGAAAATTGATTTTCAGTTGACGTCGTATTCTGGCATTAAACTGTCAATCTCTGAAATCTGTGAGTTGGACAGATTTCAGGAAAGTCAGAGTCCACCTCCAACAAGGCTCCTTTTGCGTTTTTACCAATTTCCAAGTGATTCCTACACATCAAAGTGTAAAACAAGAACATTGTGTACTTTTGCAACTATTAATAGGTTAGTCAAATTAAATCATAAACTTAGTATGAAAACAAGTGTCAAAGGTATAAAAGTGGCATGAAATAATAAAAAATTATAGATACGTTTGACACGTATCACCCCCTTGATAGTATGCACGGTTTCTCTACGACTCAAATTAGTAGAACTCTGAGCACCGTCTCTTTTCTCCTTTCTTCTCCAGAGGTCTCCAAGCATCTCATGCCATCCTTGAATATGCCTATTATGCTCAAGCACATGGTTAGTCCGCTAACACGTTTTTACTAACACCAAAACCACTTAGGGAGGAAGATGTTATTTCACCCATCCTCCTGAATTGAAACCTCTCCTTGAGGTCCCCATACCCGGCCGCAACCCCGCTTGGGGCTCCTTTCATCATCCTTAAGTGGGCGCCCACGGCTGGTCCAAGCCGACATCATCCTCACCACCCCTCCATGCCCCCCCGCCCTCCCACCCCGCGCGAGTGGGGGTAGGGAGAATGTGATATATTGATGGAAACAACACGATGAGTGGTGGATCCCATTGGTGTCAAGAAATCATGCGTACATGAGAACTATCACATGAGGATTACAACGATGATGAGAAGACAACCGGACCATATCCTCCCGCTAACACCTCCATCATGGGAACCGAGAGCTCATTTTCCAACTTCGATGAACCATCTTCTTCGTCATTCTTTGTCGTCGACAAGCATCCGCAAAAAAGTGATGATACCTTCATGTTCCACTCAATGTCCTTTGTATGTTTTGCAAAGATCCGACAATATCCCTTCCTCCCTAGCTCAGACATTATGGATGGCCACCCTCTCTTTTGTGTTTTGAACTTGGGGTTTGAGAGCATATGCAAGGTAGAATAAGGTATGATGAAGGGATAAAGTTGAAGGCCGGGTCTGTAATTTTTTCAAGAAGAAAACTGTGGAAAACCCGTTGAAATGGTTCAAAAATCCCATGTTAGGGCCATTTCCTCGTGTGGCTCGGTTTGGACATGTCGTGTATCACTAAAACAAGTTCATGGTGTGAGGTAGACCTTTTTCAAGTTGATAAACTAATCTGAACATTGTTGGAAGTTGATGTACCTTTGGTGTATTTTAGTCATTTAGAAAACACAAGAATGAGAAATGACATATTATAATGTTATATCGTACTGAATCTTATTGATTGAATATTTCATAAGTTGCACCAAAGAGTGTTTGGCATACCAGGGCAAAGACTAGGAATATTTTCAAAATGTTAACATCATTGTAACTCCTTCTATGAAATTCAGTGTCGGAAATTCGTTTTGGCACATGGGAGCATATGCTCCCACCAATCGAAAAAAACATTTTGCAATGTTAATAAAATTGGAACAAAAATTTGGCGTGAACATCTCGACATTCAATGTGTGTGCGTCAATTTCACGTAAAACCGATATTTTTTGTGTGGTGTGTAAAAAGGGGAAAAAGTCTTGTTAAAAGCTTTCTTTGGCACCAATATTTGTCTTTTTTCACATGACACAAAAAATATCGGTTTTTCGTGAAACGACTTCGTGAACCCATAAGATGTCGAGATGTACGCACGAAGTTTTTTATCCGATTTTGTTACATCCCAAATATGTTACAAATGCAATTCAAAAACCGGGAGCATATGCTCCTGGATGCCAAAACATCAACCCCATTTAGGTAACTAAATATCTGCAACTATACAAATAAATCAACACATGTAGAAAAACTTACAATTCTTGTTTCTTAAATAAAATAAACTCAATTCTATCAGAAATGGAATATTGAATGTCACGATTTACGACATTCACTTTCTAACTCAAGACCAATTGTTTTGCCTTGTTCTGTACATTATCCTCTTTAATGTTTTTGAAGACCTACTAGTTTTTATTAGAGAAAAAGCAATAGATTGTCGGGAAATTCACTACGACACTTGGAAACCATTTTCAAAAGTTCAGCAAAAAACTTATACAAGTTTTCTATATACGTGTCAAGTTTCGTGGTGAAATGACATATGTGGTGCTCCGTGGAAAAAAATCAGCAGCCAAAATGTAATTTTAAAATAGTTTTTTAGAGCACTGATTTTGTTTTTTCATACAGAGCACCACACATATCATTTTATCACGAAACTTAATACGTATTTAGAATACTTGTATATGTTAGTTACTTGTTTTTTTTTTTTTGGATAGAGCATGTGAGCTCGGAGCACAAGCTGGGACTCAATCTTAGCTCGACAAGGTCCAAATGACCCCTAGTTGCAAAGTTAATCTATATCTCTCATAAGAGAAAACTCCACTAAAACTAATTAATTAAAGACTATCTCAACATGAAACTATCCACATCACTCATGTAGCCATACTATTGTCTAGGACATCCCACTAGCTTTCCACGTCATTTATTTTTTCAGCATGCAACTACCCACATAACTAAATTTTAACCATCAAATATACAATCATTTCATGTTAATTAAACATTAAGTGTCTCGACTATTGGGATAAAGTTTCCAATTGTCTTGTTAGATTGTGCAAATCATAGGTTTTCGCTAAGTATAAACCCCGGCCTTGCTGTTGGCGTGCCGACACCTGTGATCCATGATGTCCCATTCAACTTTGTAACAGCAAAACGTACGAGGTTATCCATCGGGAACTGCTATATATGCTGCAAAACATACAAACAAGGCTACAACGGCACGGCTCCCTCAATATTCTTGTAGGGGATAACATGTAAACATCACCATGGAAGAAACAGCCGATCGAATGAAGTCAAGGTGGGAAGGCGTCGGGTTGCAAATATTGGCATTTTCGGGAAGAAGAATCGAAGGCAAAGTGATGCTTTTATGAGAGTTGTAGTGGTAGACCCCTGTCCCCTGACGTCTCCCCCTCCTACTCCTCAACCTCCTCTTAGAAAACAGATTGGCCCAATCATACACCATTTTCTGTCTCTCTGAGTGGGGCTCCATTTTGCAAAGTTGACACTCGCTCTTCTCTTCTCTTTGCCTCCGATCGAGCTGACGCCGTGCACCGAACCCGCATTCTTTCTCCCCGCCCCTTTCCTCTGTATCTTGACACCTTCTCTGATTCTGATTTAATCCCCAGATCTTCCATGATTCTGTCTCTGAATTTTCTTTTGCTGAGCTGAAACGTTCACCGTGGGGGGTGCGACTGCGATGGTCCGCGAGTTCTTGGCCGTCTTGGTGCGGGCGGTGCTGCAGTGGGCGCTGGCGTCGCTGCTCCTCGCCAACGGCGCCGCCTTCTGCCTCATCGCCGCCGTGGCCTCGTCGCTCCGCCTCGGCCCGCCTTGCCTCCTCTGCGCCCGCGTCCACCGCTTGCCCTCCTCCTCCTCTGACGCCGGTTGCAGCCAAGAACAGGACGCCTTCCACCGTCTCCTCTGCGACGCCCACGTCGCCGCCATCGTGTGCCCACAACCGAAGGCAGAGCAGCGGGCGTGCTCTCCTTCTGATCACGTCGACGGAGGGACGAAACATGATTCGGATAAACCTGGAGGTAATCAGTCAATCGATTGCTTGTTCTCTTCGTGCTGGCATCATGTCTGGAATGATCTCTGTGGTGTTGCTTGAGAATAGTAGTATTAGCAATCGCAGAATTGCTGTGCGAATCGCGTACACCATGGATTTGGTTAGGTTTCAGTTGTTGGGGCCTCTCGCTTTTCATCTTTTAGTTGGTGCTAGGTGAGCTTTTACAATGCTTTTGGTAGGAAGGAACATACACCTTTGGGTAGGATTGGACACTTCATCCATTTGCTACTATTGATTCGGTGATAAACTGCATGGGAACTACTGTATTTAGCAATTCCGAGTTCCCAGAAACCAAACTAAGAGGGAGTATGAATGTATGGTACAAAGGAACTCGAACCAAATTTAGCAATTGCGTACGTCGGTGGTTGCAAGGTTCACTTCTCTTCGTGTTGACAGCTGACAACGTGTCCGCGCTCCACAGGTGTGGAAGCTCACCGCCGTGTTGTCTCCATCGGCAGCGAGATCTGCGAGCAAGATCGTGGCGGCGACCATGAGCGTCCTCGTTCCACCGACCACAGCAACCTCGAAAGAACCGCGAGCGGCAACGGCGAAGACCCGTACGTATCCATGTTCGAGCTTGCCCCCTTCGTCGTCGCTCCCCCAGAAGACAATCAGGATTACGCCAAACGCCTCGACGACGAGACGCCATCGGAGCCGACGGTGAGCGGCCTCGTTGCCGCGCTCCGAGCCCAGCGGAAGGAGCTCGACGCGGTGCGCGCGGAGCTCGAGACGGAGCGGCGCGCCAAGGCGGGGGAGGCCGAGCGCCGGCGGCAGCTGGAGGAGCAGGGCGAGTTCGACCGGGAGGCGGTGCGGATCGCCATGCAGCTCGTCCACGAGACGGAGACGGAGAAGCACGGGCTGCAGCGGCAGCTCGACGCGTCCATGGTCAGGGCGCAGCTCCACGATCAGGCCGCCGCTGGGGACACGGACTCGGCCACGACGTTCAACCGGCTGGGCGGCCGGCGGAGTTTTCGGGACGGGGGCGGTGGTTTGTTCGAGCAGGAGGACGGCGACGGTAACAATTACCAGTCGCTGGTGGATTTCCTGCCGGGCTCCGTGTACTCCTCGTCGCCGGACCTGGCCAACCTGCTGAAGCTGTACACCGAAGGCAACGGCGCTCGCCGTCCGAGGGATGGTGATATCGCGGAGGCTTCGATCAACGAGGGCGAGGAGGAAGAGGAGGTGGTCGCCGTCACGCGCGCAGCTGTTTCTGCAGGTTTCAACGGCGGGAACGTTGAGGCTACTAGCAGTTTTGCTGCCACTGGTGCTTCTTTACAAGAAAGTGGTAGCGATCACGTCCAAGCCGCGTGGTCGTGAACTCGTGATACAAGCCGCGGCCAGCAGATTTTGTCGGAAGAACACAAGACGAATTGAAGCAGCTGTGTACGTGCATGCCCTGATGTCTCGCGCACCACTGATTCATTGTGTAATTATATCGATTTGAGTTCCATTTAACTTATTAACATCAAATTTTGATCGTCCGGACAGTGCAACATACCTATAACCCGCACAATAACTTATTAACATTTGCAATATATCGGTGACAAATTCACTTGGAGGCGTGGAAGAATAAGATAACGACTCTATATGTAACAAAGAGTGGAATGAGCCGTTTCCGCTCTCGGGATCAATCAATGCTGAGATGACTAAATCAGATCATAGACCGATGTTAGTAGATACTGAATATTATGTTGGAGTGGAGGCTCAAAATTTGATTCCTAGTAAGAGGTTTGAAGCAAGATGGTTAAATGAACCTTCTGTCGATGACATTGTGAAGGGGGCTTTTTTTTGGGAGAAAGCCAGATCGGCTGACAGACCTTTGATTAACACTCTAGCCGGGATGCATTTTGACCTTCATGAGTGGGACCGAAAAATCCTAAAAGGGCCAAAGAAAAGAATTGATAAACTCAAGGCTGAACTAGAAGAGCTAAGAAGGGGACCGATGTCGGACTATGCAATTGGGCGACAACAGGAAATCTTGGTCCTTCTTGAGAATATGTTTGAGCAGGAGGAAATAACATGGCTGCAACGTGGCAGGGCAAACTGGTTAAAGCAAGGAGATAGAAATACAAGTTTTTTCCATCATTTCGCTTCAACTCGGAAGAAGAGAAATATGATAAAAAGCTTGGTAAATGATAGTGGAGATATCATTGAAGGGAATGTAGACCTATCTAACTTTATTGGTGGATACTTTGGCGACTTGTTCACATCTGATACTGGTGATCCGAGTCAATCTCTGTTGAGTAAAGTTAAAAGGAAAGTTACAGCAGCAATGAATAATACCTTGATAGCAGAGTTTTCAGCGGAAGAAGTGAAAAAAAGCCCTATTCAGCATAGGCGATCTCAAGGCACCAGGTCCAGACGGTTTGTACGCTATTTTTTATAAACGTTTTTGGCCGATGGTGGAGGATGATTTGGTTAAAGAGGTGCTGCAGGCTTTGAACACCTCAAAGATACCTGATGGGTGGAATGATACAACAATAGTGTTGATTCCAAAGAATGAAGACCCAAAAAAGGTTACTGAATATAGACCGATAAGCCTATGTAACATGATTTATAAGGTGATAAGCAAGGTGCTAGCTAATCGGTTGAAAGGAATTTTACCTGAGATTATTGGTGAGCAACAAAGTGCATTTGTACCGGGTAGAATGATTACTGACAATGTACTTGTGGCGTATGAATGTGTTCACAGGATAAAAAAAGAAGGTGGGCAAGCAAGGTCTCTGTGCAGTAAAGCTTGATATGCACAAGGCATATGACAGGGTTGAATGGAAATTTTTGAAAGAGATGATGAGGAAACTAGGCTTTGATACAAGGTGGATAAATCTTATGATGGAATGTGTTTCATCGGTGAAGTATCGTGTTCGTTTTAATTCTCATGAGACCGACCAGTTTGCTCCAACGAGGGGTTTGAGACAAGGGGATCCCCTATCCCCTTATCTATTTTTGATTTGTTCGGAGGGTTTATCTTGCTTACTCTCCAATGCAGAGGAGGAGGGGACAATCTCGGGTATTCAGGTATGCCGAGATGCACCTTCAGTTTCTCATCTCCTTTTCGCTGACGATTCTTTGATTTTAATGAATGCTGATGGAGAAAATGCTAATTGTCTAAAAATCATCTTGAGCCTGTATTGTTCATCTTCGGGGTAGCTTGTAAGTGTTGGTAAAGCAAGTGTCTTTTTTAGCCCGAATACACAGGTGGATGTTAGAGCGGAAGTATGTACAATTCTGGATATTATGGCAGAGGCAATCTCGGACACTTATCTGGGTTTGCCTTCGATAGTGGGAGCTGACAGAAGTGATTGTTTCAAATACTTGGTGGAGAGAGTCCAAAAGATTATAAATGGGTGGAAGGAAAAAAAACTTTGTCAATGGGAGGAAAGGAAGTTCTTCTGAAAGCAGTGGCACAAGCAATACCAACTTATGCGATGTCGGTATTCAAAATTCCGAAAAATATATGCAAAGAAATAACGGATGCGATCTCGCAATTTTGGTGGGGTGACGATGTCAATGATAAGAAGATGCATTGGTTTGCTTGGTGGAAATTATGCATACCAAAACAGAGAGGAGGCTTGGGCTTTCGTGATCCTCACTGTTTTAACTTGGCAATGTTGGCAAAACAGGTTTGGCGACTTTTGTGTGAACCGGAATCTTTATGTGCAAGAGTTCTTTGTGCAAAATATTACCCGGATGGTAGGCTACTGGAAGCCAAGATGAAGAGTGGAGCCTCGTTTACTTGGCAAAGTATTTTGGCTGGTATACAGACTTTTAAAAGAGATTGTATTTGGCGCGTTGACGATGGTAGTAAAATTGATATATGGACAGACCCATGGGTTCCGACTACTGTTGATGCCAGGATCATAACTCCGAGAAATAACATTGTACTATCAAAGGTGGAAGATCTGATAAGCCCCGTTACAGGTGCATGGGACGAGGAGTTAATTCGTGACAACTTTTTTGATATCGACGCAAACAGAATTATTTCAATCCCGCTATCTTCACATGGCATGGAGGACTTTGTTGCATGGAGACATACAAAAATTCTTTGTTTTCTGTAAGCTCGGCATACCATGGTGAGTGTACACATCAGTGTAGAGCAAGAGAGAGCGGCCTATCTGTCCCGGGAGGATCAACACAAAATGACATATGGAAATCTTTGTGGGGTAGCTCGGTTTCTGCTAAAGTGAAAATTTTTGCCTAGAAAACACTCCACGGTATTCTCCCTTGTTATGGAGTTTTAGCAAATAGACATATACCGGTGTCTTCTCAATGTGCACGCTGCTTTGTTCATTGTGAAGATATAAAACATGTCCTCTTTACATGTGATCATGTAAAGGGAATATGGAGGAGACTAGGTCTAAATGCAAGAATAGAAGGGGATATACATGTTGACCGGGCTGGAAGTGCCATTATGGAGGAGCTGATTCGCACGCATACTGATGGAGATAGAAGGGAGCTGATATGACTGCCTCTTGGTATATTTGGTGGATGAGGAGACAATTTGTGCACGATGAGAAAGTGCCTTCTAATGCTATAGCTGCTATGTCAATTTGTATCATTACCGAGAACAATATTAGAGCTTTGAGGAGGAAGTCTACTACCAGGAAGAGTAAATGGGTCAAACCTAACGAGGGTTTTGTGTTGATAAATGTGGATGCAAGCTTTAATCAAGATAATTTATCAGGAGGCATTGGTGCTGTGATTTGCGATGACACAGGCAGTTTTATTACAGCTTGTAATGAGCCTATTTCGTATGGATTAGATGCGAGTGTGCTTGAGACTAAAGCGATCAGCAGGGGACTTGCTTTGGCTAATGAAGTGGGCTGCTCAAGAATTATTATTCAGTCTGATTGTTTGGAGGTAATTGAAGTGTTACATTCGGGTATGTTCCCCTCAACAGCAGCAGTAGCTTGGTGTTGCGCTAAAAATGCGTCACACGAACACGTCCTCGTGTACCCGCGGTGCCGGGGGAGATACTCCGCAACTCGCCCCACGGGAGGTCGACTTGTAGCGCGATACACAAGACAACAAGCCGGCGCTTTTTGAACCAGACGCCCCAGCCCCTCGGGAGGGACCCCGTCAGAGGAAGCCGGCGACGATTGGTTGAACTAAGCCGGATTTGACCGCTCTTAGCTCGATTGTCGATACTCGATGAACTCACGCGAAGTTGCCGAATAACGGAAGCAGGAACAAGGGTTTGAGAGTAAAAAGTAGGGTTTGTATTGATTGTCGATTGTTTGCTTAATTTCAATCGGCCGTCACCTCTTACATATATAATGAGGCGGCTGGACTTCCCGTACAAGCATTGTACTTCTACAAGGATTACAACTCGTGATATAAGTCGGTTTCTATCTCTAAACTAGGTAAAAGCCTTGGCCGGCTTCGTACTGGACCCGGATTCCAAGCATCCTTTTCCGGCTTCTTTTGGAAAGTCGCATTTTGCCCTTCCGTGTTGACCTTGAACTCATTCTATCGTACTGCATCTGACTTCTGTTTCTGGGCCTCGCGAGCGTCAAACAACCTCAAGTCCGGCTTCCCTGGCGCGGCTTCTGGAATCTTCAGGAAACTCGAGTCTGGCCTGCGCCGGGTTCTGGCTAAGCCGGGTTGGCTCCTCTCGGGTCATCACTCCAGGTTCTCTCCAAGTCGCCATCTCCTCCTGAGTGAGCTTGAACCTGTGACCTGCCAAAAACGGGTGCTAACACATGCCCCCCCTGTTTTCTAGTAGAGATTGCGTACTAGAAAATATTCAATGTAGAAGATTTGTCTAAGGGCGATGTTTAAGCTCATCGGCCATATGTTAAAGACAATATATTTATATCGGCCATATGTGCGGCTCATGCAGTTTGCCACACGCGTGGGTGGAATTTCATCAAGTATTTCCCATTGATAGCTTGAGGCAATAGGCTACCTGTCGTGGGGTTGTCACGGCAAGTACTTCCTCCGGGAAGCTAAGTTGTGGGGCCATTGGCGACTAGGACACAGGAGTTGTTAATCTCGACAAGGGGGCAAGGAGTTTACCCAGGTTCGGCCCCTATGTTTAGAGGTAAAGACCTAATTCCTGCTTGTTCTTTATTGTTGTGTCTTTGATCTCTATTACAGGGTTCCGACTCCTCTAACTTGGGAGTCGGCGACTACAGGTTTGGTGTTTCTTGAGAGCTTATCGATCTAAGGTCCAGGACCCTCCTTATAAAGGTGGCCGGGTCCCTGGACTTACAACTTATGCCGAGTTACCCATGAATACGGAGTCCTACTCTAGGTCTTCACCTTCCGAGTTGGTCCTCCGGGTTGTATTAGGACTCCGGTCCGTGCCGGGTCCTTTCCCTTCTGCTGACTCGTAACAGGCTGGCCGGCTTGTTCCTTGTCCAGCCCATGTTGCTTGAAGTGTAACCCGACTTGGGCCTCCTGGGTCTTGGCGGGTCCACTTTCCGGCTCCATGGGCCTACCCGGAAAGTATCCCCCCCATCACTACCTTCCAATGTTTCCACCAGGTATGAGTTGTCGGGTACAATCCTTACGACTCGCAGTGGGCCTTCCCAACTTGGTGACCATTTGCCAAATTTCCGACTTCTAGAGCCAACTGGCAGTATAACCTTCCAGACTAACTCGCCGATTTGAAAATCCTTAAGTCGGACTCTTTTGTTACAAGTCTTTGCCACCCACAACTTCTCCTTCTAAATGTCCTTCAAAGCCTTTACACGTTTGTCGGCTACCTCATATGTGTTATCCATCATCAAATTGTGATAGTCTTCATCCGACAAGTCGTTTTGCTTAGCGAACCTCAAAGCAGCCAGATTCACTTCTACTGGTAAAACGGCTTCTTGTCCATGTACTAACTAGAAAGGAGTTACCTTAGTCGCACCATGCCTTGAGATTCTGTGAGCCCATAATGCCTCGGACAGTACCTCATGCCACCTCCTCGGGTAGTCTTGTACTTTCTTCTTAATCAACTTGATCAGAATTTTGTTGCTTGACTCGGCTTGTCCATTAGCTTGAGCATAATACGGAGATGAGCTGAGCATCTTGATCCCGAGTGATTCGGCAAACTGTTTCACCTCCTTAGCCATGAAGGAAGTACCTTGATCTGTGGTGAGAGTTTGCGGGATACCGAATCGGTGAACAATATGCTCTGTAATGAATTGAATTACCTCCTTGTGGGTCATATTCCTGAGGGGTACTGCTTCAGACCACTTGGTGAAATAATCGGTAGCAACTAATACAAACCGATGCCCTTTGGATGAAGCCAGGTTGATCATACTGACAAAATCTAATTCCCATCCTCAAAAAGGCCACGGCTTTTAATATTGGATTAAGAAATGAAGCCGGTGCTATCTGAACATCTCCAAACCTCTGGCATGCCTCACACCCCTTATAGTACCTGAAGCAGTCATTAATCATCGTCGGCCAATAGAATCCGGCTCGTCTGAGCATCCACTTCATTTTGTGAGCCGACTGATGTGTTCCACATAGGCCGTCATGCACTTCCCCCATAGCAACCCGGGATTGGTCTTCGTCCAAGCACCTTAGAAGAAGACCATCGGCTGTTCGGCGATATAACTCGTCGTCTATCAAAGTATACTTAAAAGCAAGCCGCCGAATAGTCCTATCCGTTTTCTGACTTGGATCCCTTAAATAATTAACAATAGGCGTCCTCCAATCAGCTGGCCGGTTTCCACCAGGTTCCTCCGGAGCCGACTTAGACAAGTCGGCTTCTCCTCCGGTTTCAACATTGTCGACAACAGCTAGCACCGGCTTCTTCGCTGTGAAAAATACTCCTCTACTGACATGATAGCCCGATGCCTGCTGTGCCAACTTGTTGGCAAGCCAATTGTCCTGCCTGGACACATGAGATATAGAAAAGTAATCCAGAGTAGATATGATGTCCAAGCATCTGTCAAGGTATACGTTGAGTGATCCACTGTTACACTGAAAGATCTTGGCAACTTGTTGGACGATAAGCAGCGAGTCACCATATGCCTTAACATGAGTTACCCTTGCATCCATTAAAATTTCCAACCCAAATAGAAGAGCTTCGTATTCGGCTTCATTGTTAGTGCAAAAATAATCAAGACGACAAGAGGCCTCAAAGATAGTACCGTGGGGCGAAATATACAAAATGCCAACTCCTTGCCCACTACTGCAAACTGAGCCGTCAAAATAAAGTTTCCACGGTATAGCCGACATGACGTTCAAGTCGGCTTCTTGCTCCAGATCAATCCGATGTTCGACGATGTAGTCGGCTACAATCTGGTCTTTCATAGATTTGAGAGGTTCATAGGCCAAATCATATTCAATCAACCCATACGCCCATTTTCCGATTTGTCCACTGAGAATCGACCTATGTTTCATGTGTTTGATGACATCGGTCTGACTAAGAACTTTGCACTCGCCAGATAAGAGGTAATGGCGCAACTTGGTGCAAGCAAAATAAAGAGACATGCACAACCTCTCCACAAAGTCGTACCTAGACTCCGCATCTAACAGTCGTCGACTTAAGTATGTGATAACGTACTCATGTCCTTTGGCCTCTTGAGTTAAGGCTGCTCCAATTACCTTTTCCTCGGCAACAATGTAAAGCCAGAACGGTAGACCACAAGCCGGCTTCCTCAAAACTGGAGGTTTAGACAAGCAGGCTTTTATTCTATCAAATGCCTCTTGCTGCCTTGCCCCCCAGGTGAACTCGTCATCATTCTTGAGCCGAATTATCTATGTGAACGCATAAACTTTCCCAGACAAGTTAGTAATAAACATTCTCAAATAATTTACCTTGCCTAGGGATTTCTGCATGTCCTTTTTGCAAGTCAGCGCCCGCACTTTCTGGATAGCTTCAATCTTTGTCAGGTCAATCTCTATGCCAGCTTCATGTATAATAAAACCAAGGAATTTCCCAGCTGACACGCCAAAGGCACACTTCAAAGGATTCATCTTGAGCCCGTACTTCCTCATTCTTTCAAACGCAAGCCGTAAGTCGGCCAAATGATTTAACTCGCCGTCCGACTTGACCACTACGTCCTCAATGTATACCTCCAATACGACTCCAAAAAGATCATGGAATATCAAGTTCATCGCTCTCTGATATGTGGCACCAGCATTCTTCAACCCAAAGGTCATTACTGTCCATCCGAATAAACCAACAAACCCGGGGCAGTGAAATGCTGTTTTAGCCGAGTCCTCTTCGGCCATGAATATTTGATTGTACCCCGCGTTTCCGTCAAGAAAGATGATGACTTTGTGCCCTGAGGCATCATTGATAAGCATGTCGGCTATTGGCATAGGATATTCATCTTTGGGCGTAGCTCGATTTAGATCTCTGAAGTCTATGCATGCCCTGATCTTAACGGATCCTTTCTTCTCGACTGGCACAATGTTGGAGATCCAGTCGGCATATTTGCAAGGCCGGATGAAGTTAGCTTTCAGAAGTCGTCCAATCTCTTCTTTGATCCGGTCATATATTGCCGGGTTGAATTTGCGAGCCGGCTGCTTATGTGGTCTAAAGCCGGCTTTTATCGGTAACCGATGCTCGACGAGCTCTCGGCTTAACCCGGGCATCTCGTGGTACTCCCAAGCAAAGCAGTCCACGTATTACTTTACTAGCGCGATTAACCCGGATTTATAATCGGCTTCTAAGTTCCTGCTCACAAAAGTCGGCCTGGGAATAGTGCCATCCCCAATATCTACCTCTTCGAGCGGGTCGGCCGACGTAAAACCTTGTCCCAACTTGTCCATATCGTCTGGTTCTTCAATTGCTTCACACATATCGTTCCTCTCAGCCCGATACTTATCCAGACGTTTTTGCAGCCACTCATCATTGGGATTCATTTCACTTGAGTCGCAGCCGATTACCACCAATCGGCTTTAGAGATACTGGCACGAATCCGTCCCTGGTTGCACTCAGGAAATCGAACCCGGATAAATCACGCCCCGAAAGACATGTAGCATTTGAGTGTTGCCAATCAACAATGGACTCAGCTAAAGCAATACATGCCGAGTTGTCAGCATGGACGACCTCGATTTCGTCGTCGATCCACTGTACGAGCTGCTGGTGCATGGTGGATGGCACACACTGATTCGCATGGAGCCACCCGTCCAAGTAGCACATTGTAGTTCCCTTGCACCTCAGCAACAAAGAATGCAGTAGCCAAAGTTTTGCTTCCCACTGTGAGCTCCAAACTGATAACTCCTTTGGCCTCTACTCCTTCTCCTCCTTCGAACCCGTTCAGCACCATGTTCGTCTTCATTAAATCATCATCTTCTAGTTGTAACTTCTTGAAGACAGAATATGGCATTAAGTTTACCACAACACCCCCGTCAACCATCATCCTGGTAACCGGCTTCCCATTGATATGTCCTCTGACGTACAAAGGCTTAAGGTGCTTAACCGGTTCCTCAGGTTTCTCAGAGACGGCATTCTTGGGTCCAAAGTCGAGTTGCGCTACTTCGCCTTCTTCTTCTACAGCACGGAATTCAGCAGGCAAATAATTTACCATGTTAATGTCCATACATACCCGAGTCGGTGTACTTTCATAGTCCAGCAGATCTTCATCCGTTGGATTTTCCGACTCGTTTATCGCTGACTCCAATGCTTCTGACTCATCTCCTACCAGCTCCTCGCTCGTTGAATTCTCTGCCAAGTCCCCATTTGCCAACTCATTATCTGACTCGCCCCTTTCCGGCTTGTCCCATGCTTCCAAGTCCGCTGCTTCCACCTCATCTGCCCATAATGAATAAGTAATGACCGGTACGAAAACCGGTTCCGTCTCATTGCTTATAGCAGGACTTGGTGTAATCATCAAAAGAGTCGTCACAGGAGTTGGCTTGGGTACCCAAACTTGAGCCGACACCATTAGTTTTTCAGCGTTGAATTTAGCGTCTCTGACTCGCTTAGCTTCTCCTTCCGCCTTTTCCCGGTTTCTTGCACTCTGCAGCTTCCGCCTTTGCGTCTTCGTTATACCTGGCGGGCACCACTTTGGCTGGGTATATTTTGGATCCCGGGGTTTGGTCGCTACAGCTTGGCTGGATCCGACTTCATGGTCATTGGATGTCACCTTGGGCACGATAGCAAGTATCGACTCATCATTTGCCAACCCGATGGCCGGGTCCTTCAGTTTCAACACATGCGTTCCAATGACCAATGAGTTGTTTGAGACCAACCCACTTCCTATGTCAGCTGCTTTAGCTTCTTGCGCCTTAACTCGCTAGTATGAGGAGTCACCAGGATACACAAGTCGGCTCTGCACAGTTCGCCGAGTTGCTTGACGCTTAGAATCCCCAGCCAATTTCTAATATTGGCCACTCCCTTCAATAGATGGTGACCTAGGCCGCTTCCCATGTTGATGGTTCAATTTTGACCCAGCCTGGCGCACATACTTGTTCAGCAGCATGTCGAAAGTCGGCTTGATTCTCCTCGGCTTGTACTCAACCTGGTTCGTTTTCCACTTGCCGACTTCCGGGTTCCTGGGCTTCATGAACCTGGGTGGTGATTCTCTTGCTCGTGGTTGTTGCCCCCCCGAGTGCGGAGTTCTTGATGGTGATCTTGATAACCTCCTGTCCATCGGGTTGCCGGCTCAACGTGACCTGCCTCCTTGCTTCCTTGTTGCCGGCTTCTTTCCTGGGCTCACCAATAACCACATTAGATTTGTTAGCGCCTTCGGCCACCTCTGGCCGAAGAAGAACTTTCTTTCCCTCCAAATCTAGCACGTTCATTCAGAACGGCTGTGTGTCAATGGCCATGCCAGCAAAGCTCAATCGTCCATCGTTGAGGGCCGATTGAATCTGTCGACGAAAGACATTGCAATCATTAGTAGCATGAGAGAAAGAATTGTGATACTTGCAATAAGCACGTCACCTTAATTCATCAGGTGACGGTATAATGTGGCTAATTCGTATCACCTTAACTTTTTAACAAGGCATCAAATATTTTATCGTATTTGCCTACATCAAAGCTACATTTCACTTCATCGTCCCGATTCTTACGAATCGACTTTAAGTCGTCACATATAAGGTTTGTCTTTACTAGGCCAAACGAACTCGGCTGCGTAAACATCGGCTTCATCACCGGAGTCGGCATCGTGTTCAACAATATTAAGCCGACTCCTGCTCATCCGATGTGAATCCTTGGACTCGTTAATTCGGCTTTCATGGGCAGAGATCTCTCCTGGACTTGTCCGACAGAGGAAAACTCGTGTCCTTCCAGATTCTCT
Organism: Puccinellia tenuiflora; assembly: GCA_012064385.1. NCBI lineage: Eukaryota > Viridiplantae > Streptophyta > Magnoliopsida > Poales > Poaceae > Puccinellia > Puccinellia tenuiflora. The sequence continues at coordinate 656,501 of QRDG01001694.1, read as the reverse complement.
TTTAGATACGATCTCAACCCGTTAAAAACTAAGTTGGCCATATCCCTTTCAGTTATCGCCAAGCTATAGCACCGGTTTCTTGTGTTTCTAAATCTCTTGATATAATCGGATACCGATTCGTCATGATTCTGTTTAACCTATGTGAGATGGGACAACTTTAATTCAATTTCTCCGGCAAAAAAGTGCTCATGAAACTTTTGCTCCAAGTGAAACCAAGTGTGTATAGAATTAGGAGCTAAAGCCGAAAACCAAGAAAAAGCAACCCCAGTTAACGACAAAGAGAATAAGCGAACTTTGATGTGATTATGACTAGCTTCGCCTAATTGAGACAAATATTGACTAATATGCTCCCATGTTGACTTGTTATCCACCCCATTAAATTTAGAAAACTCAGGGACTCTATAGCCAGGTGGATAAGGTTGTAGATCAAAATATTCGGGGTAGGGTTTAACATAGGTTCTATGCTTAGGCATAACCCCGAATTTTTCATATGCTAACTGGTCCAATTTTTTCCTGAACTCGACCACCAAATCGTCCATGTTGGCCGGTTGAGTCGGAACAGGAGAAGAATTGGCCACAGGGCCGGCTTGCATCCAAGGAGCCGAATCTAAATTCGTCATTGACCCGCGTCCCAGAAGTCGCACTGCTGGTCCCGTCTGTCCTGTCGGGTAGGATGAACACTGGATCGTAGTCGGACAAGGCAGTGCATTAACAATCCGATTTTCCCTGTACGGGCTCATCGGTTATGTGTCCGATGTCTGGCCTTGGACAGTGTTTTTCTTAGCCTTTTCATGTTCCAACATAAGGTCATAAATATTGTTCGTACCTTGCGAAACATGAAACTGAATTTCGGCTAATTGCTCAGGAGAAAAGGTACTGTTACTTACAGCGGGTTTGTCGGTGTTGATGCTCAGAGGTACATATTCCGGCTCCTTGATCGGCGCGGTTACGCCTTGCCGATCTAACTTGAAGCTGGCCAAGTACAACTCCTCGTCTTCCTGCTCCCGCTTGAGTCGCAGCGCCTCGAACTCCTCGTTTCTCTTCTTCTTCCACTCATCCAGTCCTTGGCGTTGTGCTTCTGACAAATCCTTAAGAGTAGGTTTGATGATTTTGTCGGTAGTGATGGCAGACAAATCTGTAGCCTTAGTTGTTGCCCAATTTAGGTTAGAAATTTTTGTCCCCAGCGGAGTCACCAAAAAGTGTGTTGCGCTAAAAATGCATCACACGAACACGTCCTCGTGTACCCGCGGTGCCGGGGGAGATACTCAGCAACTCGCCCCGCGGGAGGCCGACTTGTAGCGCGATACGCAGGACAACAAGCCGACGCTTTTTGAACCAGACGCCCCAGCCCCTCGGGAGGGACACCGTCAGAGGAAGCCGGCGACGATTGGTTGAACTAAGCCGGATTTGACCGCTCTTAGATCGATTGTCGATACTCGATGAACTCACGCGAAGTCGCCGAATAACGGAAGCAGGAACAAGGGTTTGAGAGTAAAAAGTAGGGTTTGTATTGATTGTCGATTGTTTTCTTAATTTCAATCGGCTGTCACCTCTTACATATATAATGAGACGGCTGGACTTCCCGTACAAGCATTGTACTTCTACAAGGATTACAACTCGTCATATAAGTCGGTTTCTATCTCTAAACTAGGTAAAAGCCTTGGCCGGCTTCGTACTGGACCCGGATTCCAAGCATCCTTTTTCGGCTTCTTTTGGAAAGTCACCTTTTGCCCTTCCGTGTTGACCTTGAACTCGTTCTATCGTACTGCATCCGACTTCTCTTTCTGGGCCTCGCGAGCGTCAAACAACCTCAAGTCCGGCTTCCCTGGCGCGGCTTCTGGAATCTTCAGGAAACTCGAGTCTGGCCTGCGCCGGGTTCTGGCTAAGCCGGGTTGGCTCCTATCGGGTCATCACTCCAGGTTCTCTCCAAATCGCCATCCCCTCCTGAGTGAGCTTGAACCTGTGACCTGCAAAAACGGGTGCTAACACTTGGTTTGATGATATTTATGTCCAAGCTTCGACTTTTTCTATTTGCGAGTTCAGCTTTTGTAATAGGGAGGCTAATACTATTGCGGATTTTTTGTCGAGAGAGACGGATCTTCTACCACATGTTTGGCTAGATGATCCGCCAACTTTTCTAGCTTCCTTGTTTATTGACGATGTAGCTCTGATTTGATTGTGGCAGCAAGTTTTTTACGCACTCTTTTCCTTACCAGGGTACCTAAGGGGACTGGAAGGTTATTAATGAGGCGGCTTGCTGACCTAATATAATTGTGTCTTAAGTTAAAAAAAAACATTTGCAATGTGCCACGTGTCAAAATTAAGTAAAATATGTCGTAACATTTCAAAGACGAATGCAGCAAAAAAATTGTATGTAGCAAATCTCCATTGCTCGCAGCAAAAAAATGTACTCCCTCCGTCCGCGAATAAGTTTACATTTTCTTTTTTTTGAAAGTCAAACATTTTCAAAATTATCAAAATTTTACACAAAAATAGCAACATATGTGGCATTAAATTACTATATTATTAAAGTACATGTCAATATGTATCTAGCGATATTAATTTAGTGTCATAAATGTTGTTACATTTTTCTAGAAAACTACTCAAAATTAATAAAGTTTGACTTAAGACATGTCTAAACGTACACTTATTTGAGGGCGGAGAACCATTGCACACATTGAATTTGTAGCAAATCTCCATTGCTCTCATCAATTTGTCTAGAAAACCATTGCACACATTCAGCATAGAAACCAAAGTTTGTAGCAAACACATGAAGCACTAAAGGTAAACGAAATGTAGCAGACACCTAGGTCATCACATCATCTCGCCTGGGTGTTTGCAGCAAAACACACATAAGTTTTGCATCATGTAAAAAAAGACATATGTAGCACAAGTAAAGTCGCAAATCATTAAACCTTTGATTTGGAGCACCGATCTTGCCGGCGACGAATCTGACTCTATGATTGCAGAGTCGGTGACATCAAATTATATTGTGGCATCAAATTACTATATTATTAAACTACATGTCAATATGTATCTAGCGATATTAATTTAGTGTCATAAATGTTGTTACTTTTTTCTAGAAAATTGGTCAAAGTTAATAAAGTTTGACTTAAGACATGTCTAAACGTACACTTATTTGAGGACGGATCGAGTATGTAGCAAATCTCCATTGCTCGCATCAATTTGTCTAGAAAACCATTGCACACATTCAGCATAGAAACCAAAGTTTGTAGCAAACACATGAAGCACTAAAGGTGAAAGCAATGTAGCAGACACCCAGGTCATCACATCATCTCGTCTGGGTGTTTGCACCAAAAGACACATAAGTTTGCATCATGTAAAAAAAACATATGTAGCACAAGTAAAGTCGCAAATCATTAAACCTTTGATTTGGAGCACCAATCTTGCCAGCGACGAATCTGACTCGTTGATTGCAGAGTCGGTGACTCTGCAATCAAATCACATTGTGGCATCAAATTATTTTATTATTAAACTACATGTCAATATGTATCTAGCGATATTAATTTAGTGTCATAAATGTTGTTACATTTTTCTAGAAAATTGGTCAAAGTTAATAAAGTTTGACTTAAGACATGTCTAAACATACACTTATTTGAGGACGGAGAGAGTATGTAGCAAATATCCATTGCTCGCATCTAAAAAACCATTGCACACATTCAGCATAGAAACCCAAGTTTGTAGCAAACACATGAAGCACTAAAGGTAAACGCAATGTAGCAGACGCCCAGGTCATCACATCATCTCGTCTGGGTGTTTGCAGCAAAACACACATAAGTTTGCATCATGTAAAAAAAAGACATATGTAGCACAAGTAAAGTCGCAAATCATTAAACCTTTGATTTGGAGCACCGATCTTGCCGGCGACGAATCTGACTCTATGATTGCCTGCAATCAAATTACATTGTGGCATCAAATTACTATATTATTAAACTACATGTTAATATGTATCTAGCGATATTAATTTAGTGTCATAAATGTTGTTACTTTTTTCTAGAAAATTGGTCAAAGTTAATAAAGTTTGACTTAAGACATGTCTAAATGTACACTTATTTGAGGACGGATCGAGTATGTAGCAAATCTCCATTGCTCGCATCAATTTGTCTAGAAAACCATTGCACACATTCAGCATAGAAACCAAAGTTTGTAGCAAACACATGAAGCACTAAAGGTGAAAGCAATGTAGCAGACACCCAGGTCATCACATCATCTCGTCTGGGTGTTTGCACCAAAAGACACATAAGTTTGCATCATGTAAAAAAAACATATGTAGCACAAGTAAAGTCGCAAATCATTAAACCTTTGATTTGGAGCACAAATCTTGCCAGCGACAAATCTGACTTGTTGATTGCAGAGTCGGTGACTCCGCAATCAAATCACATTGTGGCATCAAATTATTTTATTATTAAACTACATGTCAATATGTATCTAGCGATATTAATTTAGTGTCATAAATGTTGTTACATTTTTCTAGAAAATTGGTCAAAGTTAATAAAGTTTGACTTAAGACATGTCTAAACGTACACTTATTTGAGGACGGAGAGAGTATGTAGCAAATCTCCATTGCTCGCATCAATTTGTCTAAAAAAACCATTGCACACATTCAGCATAGAAACCAAAGCTTGTAGCAAACACATGAAGCACTAAAGGTAAACGCAATGTAGCAGACACCCAGGTCATCACATCATCTCGTCTGGGTGTTTGCAGCAAAACACACATAAGTTTGCATCATGTAAAAAAAACATATGTAGCACAAGTAAAGTCGCAAATCATTAAACCTTTGATTTGGAGCACCGATCTTACCGGCGATGAATCTGACTCGTTGATTGCAGAGTCGGTGACTGCGGATCAGTTCCATAATCCCATACCTTTTGGAGCTTAGTGGCATTGATGAATCGAATTTGATCTTTAGCTCAAAGTCTACGGAAACAAACTCTTCCCACGTCCAGATACAGGGGAGAAGTAGTGGGAGGACCGCTAAAACTATGGTGGGTGGAGAAGCATCGTAGGAAGAATAGTGGAGGACATCGACACTAGAAATGAGGCAATGTGTACCCATTACCCGCTTACCCTGCGGGTAAAAACCCTATTAGGGTATTGGTTTGGGATAAAATATTACCCATGGGTATGTAAATGGGGAAATATCATACCCATCGGACGTGGGTAAGAGTATATGACGATGCTTTGTTTATCATCTCTGATTTATTGTTGTTTATGGGAATATGTTGTTTATGAGAATGTGTTGGTGTTTATGTTATGTTGGTATTCATAAGTATGCATTGTTGTTTGCAATGTGCAACTTTTATAAACTATGGACGTATGTTTCTGTTTGTGACTATTTTCTAGTCAATTTGACGTTGCAAACGCGGGTATTTTTTTTACCCACGGGTAAGGGAAAAAATTATACCCATGACGAGTATGGGTATGGGTGAGGGGTAAACTCTACTGAGACGGGTAAGGGTATGGGGTGGCTCCACCCTTACCCATACCCTGCGGGTGCCATCCCTATGAGACGCCATGGTAGAAGGCCAGCTGGGGCAACTAGAGGGGTAGGAAGTAATGAAGGAGCCTCAACGGGTGGGCACATGCGGTTGCAGCCGGCCGATCGATCGGATCAGCCGGTTGCTATTTATCCTTCTAATTGTCCAATTAGTTATCTCCCAATTGATTTACTTAAGAATAAGCTCTCGTTTTAAATTCATTGCAATTTTTTATTCTTCTTCTCTTTCGAGTTAGAATAAAAAGAAAAAAAGAAAACAATTTTGCATCTTTGATACAATCTATATTTTCGCGAAATGGATCATAATAAAATGGATTTTACGTATCTAGGGAAGATTTATTGTGGAAGAAATGTCGTCTTTAAGTTACGATATTTACTATGGGAGAAATGTTGCCTTTAAGTTACGAATCGCTTTTTTTCTACTTGTGAAGGGATGTCACCCTCAGAGGCGCATAATTCGCCATACAAGGACAAGTAGTCACAACAAGGATACGAGATTTGATAACGCGGTTCAAGATTGGTGGTCCATGGGGCGCTACTCCCCATGTACTAATCATAATACTGTTGATGACAAGTCCGCTGATACGTCTCAAACATATCTATATTTTTTTATTGATCCATGCTATTATTATATCAATATGCGACATGCTTTTGATATGTTTTCATACCAAATTTACTTTATTTTTATTAGACTAAACTATTAAGATAATTCCAAGTGTCAGTTGATGTTATCTACAAATTTTTATCATTGAAAATACCTACGTACGGAACCAAAAAAATCAGATAAAATAATAAAATTGTCTAACTTTACGAGACGAAGAGAACCAAAGGGGGCCCAGCTAGGCCCCACTGCCCTGGCGCGACCCCGCGGCGCTGCTAGGGGTCGTGCCAAGCACTTGCGCTACCACCCCCCTTGGCCCTCGCATCGTCCCTTCGTCTATATATTTTCTATATTCAAAAACTTTCAGGACATAGATTATTTTTCGAGTTCATCACCTACTACAAGGTCCCGTGCGAGGAAGTTCTAGTTTTGGGCCCTGTTTCGGTACTCTGCCTGGACGGAGATGCTCTTACAGAGTTATCTTTATCGACCTTGCTGCCTCATAGTTATACAATACAAATGATCTGGGAGAGGAGAATCCCAAAGATCCCATCCAGCTAAAGATCAGGGCCATGCCTCAGGGGTGCGGGCAGTGAATTTTGGGGGCCATATTTTCAAGTTGGCCTGCACATAGCCCATCACCAGGCCATCCACTGCCTGGGTCGCACCACAGCTGGCGCATAGAAAGGACTTGAGCGGTCTCAGCCCTTCCACCATAGACTCGTGCACCACTGGCCTTGTAGAGAGAGCGCACCCCTTTCGTCCCTCCCCCTTGTCCTCCTCCGCATAGGAAACTAACCACGTTGGGGGAAAACGGCGGCGACGAGTGTGACGACACCCATCAGCAGATTCACGGGGTCCTTCGCCCGCGAGAACATCTAGAGGTGAGTGAATTTAACTGTTGTTTCTGTGAGTTTCATTCGGTGATCTATCCTTTATAAATTTGTACTTGTACATGATCACAATGCGAGGGCTTTCTTCATAGCGAGTCATCTTGCGCCACAGTATGCTGTCGAGGGTGACAGTTCCGCAACTAGAGAAGCTACTTGCGCAAGCAGGGATCTACAACTGAGATAATTGCCGCTACATCCGCTCAGAAGATGCGCCGGAGGCGGCCAGTTCAGAAGACGTGCCTCCCCAACGGAAATTTTGGCCCATGGCAAATCAATAATTTGTACTAAATTTTTGTACTTATGTAGATATACTTTTTAGTATTAAAATATTAATTTTCTATTTGTTACTCTCTTTATTTCAGTTATAAGGCATGCATATATTCCTAGGTCACCAATTCTTCCAGAGTATTACAAAATGTATAACACGATAGTTTATATCATTTAAAAATATAACAACTGAAGTTAATGGTATATTTTTTGCAACATATAAATTGTATTTTGTTGGTTAAATTGACGATATAGGGGGATACGCGTGGAACTTATAAAATGAACCGGAGGGAGTAGAATAGTTTAAACACATAACTTGCAATATTACTAAATATGAATTAATGTTTTTTACTAAAAATCATTGAAAGATATTGAACTCTATTTTATCATGTAAGTTTGTTCCAAATATATATTTTGACAATGCATAATCTATATAAATTTATAGGTATTTATGGTAAAGATTGTAAGCAGTATAATCTAACAAATATCTCAGTAGTGGTTTATAGTGTATGATTAAGTAAGTATATTTATAAAAAAACTTTTGAAGTATAAATTGAAGTGATAACACTAATTTCATGGTTAAAATTAACTAGTAAGTGAAATTTTTTGAAACAATATTCCTTAGAGTAATCACCGATGAAAATAAGATGGTGTGAATTCTAGTATGTTTGCATATGTAAATTTTATTATTTTATATTCTCTTATATAACATGTTTGTTATCATTTTGTGCGCATAATCCTCTGCCCGTATATGAAATAAAAATATGTTGCATTGAATTAAACAAGAAATTCTACTTAAATATGTTTTTGTAAAATATGTATGACTTCTCACCCAAAAGATAATAACATGCCAACTAAAATTATTGTCACTGGTTACATTGGTTCTAACAGGCATGTGGTCTGTATTTTTTCTGCCAATTAACCCTTTTATTTTGTAGAGATACCCCCTCCCCAACATGTAAGGCTCGCATAATTTTCACCATTTTTAATTTGCATCTGACCACTAATATATACCATCTTTCATGTGGAATCTTTTTTCATATGTATTTATACTCTTTTTTTAGTTAGATGTGTGTGTGTGTTGTTGACAAAATTTAACTGGAGAGACATGATAATTATTGGGCCCTTCTCTTCACGGGGCCCTTGGCGGTCGCACCTCTTGCCCGACCTATGGGTCAACCCTGAGCACATCACCGGGCACCTTCTTACATTTTTTTCGATAAAGGGCTTTTATTACTTAAAATGTCTTAAGCATTACACCCAGCTTCTGCATAACTAGGATGCACGCCGACGAGTTCAGAGTAGCAAAAAAGTAAATAAAACTAGGCGAGATACATATCATGATGAGAAATTGTAGAAACGCCTAGGGAGGTGGAGGGCCGATCCGCAAATTATGCTGCCATTCATGTTGGGATAAAAAGTCTCTCGCCGTCTCCTCCAGTCTTGTACAGACCTCCATAAACAGGTCTCGATGCTCCACACGTTGCAGCTGAGACCACAAACGGAGTGTAGCAGTACTCCTGTAGATAACCTGCATGAAAATCTTTGATTTTGTCATGTATATGTTGGATCCAAATGAGAGACAGGGTGTCCTACAGGTTATTAGAGTGACGTATATGGGTGGGGTACTCGATTAATTGAGAACATGCTCTTAAGACTATACTTCTATTACAACAAGAACAACAATTACGACCCCAAGAATGCAAGAGATGGAATGTTCATACGAAGACATGCAGAATGCCATGTACTGATTTTCCTGAAGAAAATACGGGAATACTGGTTTCCATACAGTCGCGAGGACCAGCAGAGTATGTTGCACAGGAAGCTAGGCATGTTTACTACAATGGTGCAAAGGTCTATGTGGCGTGAACAGAGCATAACAGACGGACACGAGCTACTAAAAGAACTAAATCCCAAGGAGTCTTTCTGCAAGATTGGCTTTTGCTGCTGCACTGGTGCGTGCATCAGAGTGAGTGTCCTATGAGTGTAAGGTTGTCCGCTGGTGCCAACAGTCTGATGACGAGATTAAAGCTATAGTCCACATAGCTAATATGATCCGTTCTGGCCATCTCAATGAATCGATCATCATCACACTGTTGTCCCTAAACCTTGCCGGAGGCGAGGAAGAAGATGGATTCAGACAGCAGAACGAGAGAGACAGTGGTTTTGCGCCGCGCACACAATGTGACTTTTCTGTATTTCCATTATCCCTTTTATTGGTTACAAAGCGGAAATCACGTAGCCACGATCCACGTTGTTCGTGCCATCCCACGAACGGATCGCATCACGCGAGAGTAGCTCCAGATCCTAACAAACTGAAGCTGAACTTGACGTAAACAAACGACTAAGTCCTAACTGACGAAGCGAAGGAAACAGACACTTGACAGACACCTAAACCTGCACTGCACTGGGTTTATTTCAACACACACAATCTCAATCGGTAAGTAACACATAAATGTTTTCTATTAAGCACGAGTTTCACAATTCAGTGGTATAATAGTTCAAGACTGTTTTCCCTTTTAAAATCTAACAGCTGCATTCAACTCATAACCAGTGGTACAATATTGTCTACTGGTAGACATACTGGCTTTCATATTTCTAATTAGTTGTTTTCCACTTCTATTCCAGTCATGTTTAACTCTTTTCAGCTGACTGAGACGCGGAGATAGAATTGAGCTATTGTACGAACCACAACATTGGTTTTCCAATATGTTGTTAGAGAACCGTTACTGTTATGTAAGTGATAACATTTTTTTCTATTCCACACATTCTCTGCTCATAGTTGATACTTATTTTTTGATGGGTTATTTTCTTAGGTACGAGATGCATGCCACGAACAAAGTGGGATTTTGTGAAGGTGTTCTATCCAACAGAAAGAGCGTCGCCACTCCTGGCAGGTGGCATCGTGGCAGACAGGAGTGATACAAGATTACTAGCAGTATACCTCCCCGATTACTTTATCCAAGGTAGGTCTTGGCCATTGAAGAATTATTTTTGGGACTGGTAATTGAAGAAATTGTTCAATTTTCTTGAAGCAAATCTTCATTTTAGACATATGGATTGAACACTCCTAGAGGTTACCATGGCCCAGACTTCTAGAGGTGGGTTTCTTTTTGTTGCAGTTCCAAGCAACTGAGAGCTGCATGAAAGAATCGACATCAGTTTAACTCTCTGCCTTTCATCCACAAAATCAAGCTGAAGTTGCACATGAGGCCTGAACATAGTAACATACACATGCTTTTGCACAGAATTTGTAGTGATGTACATCGTTCTTCTTGAACACTCATAATTTACATCGTGGTGGTAAAAATCAAACCACGCCATACATGCATTTCACGTTGTGCTCGAGGACACCTTACTTGCCGGGAGCGAAGTTGGTGGCGAATGCCCATGCATTGTTGTTGACAGGGTCAACAATATGATCGGCAAGGTTCTCTAGCGGACCCTTGCCTGTGACGATAGCTTGCACGAAAAAGCCGAACATGGAGAACATAGCAAGGCGACCGTTCTTGACCTCTTTGACCTTGAGCTCTGCAAATGCCTCGGGGTCGTCTGCTAGGCCCAAGGGGTCAAAGCTGCCACCTGGGTAGAGTGGGTCGACTACCTCACCAAGTGGGCCACCGGCTATGCGGAATCCCTCAACGGCGCCCATAAGCACAACCTGGCAAGCCCAGATGGCGAGGATGCTCTGCGCGTGGACAAGGCTAGGGTTGCCGAGGTAGTCAAGGCCACCCTCGCTAAAGATTTGGGAGCCAGCCTTGAACCATACGGCCTCGCCGAACTTGATTCCATTACGGGCGAGCAGCTCGGGGAAGACGCAGCCGAGCGCACCGAGCATGGCCCAACGACAATGAATCACTTCAAGCTCGCGGTTCTTGGCAAAGGTCTCAGGGTCAGCCGAGAGCCCTGCGGTGTCCCACCCATAGTCACCGGGGAACTCACCGTTCAGGTAGCTCGGGGGCTCGCCAGAGAGCGGGCCGAGGTATAGCACACGGTCTGCGCCGTACCACGGGCTGCTCGAGGCAACCTGCTTAGCCTTTGCCGCGGTCTTGCGCATGGTCACGCGAGCCTCACCAAAAAGTGCCGATGAGGGCAAGTTCTTCACTGCCTTGCCGGCAAAGGTCGAGGAGGATAGGGACATGTTGGTGGTCGTCATTGCGCTGCTAAGACAGGAGTTGTCTTGTGTTCTCAAAGATTGGGACGTGAGTGTTGAGATGGCTGGAGTTGAGTGAAGGGCAGGGCTATTTAACGCATTGGTGTATGCTGACAAGATACAGATAGGCCGAGAGTATCTGGAGCTTCAATACCATTGGTGCAGTAGGGATCTCCCCATCTTGGAACACTTGGCATACTGTGAGCCAGGGAACGGGATAGTTGTGGCTAAGCCTGGGATCTCCTTGGAGATAGCTAACTGAACAGCATGTTGAGAGTACCAATAGCCGAGTTGGAAATCTTAGTGAACTGTTTGCACGCAATAGTAGTAAAATTGCCAATTTACTCGAAACTGAGAACGCAAGTTTGTTGAATGACATGGTTGGACTGAACAATTTCAGAGCAAACGATGATTGTAGAAAAAGCACCGCACCATTCAAATGTTCGTTTCTTTAGTACACAAGTTTTCATCCGTGTGATTTCCTATTATAAGATAGAAGTAAAAGGGTGGCAAAATCTAATGCCTCAGAATTTGAATACTCCGTAAGAAGTTAAATTGTGAAAATAGGACTATTCAGCTACAAAAAATGGGCCGGCGATTCTCATTCCATTTACCTTTGTGAACATTGATCCTAGATGCTAGAACATCTATCTATCTATCTATCTATTATATAATTAAAACACAAGACAACCAATGGTGTAGATTTGTCACCCTTAAACTACAACATATAGACCGTGCAGATTTAATAACGTGTATAGAGTTTATATTAGCTAGAGAAGGAAAAGACCACTGCATGATACCATATTAGACCCAGTCTCTGTATGGAGACCCTTTTTAGGTTCAGATCCGATAGAGGCATTGACGATCTTGGCGGACGAAAAGTGGCGATCATGTCTCATCTGCGGAAAGCGACGAGTAGGATCTATGGTAAAATATGCGGCAAGCACAGCTCGACGACATCTGAGGATCTGCCGAACACCATGGTTTGCATCAATCAGTGACGAGTAGGATCTATGGCGAAACATGCGGCAAGCACAGCGCGACGGCACCAGCTGAGGATCCGCCGACCACCACGGTTTGCATCAATCTGACTCTGATCAAACGCAACGTTTCAAGTTTAGCAATTTTCGCGTCTGTCTGTCCTGGAGATGATCCAAAGAGAGGTATGGTTCCATCTACTAGCAAGTTCAGATCTCCCGATCATGTTCCCCTACAGCACTAGCTGAATCTTTATTTGCAAGTTCTGGTCATGCAGAAACCCAACACGTATATTCCAGTACGAATTTTATCTCCCGGTTGTTGATTTACAAGAGGAGGACGCGAAGCGGCTCTCTGAGAAGATTTGGTGGCTGGGGCCTTCTTCATGAGACTGCCTCGAGAAAAAGTGTGGCCGGCCGGTGATGCAGCTGCTCAGTTTCTCGACACCATCGAACTTCACGGCGTATGTGGTTATATTTTTTGCCTTGCTATTGCTTCATGGCTTATTTAAAATTCTCAATGTCATGCATCTGAAAAGCCCTCTAAATAGTACTCCCTCCGTCCGGAAATAAGTGTCTTAAATTTGCTCAAAAGTGGATGTATCTAGACATGTTTTATATATAGATACATCCACTTTTTGTCAAACTTGAGACACTTATTTTGGACGGAGGGAGTACTACATTATTTCTTTATATTTTTGGTTTGCATCTAAAGTTCACTTACATGAGGGATTTCTTCGGTTGTGACTTTTCGGTCCAGAATGCAGACTTTTTGCATGCGGGCTAAAGGATCTGACACACATATTTGTATCTCAAGCAAGAAATAGACATATGGTATTTCCGTTTATTTGTAGGACTAAATGATATTAAGTATTACCTTCAAAGTAATTTATTTATTATATGATTTTAAGATTTTCAACTTCGAAACCTGCTGTTGTTCGGTTGCCCCTATTGACAATCTTCTGTTTAGGTTACAGGTTAATTAAAAATTAATTTATACCGATAAATTAATATGGTTGGTGATGAATTGCTATGTTGATCTGTTTGATGTCTACGTGGTGAGATAAAGATTGCCAAGAAGATTTAATTTCCATGATAAGTGTACATTTCCATGATATGTTGACACCCAGTGAGTAGTTGTTTTCTAAAGGGTAAGCTCTAAATCATTTCATCCAGTGACCGATACGGCCTCGGGCCTGATGATTGTTATAGTTTTTTCTTCAGGAAATTGGAGGAATAAGTTAACATAGAGCTTGATTTTAAGATTTTCAACTTCGAAACCTGCTGTTGTTCGGTTGCCCCTATTGACAATCTTCTGTTCAGGTTACAGGTTAATTAAAAATTAATTTATACCGATAAATTAATATGGTTGGTGATGAATTGTTATGTTGATCTGTTTGATGTCTACGAAGTGAGATAAAGATTGCCAAGAAGATTTAATTTCCATGATAAGTGTACATTTCCATGATATGTTGGTTTTTTTGTTTTTGGTTGGTTTGATAGTATCATTTAATTTATTTATTTATGGGAAAAATTATACAGGTCCAGTTCATTAAAGAGACATTGTTTAGTAGTAAGTCTCAATTAATAAATTGTTTCTCAGCTATGTACTCATTTTAAACGTTCAACTCCTTCTCTTCGATGTGTCTATTCCAGAATTTTAACTGTAAATGAGATATTCTTAAGAATGTAAAGTTATATGGAACAGTAAGAACTATCAAGTACTGCTTGGAACATTCCATGCAATATTTGTTAGCAGAAAGTTTGTTATGTTTTATCTCACATGACTAACTACCTAAATGTTTGATGCATTGCAGGCTCAGTAAATGTGGAAGGCACTACAACCAAAATTCATTACTGCATTTCTTCTTCTTTCCATTACCCTTAAGAAGATAATGCATGTGGCCAATCTTTTGCATTTTGTACTGTGAGTACTTTGGAATGATCGTACTATAACCCAAGCACATACAGTGTACTGTCCTATTGGTGCCTCCTTTTATTCGTACCTTTTTCTCCTAAAGAAAGGAAGAGCGTATATGGTACCTTATATTAGTTGTGCTCCAAGCCAACCTTATATATGGTACCTTATATGGCATCTTTATTAGACTATGGGCTTAGCTCAATTATTGTATATGTTTGTCTTATTATCACAATTATTTTTTAAACCAGAAATTTGGACTATACACGTACGCCTCACAAGTAATATAATAATAAACACGAGAAATTATAATAATAATATGTAACAAATCTAGCCGCGCAAATGCGCGGGTCACCAAGCTAGTTTTTTATTAAATAAGGTGTTACTGCATTTAGAAGACATTTCCCACATGGAACCATACCTTAAAAAAGCACTAGTTAACTTACTTTTCTTTCTTCAGGAAAATGCTATGGCTGCTTAGGCTACCAGGCACCAGCCAATTACGAGTACACTTTTCAGATTTGCTGAATACCATTGTGCACACAAATTCCACACTTGTATGGTATGGTCGTAAAGATTATTGGTGGTGCAGTAGTACGAAGCATCAATCAACATAGTTAGATAGATCAATAGTGAGATTCATTCAACTTACAATGTAAAAGAAAAGGAAAGGTGATCCCAAATAATCACAACTGCATCGTTAATAGTTAAAGCATACAAACATGTTATGTCATCACGGTGTCACAAATATGACAACAGCTGCCCACATACAAACGAAAATCAACTTAAGGATATCAAAAGGTTATAAAACATAGTATTCTTGACTAACACTGATCATCGCATGATGCATATTATTAGGAAATAGGAAGAACAACAAGGTTTCCAAAGTTCAGAGATCGTCTGTTTCACACAGAGCAGAGGAGTCATGATTTTAAACCCCGGAATTCAGAAAAGGTCCCGGAATTCAGAAAAGGAAGGCAACATTTCACTTGTTCACGTCAGGGAAGGACTCGGTCAAGCTTTCACCCTCTATTGAAGCATTCGCCGAAAGGTTTTGCGCTTCCAAAAGCTTCATCTGCCTCTCCGCATGCTCCCTCTCACATTGGCTAATGCCCATGATGATGTCAAGCATAGTTCCAGTAGTGCCAAAGAACACCAGTGGAGCAAAGGATTTCTTCTTTATGCCCACAGGAATAGCAATGAGAGCACCAGCAACAGAGAAGACCCAAGTTCCGAGGGCACTGCATGCATATGCGAAGTTGTGTCAGCATAACATATTCCAAGCAAAACTGCTGCCAACATAGCTGCTTGATAGAATCTTTTTAGACATATATATGTACAAAGTTCACAAATCTACAGATGCATGATCATTTTCTGGTGATAAATTTGGTATAAGCTTAAAGATGAAATATAGAAAATCTATAGAGCATGTTCACTCCACTTTTAATTGCACATTGTTTACACAAACGCATTACTCTAAACGTTTCCAAGCATATGCATGCCTGTTAACATCCCATATCATATAAGGCCATGTCAAGTCCATAGCTATTTGCATCCCTTTTTTTGTTCATCGTTATGTTAGTACCTTAGCATAAAAGTCAGCTTCAGTTCACTCTCCACCATGTATATCTACGAAGCATATCTATTTGACAGTACAACGTCCAATTCTCTTAAAACAAAAGATTGTGATTACATCAAGCATTAAAGTGGAACTGCATCTACCTTCTCATCGTGGAATAGGGGCTAGAGCCTTAGCTTGGTACTAAAGATGCAGGGGCTAGCCTTATGAACTTGGCTGACTCGAGATGTAGGAAATATATTATAGTGCTCACCCACCCATTGTAAGTTAATTCTAGAGTGTCCACGAGCAACGTACTCCTCTACCCAGCATTGTTTAGTTTTAAAAGGTATGATTTCCCATCTTTCTGACCATGAAATACTGAATTGGCAAAGACACGATGATGATCCAACGGCAAAATGAACACGCAGTTAGGTGATAATTCATAGATGCCACAAGCCATGCAAAAATTGCAGTGATGTTTAGGGAGTTTGACAGGAAAGCAACAGGAGGGATGGTGTACCTAGTGAGCATCAACAGGTAAGAGTTACATCCTACCATGTGCACAATATCCGGTTCTGATTTTACATTACTTTGGGACCTTCTAGCATGGATCAAGAAATAGTATCCCAACAGCAGAGAAAAGGCCAGGCCATTCTTCAAAGGCGCGAAATAGGTTTTTTGTGTGTGCCATTCTGACCTTTATTCCCCTCACAGAAACAAACAGAAAATAGTGGGGATTTATTGGCGTTCAAGCATTTCAGCGAACACTCAGTGGGCAGCGTCCGCAAATCCCAAATCACGGTAGGTTGGTCGATCGTGACTGAAGCATCGATAATCAAAATTTTCGGCATAGGAAAGGGAGAGTTGACAAACTTGGAGACGCTGCAGTCCTCGAGGTGCTTCTCGCCGCTGCCGACTCGCTCCATTGCTTGGTTGCGACGGGGGGGCCTGCTGTTGCGCGGCTCTGCAAAATGGAGGCAACCAAATTGAGCGACGGATCGAATCCACCAGAGCTGGAGGAGGAAAGCGCCGGCGCCGGCTTCTACCACGAGTCGCGCCGCCCCGAGGGATCACCGGAGTGGAGGGATGGCCGTCAGTCAGTCAGCAGCAGGTTGGAAGCGACCGGCGCAAATCTTACTGGGTTTTCGGTATCTTGCGACTGGATTAAGTATATATTTCACCCTCAAATTCTCCACATGGGACACAAATCCCCTGAATAAAAAATTAGTCTGATTTGAACCCTCAAATCCACAATATCGTCTAAATCACCCCCTGGCACTGGTTTTTTGCGAATTTGGGTGGTTTTGGGGTCAACTTGGGCGGTTTTGCATATTTTGGACATTAAAGTTTGTTGCTGACGTGGCGCTAGCGTGGCAACATCTGTCGTCGTTACTCTGTTCCTTGTCTGAAAATATCTCCCTTAACAGCGGGAGACGAGGCGGAGCGGCTCCGCCGTGGCGAGGCGTCAGATGCAAACGGCGACGCGCTGGCGCACGGGGATGGCCACGGCGTTGCAGACGCAGTCGCGTTGTTGGTCGCCTCCTCGCCGGCCATCACGATGCCCGCTGCCGCCGCTGCGGAGGTCGTGAGGCGCGAGCGATTGGACCGCGCGGCGGTCTCGGAGTCGGCATCGAAGTTGCCTTCCATCTTGGCGTAGTACTCCATGATGGCCTGCGACTTGGTGTCGGTGTTGGATTCGAGCGGCACGAGCTCGCGGTGGGGGCGTCGTCCGCGGCGTCGTCGGCGTCGAGCGCGGCCAGCGAAGCTACGATCTTGGCGATGGAACCTTGGTCAGTTGTGCGTCCTTGGCCACCGCGGCTTGGGCGAGAACAGTGACGCACGCACGACGCCGCCGCCCTGGTTCAGACCACGCTGACGCTCACGGACCCTGCTGCTAGATGCGGCGAGGCATGGTTCGGCCGTCCGTCCGAGTTTTTTCTAGATCTGGTTGACAATTAATCTATCCAATATCCAGCATGCTCTGTAGTACTCTAATGTTCAGGCATGTTTACTTAATCTCACGGCGGCTATTCCCACTCTTCGTAGCAACGGGAAAGCAGAGCCGAGAATGGATCTATGCAATGTAGATAGCGACCGCCGCCATGGATGGAATCAGAATCAATGCAATCCTTTTTTTTACATCAAATCGCCAGCAGTACATGAGGCAGAGCCGTGGTAACTGTAGCTCGACGACGCGGCCGGCGGACGCAGACGTAGAGCAGACGACGCCGTGCCAGGGGCAGGGCGAGGAGGCGTTCCAGCCGGACATGGCCGCGCAGGAGTCGCTCAGCACTGCGGGGAAGGTTAGGGGCTCATCGATCTTCGCCTCCACCTTCGCCGTGCGCGCCACCGACGGCAACGCGGGGGCCGTGGTGGTGGCTGCCACGGCGGATGCCACCGTGATGAGCAGGAGGAGCAGCCGTGACGGCGGCATCGTGGGAGTAAGGATGGATTAGTCCCGTGGGGTTCACGAGTACATAACGGTCATAACGGTACCCTAACGGTCTCTAACAGTCAGTAGTGACGTCAGCTGTAGCGCCCCGACCCCAGAACTATACAGTGAAGCTTTGTGCAACCGGTCATGCTACACAATCGAAGGTTACTGGGTTTACCAATCCCAGGCCAAAACCTTTGACAGGTGTGCTCGGAATGGATCATCGGCACACAACACCTCGATCATGCCATAAGCTCAGACATAGCTATCACGTATAGTTAAGAGATCAAGACTTGTGGAACAACTGGCACATCACAGACTCTACGACACAAAGATTCATATAGCAACTTATATATGAGGAAGATACAAATATTGCACACAAAAGGTCACAGACCCAACAATACAACATGCGGAAGCGAAGTAGTGTTGTCTAGTACAACAAGATGCAAATATGGCCTAAGATGCCTACAAATAAACATAAACCCAAGCCAGCTTGTTCCACGGTCCCAAGCTGCCACCTAGGAACCCGGACTACTAGTCGACGTCCACGAAGAAACCACCTAGCTGCTCGGTGTCGTCCTCCTCTGAAACAAACATATAAAGGTAGCAAAGAGAGACTGGGTACGACGTAGCAAGTTTAGTAGGGCGATATAGGCCCAATGTTGACGGAGGCTCTAAAGCTGTATAGGTAGCTAATTTGCATAAAGTTAGTTTTCCTTGTTAAAAGACATAAGGACACATGGCACCGTCTACTCAGAATGTTTTCCAAAAAGGGGTAAGAGAGTAAACTTTCATTCGGTTCTCATCAAACCACTGTTAGCCAGAACCACTCATCTCATCCAAAGGCACTCCCTCGAATCCCACTCGAGGAAATGAACCTTTTGTCACACGTTGTAATGCAACCTTTAGCTGCCAAATTTAATTAGGTTAAGATTCTCTATGGTCTCGTATATCCGTTCCCAAGTCGTCCATAACCGCGGATACGGCTT